>CAJZCY010000001.1:18980000-19295000 GCA_914969975.1 Anopheles atroparvus
TCAGATCGACCGCTCCCGCTTGGATCCACCGGCCATCTTTGACGTAACCGCAACCGATTTTATGATTCAATTAAGATAAAAATGTTGTGTTAATGGTTCAGTTGAAAGGAAAATTGAATTATGAATATGAAACCATTCTTACACTTTGTTGCCGTTCGCCCGGAATTCGCGTTCTTTGCCGCCGGACTTAGCTGAAGCGTAGCGCCGTTGCTGTCTTTGGCGGTGGCCCGTTTCTTGCCGAGCCCCTTTGGCGATGTCGAAATGTTGATGATACCACTTGAGATCATCGGCTTAAGAGATCCATTTTCAAGCCACTCGGTGTGCCGCGCACGATGTTACTGTTTGCGACGGTAGTCCCCGCCGTGGCGCACAAGTAGCTCCGGCGCACAGCGCGCTCCATAAATTGCTCCCGTTCTCATACTCCACCGCGGTAGGGTGAGTGGACCGGAGTCCCGAAATGGGGCAACACTGAATCGAATTTCAAACAAAACCGCTACACCGCCGGGTAGCCATCGAGTGGTCATGCTGTGCCATCCGGGCAAGTCTGGCATGCCCAGCGGTGTCCCGGCTTGAGGTTCGGGTTTTTTTTTTGTGTTCTCCATCTGTTACCTTCTACTGAACTACGCAGGCAACCGACGAGCCAACGGACGTACGAACCAAGCGATACCTGTTCCATAGCAAGCCTCACTGGAAATGGTCGTACAATGCGTCGTCGTCGAGAAGCTCTCAGCAAGTGGTTCTGCAGCACTTACGGTAGGAGCCGTGTCCCGGACAGGCTCGGTGGAAAATCCGATCGATCGAGAGCGGGAAGATGGGGGAGCTCGTGGAGGCTCGATAAAGGTGATTTGAAATCCTGTTTCTCGACTACCGTTGAATTGAGCGACTCTGCTAGCGAAAGGTGAAAAATGATCGAAAAATTGGGCCGCCGTGCTGGGAGGAAAAGTAATCATAAATACGAGTAAGAAACGGACCGTCGACCGTTTCCAAGCACATCCGTGAACCTCCAGAACTGGGGCGGAGAGGAAGTGAAGCAAACGAATTCTATGTCGTCGAAGGCGAAGGATAAGTGATATGATCCGCTTTCCTCTACCCGTTCCTTCACCCGTTCGCGCGCAACCGTTCGTTTATCGAATGCTCATCTTCCAGAAATGGCCAAAGGAGGCTGGCAAAAATGTAGGATTTGTTGAGGGTTTCACTCCTTATTTTTCTCCTGTGTGTGTGTGTGTATTGCTGGTTATTCTTTCGCTTCGGTAAGGAAGGCAATATGGTAAGCCATTTTGTGGCTGTACGTGCGCACTTGGAATCATGTTCTCTTCCGCCGTACAATACCGCCCGGAACCGGGAGCGAGAGTTTTGCTTCTTGCCGAGAACTCGAGCAAATGCATCCAAGATGCCGGGGAGGGGGGAGTAAGTTTGTAAAATGTGACGGTAAGCCACACGCGACCCGCAAACGGGCGGTTGGTGGAAGGAAAGAAAATCCTAACTTCAATTTAAGCGCCGGGAACGATCTCGTATTCACACGCCCCGGAAAACCCCCCGGTACAACCATTGATGGGATTTCGCAAGGAGCGCGCCAAGGAGTGGGTTTTTTTGAGTTTTCTTTTTTTTTTTTCCCCGATTCCCGGACGTGTGTACAGCACAATGCGGTCGCGTCACTTTGCAGCCGGCGGGAGGAACTCCACGCTGCCTGCCCCGTTTATGTGGGGATTATTTGCCAAAAGTGCATAAATTGCCAGTTCTCGCTGTCGGTTGCGGGATATGATGGTCGCGCCCGGTGCCTTTTGTTCGCAGCATCAGCAGAAGCCGATGTGCGGCGTGGGAAACTGGCGTACGAAAATCCGCTCGATTTATGGCAATGTTTCCGCTTTCGTTTTCTTGGCATTCGCAAACCTATACGCGAACCACATTGATCGAAAGTGGAGTCGAGAACATCATGCTGACGATAAGTTAAACAACTGACTGAATCGCCTGGCGCTGGCCCGAAGCGGCTGCACACTGGCAGATGACGAACCAGTCAGCCTTGGAACGGTTGGTGATAAATTGCAAAATTAATGAACCAAATCATTTCGTGCCAAACTATTTATTGACTGGAAGGTCATAAATAATTGCCTAGCGAGCCGCCACTGGTCTGTGTCTGTGTGTATGTTGTGGTAAACATTGGCGCTTGGTGTTGGTTGGGAAAAGCGGGTCTAGCGCGTTTCTTTTCTGCCTCCAAAGGACGATGGATGGGTTCGGAGCTTTGGTCGAAATTTACTGCAGAATTATGCAAATCAAATGACTTCACTTCCTCCACTAAGCCGATCGGCCTTCCGGTAGGGCATGCAGTGCCTTAACACCAGGAGTGTTGATCGTCGGCCAAGCAAGAAGCCCGTCATGGCTCTCAAATATAATATTCCTGCCACTGATGGAAAAGTGGAAAATTGTGCGTCACCTCTTTTGTGGCCTGCACCCGGAACCGTTATCGCAGGTGACATCGTTCTCAATCCGGAGTGTCTTTTTCCCATTCCTGGCACCATTGCCCCATTCAGCTGCAAATGGCACACGCGAAAAGCACCCAACGACGCTGGTCGGATGCTTTTGGACAGATTCCCAATTTCCCACCGACAACCGGGCAAATGCTCGCTCCAACGAAAAATGTTCGCTTTTGATGCCCGACCAGCATTTTTCCCATCCGAAAAGGTCGCTTTCTGTCCGATGAAAAGAAATGTTCGATTGGATTCCTTTCGTCTTTGTTTTCTTGCTGTTTTCTTTTTTCTGTTTTCTGGATCCGCAGGGAACGTTGGAAAAAATTAATACGATTAAAAAAGAAGAGTTTCTTTTGATTCTTTCGTTTAGATGTTGTAGCTCGATATCTTTCTCTGTGTTTCCCTTCTATCCCCGGATGCGCCTCCGCCCACCACGGCGCGCAAGGTGAATCGAGCTGAATAAACCGTTCGCTGCAACCCAGCGGAGCTGGATGCATTTGCTATCCAATTTCGTGGCCTTATTGCATTGCTTTATGTCTTCGCCATTTGGGAAAGGTGAAGCAGTTCCGTTCCGTACCGAAAAGAAAATGCAGCAGCTTTGCGACCGCGGGAGGTGGAGATAATAAGTGCATTTGCAGGGAAAGCAAACTGTGTCGTTTTTGGGTGAAGGATACCTGGCGCCCGGCGTGGCTGGAGCAGGGCACATTCTTGGGCGACTGCAGTGAAAGGAAAGGCTAAAACCAGTGCTCGAAGAAACGATGGCAAAGTCATATGCCATACGCAATCGCTTCAGCGTTAGACACGTACGGTTACATACATCCTGGCCGCCTGCAAGCGCAAACTGCATCGACAGCTTCCGTTCGACCGGCAACGCCATAGAAAATCACCGCCGTGGCCCGTGAGTGCAAGGGTCTTTCAATTCTATTGAATGCGTTACGAGAGAATGCACTTTCCTAAAGGCAAAAGGAAAGAAAAATCCTTCCAGCGCCCGAAGGCACAACCCCAAGACGCAGCGCGCTCGAATGGCAGCGAGGCGAATCTAATCACGCCCCAGGACTCACAGGATTTGTTCCAAGAAAACGAAGCAATCGGTGACATGGGGAACATCGGTCCCCGGCAGCATTGCCAGGCTTTTAATGACTAATGGCCTTTGCTATGTTAATCCCCGGGTAACACGGTGTCCTGCAGGACAGGGCAGCACGGCCATTGATTTCGATTCGGGACGAATTCCTTCCGAGCTACCATGCGTAACCACGACGATTTAAGAGTAACAAAAGCCTTAAAGCCGATGGTGATTTAGAAAACCAGGACGTCCCGGATCCTGTTGCTACGTTATGCCAGAAGAAAAATTTGGAACGCAAGATCGGATTATCTGTCCGGAGGAAAGCATACCTTCGCCGGCTGCTCCGATGCGTCCGTTCGGTGCCGTTCGTCGGAGCAGCAAAGGATGGGAAAGGAACTGCACCGGAATGGGATTAAAATTCATTGTTTCATAAGGAGCATGATGAGCGACAAGATGTACAATAATTCATTCGGTGTTCTCGGCTGTCTTTTGATTATCCTTGCTTTGCTCCGAAGCATGGGCAGCACCAAACCAGCCCGTTGTAAGCAAGTGCTGGGCGTATTGGAAGTTGTTTTCTGATACTAAATTCAATTTTGATGAAACAAACGAAGTCGAATGAGAAAGCTTTCCCAGATGAAAGTGCGGAGCACCAGGAGTCATAAATAATATGTGTGCGAGACAAACAGTTGTTCTTCCGTTCGGATTCGCGCAGGATTGTAATGGAGCCGGCAGGAAGTGCTGACAGTTTTATTCAATACCGATGGGTGTTGTTCCTTTTCCTTGTTCGTCGTCCCGTGAATAGGGCAAGCCCATGCTTCGTTGCGAGCCGGTAGCCTTGGACAGGAGCACCAAACAGGAAATGGTAGAAAATGTCTCGAGTTCTTGTCCCTTTTCTCTGTTTCCACAACACTGGCTCATATGGACAAACACAGGTTAGGAAAGGAGGTTTCTTCCCACCGAAGTTCCTTTTGTGACCGAAGCAGCGTCTTGTTCACTTGGGATTAAAACATTTATTTTATTTTTTTTCTGATGGTTCCACACAACAGAGGCTTAATACGCATCGTCTTGGCATCTCGGTGCTCCGACATGCGCCGGTGCGCCAATTCTGTAAAGTTCCAAATCACACGAAAGAAGGTACGATTTTAAGAAAAGAAAGAAAAAAGCTGCCTCATCCTATGAATCCAAAAATTTCAACCAATACAGTCCTTTCCTTTCCTTCCTTTTCTTTTATTTAGCCTGGTCCAATGTTGTGTCGCTGCTGCCGTTATGGATGAATGGGAAATTAATTTTCATCACAAGCCTACAGGTTCGCTCCATTGCGCTTTCGGCTTTGGTTTTTACGCGAAATCGGCTTAGAACTTTTTCGGGGACAACATTGATTTTACGGGCTATCGGTGTCGCTGTGTTGTCGCCAGCGGTTCCATCACTGCCACTGCTGGTTCTGTTGTTTAAAATTGTGTTTTTCTTTCAGCTTGGGAAGAGACAGTATTACGGCAGACAATTCGGTAATCCTGTTTGCCAATTTTCCTTAGCTGCTGGATCGGTTTGGTGCCGACCCAGGTGCTGCGAGCTCATGAATCACTGCAGCCGTTAGGTAGCAGGAAAGTGGAAGATATACAACTGATTAAATGCAAACAGCGTGTAAATATCAATGTTTCAAAAACCATTAGTTTTCTTAAATCTGTTGAGAAACTTAACGCACATGGTCGTACAGTGAGATTTGCGTATCTTCAAACTCCTTTAAACATCGAACGATTTCCAACCAGTCCGGAAGCATTTTGCTTTAAAGTTGAAACTCCTCCATGAACACACGAAAAGCAAGTAAATTAAGCTCATTACCACCGAATCGTCGCTTTCATGTTTGGCCACCGCGAGCGGCACGTTCCGCGGGAACCGCAGCTCTAGAAGTAATCTACTCCGCCAAATCCGCTTAGTACAAAACCACCATCGACGACATTCTTGCTCGCACGCCAAATCCCCAACCCCATTCCGCGTGTCTTGAGTTTCCCAATTCCGCAAACAACTCTACCGCCTCCGTCGGAGACCTTATGACGGGCCCGGAAACGGCACGGAATGTGTTTGATAATTAATTTTCAGTCATGTCCCGAAAACCACACGGTTCGTTTATTGCAAAAATTCAGTTTTGTCTCACGAGATGAGCAGTTTTCGCTTGCTAGTGGCGATGAAGGAGGAACTTCTTCGGTTGGGGTTGGTTTTTTTTTTCGCACTCTCCTGAACCTGAAATGAACTTCACTTCCCAGAAGAAACCCGCCCGTCTTTTTTGGGATAAGCGCGCGACCGCGCGGCTCGCTGCGGAATGTGTTCCACTTGGATTGGGTTCCACAAAATTAGATTTTATTCACTGGAGCAGTCGGAAAACATTTGAGCAACAAACTTGCGGCTTCGAGTTGAGATAAAATCCTCAAAAACATCCACCTCCTAGGCGGCGAAAAGATAGGCAGTCCGAATGTAATTAGTAAAAGCTGGTCCTTGCTGCGCGCCAGTTCACCTCCAAGCGGCCTCCAGGCTAGAAACGGACTATACCGTGATCTTCCATGGCCCCACCACCGGTCCGTTTTATCTTCTTCTCGCCGCGCACCAAAAACTTGACCGGACAAGCGGACCAACCCCGCCGATGGTGTAAGATTTATGAAAGATAATTTGTAGGTATTAGCGGATAGATATCTCGTCCGTCGTTTGACGTGATGGGCGCGTTCTACCTGGCGGGCTGGACGGGATTCCTGCCTTTTCCGATGCACCACCTTCTTCTCTCCTCTCCGGGTCTAGTTCGACGTTGTTCGGGAAGGAATGAAATTATGTTTGCTAGAGAGTGTGCCGAGCGCCGTGCTCCGAAGGCCCGTGGGGCGGACAGATCGTGCTCTTCGTTGTGTACAAAAGTGTGTTCATCTTCAGCAGCAAATTGGATACTCTGCCCCTAATATCTTCCGTTCACGTCGTCGTCTAGGGCGAGCGAGACACACAAAAAAAAACACAGAAACATCGACTGCCCAAATCGCGGCTCAGGCAAAAAAATAAAGAAAAAAGGAAAAAGGCAACGATTTCATCGTGGCACAATATTTGAAATTTAAACTGCCCCGCTGCGGTGCGGTCAAGGACGGAAGGAGGCGCTGGTCAAGGACCGAAAGGTGAAACGAAACCGAAAACACTCCCGGGAATGGCATTTTCCTTTTTTTCGGTGGAGTTTGGGAAGTAATTAAAGGTCGTACGCTTTAGTAGAAGTTGATTAGATGTTTCGAGTAAATTATTTGAAGGTTTGCTTTTTTTTTCTCCTCTCCTTCGTTCGGATTCCTTCGGGAGTAATCTATCGCTGATGATATAGTCATTAGTGGCCGCCTTTTGGGTTTTGGGTCTGCGCTCCGAATGACATCGTTATACTTGATGCATTTTTCATGAGCTATCAAATGATACGACGTGCTGATCCGGGCATTATCCATAAACGGTCGGTTGGACAGAAAGAAAAACAATCAGATACAATCGCAAAACTCGATTACACATCAACGCAATGCAACAAGCTGGTGGAAAACTGACGGAGACTGTGCATTGATTTCATCAATCCACTGCATACAATTGTGGTTATGCATTCCCCACAACCACAACCTTATCGGCGACACGCCGGCAGCATAAAATAATCGCGGCTGCGTACCATTGGTTGACCGATGTGCGGCGAGGCTGAAGAAGCATCTTCCTGTGCCATCTTCTTTTGTGTGGTTTATAAATTGCACAACTAATTTATTTCTCGGTGCCCCGGAACCCGCAACCCGGGAACGCCCGCAACATCCGCATGAAACCCCAAGGCATGCTCACATTATTAAATCCCATAAAAGCGCACGTCTCCCGGCTTCCCGCAGATGGATGTTGTAGGCGGGCAGGCGCAATGTTGTTGAATGGATGCGTCTGTGAATTACCAGCATCCGGAATTATTAATTTTCCTTTCACTGGCATTTCCTGGCCGATTCTATCAATGTGTTTTTGCATTTTGATTCTCTTCCCTCGGTGCGTATTTCTTCCTGTGCTTCGCGTACGCACCGAGTGAAAATAATGCTCGTTAAGGCTACGAACTTCTTGTACATCGCTCTATCGTGCCACTTTATGATTCACTCTTTTTTCTTTCTTTCTTTCAATGTTTTACTTGGAGCTTTCTCTGAATGATCCTTGGCGTGGAAGAGCTCCTTTGATAGCACAATTGAATTTAATGCTACGCAAAGCAATATGCCACCACGGTGGCGCGGTGTTGAATTACATTCTTTTCCTCGCACGCCCTGAGATCATCCATCGCATCCCGGTGTGCTAATGTTCTCCCCGAGCCCCGTACGGATGGCCCAAAGTGAATGGAAAAGGGCTCGACCCGGCCAGCGAGCATCCGAGGAGGCATTTACACACCTACTTAACATTTCGAGCGCCTCTCCAACGTACCGCACTCGTGTGTGTGTGTGTTCTTTTTTTTCGATCCCCTTAGCTCCTTGATCTTTACTTCATTTTATGCTTCGATCACCTTCTCGGGCGGTCCGGTGTGCCTAGGTGCCGCGCGGCAAAGACGAGCGAGGCAGTCCGCGGACGGAAAATGAAGATGATGATAGCTGCAAAATTATACGCTTCAGCTCCGCGCGATAGGCTGGCATTACGTTGAAAGCCGTTTCGAAATCGTGGAATCAATCGATCGCTCACCGAACCGGCCGACGCGGACGAAGACTTCATCAATAATGTACCAGCGTAGGAGCATAAGAGCGCGTCCCGGTGGGAGTTCCGTGGGGCCATTAGATCGATACGGGAGTGTTCGCGCGACTTCACCGTACCCGTGGCCGAGGACGCGCGTGGAAGGTCGGGGAGACCACTTTGGAGAAGAACACACATCGGATATCCCAAAAGTCGATTTGATTACTGCAATCACGGCATCGGCGGGCCGGGAGTTTCTGCCTGGGCGTTCCGGCAAGCCAGAACGATTCTACGCGAGTGACGAGGCCGAATCCACGGCCCGTACTCGCACCTTGTCTCGACCTCTCGGAGGGGAAAATAGTTATTAAACTTTTAATGTAATCAATAGCCCTTGGCAGCTACCGGTGTTGGATGGTGGGGTGGCGATGCTCGTCGATGCCGCCGAGAAAGGCGCCCGGAAGGATGCTTCGGGTTGGTGTGATTTTGTGGTTAACCTTTCAACCGGCGCGTCGGAAGGCCTGCCGTTCTGTTCCTGCGAGCGGATGAAATGAGTCATATGGCGCATAATGAGGTGAGAAAAGCCGCCCGTGGCCGATGGCAGCGGGCTTAGCGGCCGGCAAAGTTAGTGCTAATGTAGGCCGACAGATGTCACGGTAGCAAGGAACATGTGCATGTGACGCCCGCCTTCAACGGGCAAACACGTCCTAGTTTGCGAAGGTCAGCTTAGTGGCGGCAGAAGCTAGGGATAATGATATGTCCATTATCGAGATGAAGTGAGGCCCCGTGCATTGCGTATCAGCAAGCAACTCACATTAATCTTTGACGGATAGCACATCGCATCGCTTCATCATCGTATAATTTACCATGTCTATAGACTTCCAAGGTAGACTGTATAGACTCCTTATTAACACAGGAAGTATGGAAATAAACTTGTTGTTAAACATCACAATTGAAAAATAGCTTTATATTGCAGTCACGATGGGAAATTCTGGAGAAGCATATGTCATTTGTACTGTTAATGGAAAACCGTATTTGCAACTTGACTTTAAAAATTACACCCTGCGGTTTTAAGAAATTTGAAGCTGAAGCTTGTGTTTGATGCATTTTTTTTCCAAGAACGACATTCTCAACAAAATCGACGGAATACAAATCCATACATGTTGAAACGACGGGTTTACACATTTTATACGAGCTTTCGTTCAACGGTTATTCTCGAGGCGTCTAGAACCGTTGCTTCATTCCAGTTCATCCCGCTTGTAAATCATGTTTCGCGTTTATGACGGTTATCAGCCGACCCGTGGCTCATGCAAAAATATCCCCCTTTCACGGTCGCGATTGCCGGGTGGTCATTTCAAAAGTGGCCGCTTCGTTTGGCATGAGGAACATTTTGTGGGGGGGTGGTGCCATTGAACTGCTGCTGCACATTGACGTTAAGCTGGAACAAAGTTTCTGTTGGCTACGCTCCAAGCTGGAACGCATTCCCAAATGAGCAGTCAGAAAACCCTCCGGACAAACCACAACCGCGAAGACGGGCATCATCGAGTGGCCATTCCCCCAGGCCGACGGTGCTCATCTCAGCCAAAAGTCGCGTGCATTCTTCCGCGGCCGGCTGCGGTCAGTGCGGTTACACGCAGCTAAGAAGCTTTGCTGTTTTAGCCGTGAGTTGCCCTCCAGCGTTCGAAGCCTACGGTTCGCGGGGTGTTAATCTTCGACATTTGCTCGGCAAAACGCGAGCATCGGCCGATGGTGGTCGACCACGGGACGCAGGCTTCCGTGAAGATTAAGCGCCTGTCAAAGTTTTGTAATTTATTTCACTTTGCTATCTGAAAGGAGTTTTTATTCGGTCGCTCGTCTTCGGCGTCGGTTGTGGGGCGGTAGGGAAGCGGCTTTTCGAGCAGATTACACGCCTTGGGACTGGCTGGGCGAGTGGGTCGGTCACCAAGGTGCTGGCGATGGGCACCTTGCTCACCTCGGCTTACACAGGTTGCCGCGGAGGTCAGCTGTCATTCGGGCAGGGGCAAGGGGAGGCCTTATGTTATGCTAGCTTCTAAATTATTCACAACATCACGGTGAGCGCCGTGCTACCAGCGTCGGTGGAAAGTTTTGCGTGCCCAAATGTAGGCGAAGTTTTCCCGTACCGAAAAACGCAACCCCACCAGGAGAAAAACAAAAACCCCTTACAACCTGCAAAGGTGTCTTTTCGTGAAGAAGACGCGCCAGAACACGTGCTTGCGTTACGTTCTGACGAACAGAGACAAACAAACCAACGTGAACTAAGAACTTATCAGCCGTTCGTGTGTGCACGTCAAGTCCAAGGAAACGGGACGCGTCCGCATGCCGAGGATGAGCCGGTGCCACCACACGCCTCCCCCATATTTCCACCGGTGTGACAGCGACGAAGACGACGACGACAGCGGGTTGCCTTGGCATTCATTCACAGCAACACGTAGGCAGCGTGTTCGACTTTGCGCAACATTCGACACCTACAAAATAAAGTAAAGATGCATTAAACATAATAAAAGGAAACGGGAACAAGGGGCCACGCTTGGTTTGTCTACAAAGTTCGCGAGAACAGACGTACACACGATAAACACGACACGATTGCTAGCGCAAGCAGCTTCGCGCAGTATTTGTCAACATGCCAACTTTGGCACAGAGTGAACCCCGGTGCTCACCCCCCCCCCCCCCCCCCCCCCCCCCAGCTCGTGCCATCCACGGTAGGCACATCCTCTAGCCACTTTCCACTTGTTAACATGCTGCCAAAGTTGTTTGTTTAACGGTTTTCTCCTTCAAGTTTGTAAATGTCACAGCGCTGGCACAGAAGCCGTTACAGAACCGAGAGCGCCAACCAAAGCCGAGCAATAGGTAACGCAAATCAGCAACAGCACACTAAAAAAGAGAACCCTTAGAAGACAAACCCTTACAAAACAACACATTTGAATCAAAATTTGCTCTGGCGGTGCGCCACGGGCAGGCGGACTCCCGGTTAGTTGCGGGCGCTTTTTAATTAAACTTTTTCTGTAATGCAGAAAGTTGGTCGTCTTTTCGGGGAAAGCCTGCGACATGGCGCTTGCTGCACGGCGACAGCTGGAAAGGTGTTGGATGTAAATGATACTTAACAACAAAGCCCTGTGTGCCGAGGGCCACTTGTAAGGGTGCACGCACGGTGCAGTCGCGAGGTAACAACTCTTTGAAGTACTTCTTGGGAACGGCTTTATTGGAAACAACGGTTTCCCGGAAGACGGTTTCAGCGGAAACTTTAAGAAGAACGTTCAGCTGTTAAATCAATCTTTTGATTAACAAAATCTTCTGTGAATTTTATCTCAAAGAAGGAGGTGGGAGAGAGGCTGTAACATGAACTTATTTCACCCCTTGTTTGAAAGAATATCCATAAAGTTGGTGGTTGAATAAATAAGCGACTGGTGAACCATGACCTTAAGCAAATAATCTGTCGTGATGAGATTTTGAATGTCTTTCAAAAAAGTGTATTCGTTCAAATTAATCCAGACCAGGTATATGAGCATCTTGTTTTTAATTTATTTAGTTCAGAACAACTGAAATCATTTTCAAAGCAAAGTCTCAGACCATCGATTAGCTGTGAATTATTCAAAAGATGATTATTTGGTTGATGCAGTGATGCCAAGATACCAAAGATAAGATGTCGAAACGCGGAGCCATTCCAAAAAAAAAAAAAATGAATTTCCCATTTACCAAATCGATAACGAAATCAAATCGCTTGTAATCGCATCAAGCTACCGTCTAGATTCCAGTGTATTCTATCGAAATCGTTCTTTCTTTCGCGTCTTTCAACGTCAACTGACAGTGAAAATTAATATTGCACGGTTCTGGAAACACCACTCGAGTAGATTGGAGTGTTGTGCTTTAAGTACTCCACCCCGTAGAGTGTTTCCATTTGCTTTAAATATCCGCTTGAAGTGTTGTGTTATCTTTGTCCCTGCCCTTCCGGCGCAGCCCCGGCGATCCATTGCCGGGGACAAATGAAGCTGGAAAAAAATGTACCAATTTGTATCACTTAACAAAAACCCATCCAGAAAGTAATCTACGCACTGGCAAGTGCGGCAGAAAGAAAAGGGAATGTTGCCAATAGGGAGACGGCATGCGACGAAATGGAGTATTTTCCTCCTCGCCAAGCAAAAAAATAACCTCATCGTCTCATCGAGAATGATGAAACGGCGGGAAAAGCAGATTTTAGCATTTAATTTAATTTCTTTCACCCAAACTCCGCTCGCTCCGATACTGTTCCAGGGCGCGGGGAGCTGGGAAACCGAGGAGGTTGATGATGAGGGACAGAACGTCCGTAGAGCCGTAAATTTGTAGCAATAAGAATTGTCAGGCAAAAGAAACATAACACTCAGAGGAGAGGAAGAAAATAGCACGAAATAAATAAACGACCCATCGAAGAGTCGTGAGTTAGATAAAGCACAACACGAACGCTGGAAACACCAAGCAGATGAGCCAGCTCGCGGAGGAAAGCCGTGAGTCTCGGTGTCGCCAGCCAGTTTCTTCGCAGCAGCAGCAGCAGCAAAAAAAGGGCCCCAGTTCGCCGAAGAGGATCACGATTCGAACGGACAGAACAAGGGACGAACTCTTCTTCAACACGACATTCGGAAGATGATCGCGCGTCTCGAAGTTGCAGCAAATGTCTCGCGAAATCATTCAGTCGCACTTGGTTTGACTTCTGAACCGAGAGTGTGGACGACGTAGGAACCCCGGCGAGGAGGTTCCCTTTCTGCCACACAATCGGATGAATGAAAAGGTCAACAGTGTGGCCGTATGCTGCCGAATTGATGCAGAATGGTGACCGTGAGGGCGCGAAACAACGGGGAAATAAAACCATGCTTTCATGCTGGAATAAAAACCCGCGCGGCATCAGAACGAACCGAGCGTACGGGATTGATGGAAGCGTGAGGAGAAAAACGTGACAAAAAATATGATTAAATCTTTTATGCCTTTTTCCCATTGCCCGATTCTTTTAAACATCCGTTGGCCCGCATCTTGCCCTTCTTCGTCTGTTGCGTGTGTCTTTCAGTTTTTTTTAAATTCATTTTCCTCCGCCTGCGCCTGTCCAACGACTTCTTTGAACTCGAAAAGGGTTCTTTAAGAAACCGTTTAGCCCGCGTGTATGGTTCTGGGGTTCTTTTCTCACTTCCCATTTTATCGAAGCCACGATTGTGCGCCACGATGCTAGCTAGAATCTTTCTGTCACTCAACAACTAGCGGGATGCTGTGGAAACCGCCTGGAGGAATGGGGGACAAACCCGTCGGGGAGGTGTAGATTTGATTTGGTTCCTTAATTGTAAGCACCGTTTGACGCGCCCGGTTCCGATCCGTGCTCGGTTCGATGGATAGAACTAATCGAGAGATAGCCCAGTCGGATTTAGGTTCCAATAAAATAGCTCCAAATCAGTCCACTCCGAAGGGTGGACGCAGTTTTGTGTCTTTCATAAAATCATGTTCGCGCTGTCGTTTGCTGGTCGTTGCCTTGCAACAAACCAAAGAAAAAAAAACACTCACGCTCATCTCAAAAGAAGTGAGGAAGAAAAAAACGCTCTGCTTCTTTAGCTGGAATTCCGAAACCCGGATCATGGTGATATGGATTTGACAGATTGGGATGGTCGGTTTCTTTACGAGGCTCGTAAAAGATCCTCTATGCTCGGGGGATTCCCTATCGTGGCATCAAGAAATTGAAGTTGCTTTGTTCTGGATGATACAAAAAGTCGAGCGCTCTCTTTTCTCCACGTGAAATCTAGACACTTAATTGTGCCAATCGGTGTTTAGTGTTTCCCATGTAGCTGTCTGGATCAAGCGAGCACGAAATCTACGATGATTCACGTTCTTTGTAAGATCTTAAAAAACGAAGGCAGACAATCTGTCGGTGTATTTTCTATCTTTTCGTTGCGGTGAGACCATTTTGTCCTGTGCGAAAATGTTTTCTGAACAATAACTGACAAAAAGATTTTCTCAACACTCCATTTATTTAGAACACGTATCGGAAGCGTTTTTAGTGTAATTCTAATCCCGGACCCCCTTGACCACGGTTGAAAAACGCTGTCCAACAAATAATTAAACTGCAGTAACAGACACATCGACGCGCGTTCCACGTCCCCTCGTGCCATTTCCCCCCCGACATTAACTATCCAAATTCAAATTGACCGTTCGTTGCCAGCCCTTCGCGCCCAGCCATAAAGCTAATCTTCACTGCGCCAGGTTCACACTTGTGCGTGGCCAAAGAATAAGTCGGACAGGAGAGTGCACATAAAACCATGATGTTTATCGCCGCTTTCGCGTCGTCCGGCCCGTCTCGGAGGGGCAGAGGTTCAACTGTTACAATTAAAAAATCTAGCCAAATTGATATTCAAAGCGACAAATCCCGGGCCGCTCCCGGACCCTCGGCGACGTGCCACAACACGGGCGACCAGGAGGCCAGTGACTCCCGGTGGCACACATTTTTCGCTACCGGCTTTCGCCGCGATATGGCGGCCTATGAATATATTATTTGTCGTAAAGCAAGGCACGTGAGCGGAATCGTAAGTGGAAGATTAGCAAACGCACCGGAGGCCGGATCGGCTTGCGTCGGTAAACCCCACGTGACCCTCCGGGGCCAGGCCAGAAGGGAAGAAAAGCTAACAACAAAAAAAAGCCCCACCAACAGAAACAACGGACCACGGGACGGATACGCGCAGAGCGGATTCAATTTGCCGCCGGTAGAAGGGAAACATAATAGGCTTTAAATTTCGTTTATCTGCTGGCGTTAGCGCAAAGCCCGCGAAATCGGCAGCCCGCACACATTTGCTGGCACAGCACGCACGACCAGAAGCGGTCGGGAGATCTTTGCCGCAAAGGCAAACGCAATGTTATGATTAGTCGGATTTTAAACGGAATCCGATACCATCCATCCGGCCCAGGGAAGAGAGGGCTAGCAGGAGGGAGACAGTTGGCCGTCGTTCGCCCTTTCCCGCTTTATCGATTGTCACTCAAACGAAGTGTCGTGGCCGCATGAGTAATAGCATCGGCATCGCGATGCAGCGACTCATCTGCCTCGCCTGCTAATCAGTATGCAGCGGCAGCACAATTCAACTTCACCATTGTTTAACATTCCGCCGCGCTCCGTCGGTGGCGGTTTCGAGTTCGAGTTTCGATTTCTAAAATCAAGCTTCAAGAAGCTTAAATCATGCTCGGACTGACGGTACGCCACGGCCCAACGGCGGGGGTGAATCAGATTTGTGGCCAGCTAATGCCAACCCGCCATCGTTCGCTTATCCGATTGCGGTAGCCCTCCCCAGACGATGTCTCCCGTGCGGCTTCCACCAATGGGTTCTTCCAGGGCCACATACAAAAACAAAAAGCAAAAGCTGACTATCGCAATTACCTCATTGTACGCTCTTTCACGGCGACGACGGACCGGGCTTTTCCAAAGGCAAGAAGTTTCACCAGAAACCGCCACCGGAGACAATCTCGTCGGACGCGTCGGAATCTACTCACATCCTGTCCAAAATGGTATGCAAATAGCTTTATCCAAGTCTCTTTATCCCGAACGAGCGCGTGTGGCCCGGTCGTTGGTTCTCGTTTAGCGTCTCCCAACGTCGGCTCTTTCGGAAGCCAGGATTCGAACGGAGCCTAGCAGGACTACAGCCAGGACTGCAGGCCCGGGTACTCTGGCCGAGAGTGTTGCTGCTTGTTTTAAAGTCATTTTTCGGAACCATTTAAGTCCGTTAGCACGATCGGGCTGAGTCCAGGCAAGGGTTCACACTGCCGGGAAAACTTCGACACATGCTCGCATCGGGCGGGCAGATTGTTTTGTCAACTCTATTGTGGAATGTGTGGACATTGCGGGCTGCAGGACAAAGTTTTCCCGCCGGCACGCCGGGAGCAGGAGGAGAACGATCGGAATGGCTCATTTGGGAAAGAATTATGCAGCGAAATGTGTGTCGCTGTGCAGACAATAGAAAAGCGACACTTTGAGTGTGTCTTAAAGCCGTTGCAAAACCGTTGTGCCAGGTTTAAAGTCTTAAAGCTTGCTTTCTGCGCTTTTGTCCGACTGCAGCCGCGTCGCATAGAATCGAATTGCTTTTCGCAGGCAGAGCATACGAAACGACGAAACTACGATGAACACGTAAAACACGCCACGGAAAAGTGGCCACTCGTAGCTCACCATCGTCCGCCAGCTTCTTAACCTTACGACGCCCGTAAATATGACTGCGCCTCGTGACGTTTTGCTCGGTGCATAAATTATGCTTCATTATCGTCCCCCTGGCGGGGCATGATACTCTGCTAAATTTCGTTGCTTTCGAAAACCGCCCCCCGACGACGACGATGATGACGGCGATGAGCACGACGATTGTCCCCGAAAAATAAAATAGGTGGAAAATACCTTCCTGCAGCCGGGGGTGCCTTGCCGCAGCACATGCTAATGTGGATGCCCTTGCCAGCGTTTGGGGACGAGGGAGTCGTTTTGTCGTGTCAGCAGCCTGCCCGGAGTTGGGCTTTCCCTTTTCGGACGCATGGAGAGGAATGAACTTCGTCGGGGTGATGATGGGGCGTGGGCCTCTATCATCTATTTAGGAACCATAATCGTATATTTTATGCTACAGTCTCAGATTCATCCCACCGTAAGCAAGGGGCCGTTTGGATGGCCCGTTTCAACGCACGCTCCTTCCTTCCCTCCGGCGTTGCATGAAGCCCGAAAGAATTCCTCACGCTCGAGTGGAAGCGAAGAAAACCCACCCGGAATGGCAATGGACAGAATCAAGTGGCACACAGTTTAACCGACCCACCGTTTGTTTATCACTGGAGTGTTTTTCTTTCCGCTATCCCGCCTGGCAACCGGTTTTCTGGCCCGGTTGGCATTGGGTCAGAAAAACATTGGAACATATCCGAACCAGATCGATCAGAAGACGGTGAACCACGGATCCAGAGAATCCCATGCCTTTCGTTAGAACGCACTCATCTGAGAGTGGTGGTCTCCGCGAAAGCAAAGCAGGTGATAATTTACGACAAATTTATGCATATGGAGTGACAACAATTTGTTCCCAATAAAACGGTCCCTTCCCCCTCGTGGGCGGGAGGTCCCGCGGGGCGGAAATGAAAATCAAATAAGCCGATGTTTTATTGAATGTTCGCTGCTCCGTTATCGGCCCTCGGGGGCTGTCGTGCTCATGACCGCACCGTTGTGGCTGATGCTCGCTCACTTTTCGATAGGATGGTGGCGTTCTAACCGAACCGGCCCAACAACGGTACGATAAGGATAAACGGGTCCCAAATGGAAGCAAGCAGTCCGGACCGGACACCCGACGGCTGCTTTTTTTCCGGTCCTACTGCCTTCCTTTTCGTGTGTTGTAAGCCAACCTTGTAGCCACCTAGGAATTGGGTCGGTAATCGATTGCTACCTGTCCTTTGACCTTTTCAGAGGACATATTCTACGGTACGGCGTCGCAAACACTTTATTTAAAAATGACCCAAAAACAAAGGAAGGCAAAAAAACAAGAGAAACGAATCGTAAATGAAAAGTCTTAGAATTATCCCATTTCCTGTCAGGATCGGGGTGTTTTTTTCTGAATACCGGTTTGTCTGCAGGCATTTGAAATGCGGGCAGCATTCCGTTCAACTAGAAAAGAAGGAAGTGTTTGGGATTTTAAAATTCTTAGCGGATGGCTGAATAGTTGATCGATGGTGCTGTTATTCTAAAGGGAGATTCAATTATGTTTTCAATTTAAAGCTTCCACAGTCCCATTTCAGGAGAACGTGTACTCTTTGTTTCCATTTGGACGCAAGCATCCCCAACATAAACAGAAATAGATTAGCCCTTTCCGCTTAAAAAGCCTAATTTTCCCGGTTTGCCTGTCCAGCGAGCATTAGAAAGTAAATCACAATTTCTCATACACCGCACGGGCCAGTCTCCCGATGACCCCGTTTGCGATAGTGGAATCGGACAAATGCCCACGAAAAATTCAATCATCAGCTCCCCTCCCCAGTCGATAATGACCACTCGTCAGGGTTGCTTCATTTTGTTTGCCGACAACCCGGTACCCTTGGTAATGGCCATCATACTGAAGCAGACAAACGATTAATCTTACGATTTCGACCACGAGTCCGTTGGGATGCTTCACTTGTAATCGCTAGGGAAACGCTCACTCCCAAAAAGAGATCACTTTCTTCCGAGAGGAAAGACACAAAACGCGTTCAAAACAAAGCACCCAAGAATAGGAAACGCATCGGCATCGGAAGGCTACGGGTGCACGATTTGCCTCGGCCAGTTTGGTCGATTTGTTCCTCGGGTCGGACAATTAGCTTGCCCTACGCGGGACTATTTAATTATTCCCTCTAATTGTTGGCCATTTCCTTCGCGATCGTGCGTATTTCCTCGGGGCAGCGCAGATTGGAAAATGATTCATCCATGAAAATGGTTCGGAGGAAGATTTTGGGGCCCATAAATGTCCATCATTTCACGGCGAGCCCTCGGGCTCAGCGAATGATAACTTATGCCCGAGCCCGAGCCCGTGGACTGTGTGGGATTGCCGGGCAGAATTTCCGAAAAATCGACCGTAGCAAACCTTCGTTAGAGCGAGCGATTTATCATTTCAATATCTCCGTGCGGTTCGGTCGGGCCCGAACGAAACAAAAACGACGACCGCGATGCCTCCCCCTCTGGGAACAGCCACTTCGAGGCAGAACGGGCGCACGAGGCGAAGGAAACGAAAGGACAACCCGGGCGACGGTTGCGAGCGATCTTCCCGCGGGAGTCTTGTGTCTTCTCGCAGGACTTAGCACACCTTAGCGTTGCCCGCCATTTAAGCACGCTTAACCGGAACGGAACCGGAATGGAGGCGGCTCGCGGTCTTGAAACCGCCCGAGCAATGCTTCATCTCGTTCTGCCGGCGTTCGACGGGTGTGTCGAATTCGGTTCTCCGCTTTCCGGGTCTTCCGAATGCAAAGTAGGCCGCCCGCGTTCTCGCCGTGCCTGGGAAGGCGTCACCGTCGCGCTTTTGGCGCGGTTGCCCCGGCTACGGCAACATGAAAAATTACACTCATTAAGCCCACGATGACGGTGTCGTTCCCGTGGCCAGGGTTGAGCGCGCCCTCGCCAAGAACCTCCAAAGCTCATTACCGATTCCTTGGCATTAGTCTCTCCCAGCGCACGAGAACGCTCCGGCGGGCCACTTGGGGCACTTGGGAAATCCAACGCCACTCCACCGCTGGTCCTCCTCGTCGGTGCGATTATCAACACTAATCTAATATGCAAACCGAGCCAAACTCATTAGAAAATATTCTCCGAACGCCAAACGGGACCCAGCCGGGCGCGCCGCGAGAACTTTGCGGGCGCACATTTGCGGTCCATATTCCGCGTTGCCCCAAAATTTTACACGCCATTACACCGACCGTAAAAGATGGCCGCGCCGCGCGTCCGTGCGTTGCCAATATCTGGAAGGCTCACGATTGGGCCGGGGGCGGTTTGTCACGAATTTATTTATTCATACACACTCTCGATAAACGTCAACGGCCGGGCATCGGAAAACTTCCGAATATTTCCGCGCGAACCGCAACTAAATACGAAAAAAACGTAATGTCCTCAGGAATACAGCATCATCGGACGATTTGCATGGCATTATTCCTCCCGATCAGAAGGTCCATAAAAGGCACTCCGTGTGTGGGGAGTTGCGAGCAGAATCGCACGATTCTGGTGGCTTTCCTTTTTTTCTCATATTCCCGTTTCCGTGATTAATGGCACCTCCCTCGGCAACATTTATGCTCGTATGCTCGATCCATGTGGTGAATGATAAAAGTAAATTCTTCCTACCCTTCGAGCCGTAGGGCTTTTAAGCCATATTTGTGGTCAAGTTATGACATTAAATTTGCTCAAGTGTAGCAGAACGACGGGTTTTACAAAGGGGGGCTGAGTATGCGTACGGGAGGAGAACGAGAAAAAGTCGTTTCGAGCGCAAAGAGTTCAATTGTTGACAAACGCTATCAATCTTGGCTGGAGCTTTTTGATTCTGACCACGAATCGCAATTGAATGGCTGTGGGGTGAAATCCATGCTGAATGCTTTATGTATGAGCGTCCCGGCGATGCTGGTAACGATACGATTGAGCCGGCGGAGCCGTTCCGTACCGACTGGAACCAAGCCCGACCATACTGTTGTGGCATGTGGCGAAAAAGTCATGCATAGTTGCGCAATGTTCGCCACATACTAATATCATTTTTCATGTTCTAATGCTCGTTTGAGTTGGAAAAAAAAATGTACATTCTTGTTAGCGACAGCACACCCTAGAGAGATGGCGATAGAGTTGTACTGTTTTCAACAACATTTTAATCGCAATCAATCAATTTTAACTCCCTTCCCCAAAGCCAATGTTCAACTCCTTGAACGAATCGTTGTAGGGCGCACAGGGAAAACGTAGCTGCTCGCAGCCGATAGTCGTCGGGATGGAAAACTATGCGTTTAATATGGTTCACTTTGGAAAAGTTTATTTTTCATTAGTACCGCACCGCTCGGCCCCTCCTCAGTGTCGCTGCGGTATGCCGGCAAGACAAATGCTAATGGGTAAAACTTTCCTTCCCCGGGAAAGCGGGAGTAGCAAATCAGCTCCAAAACTGCCATTACTCACTTTCTCTAATTTGACGCATCCCGAGAAGTCCCCGGGTTGGTACGCTGGATGCGCCGCACGGTGGGGAAAACCGGTATGAGAGAGATCCACAAATTCAATGAGAGGGTTCTACAAATTCAACGAATCATTTTTAGCTATTACCAGTTAAATTGTGGGAGTGCACGCCACAGTACATTACTTTGTTTCATCGTTTGATAAAGTTGAATTATTTCTCAAACGAATTCTGTCGCCTCATCTTGAAAGACCACCGGTCAATCTTCTGTCCAGCTCGATCCCCATGGTGCACCATGGCCACGCCGGAACCGGGCCGTTTGTCTATCAGTTTCACCGGATACGTCACGGCCGCAAACACTCTGCCAGCGCGCGCCGATGTGAAAGTGTGACTTCCTTGCGCCGGGGAAATAAATGACGCCCGATATATCAACGCGGGCGAGTGAACGATGTCTCATTTTCTCCGGGGCGAAATCATATGCACTCGCCGGGATGATGAGCACCGGGGATTCGGTCGCACGAGGGCCCCGGTTTTCGCGAACGACCCAAAAGAAAACGGTACTCTCCCGGGTGGACCCCAGCGATGATGGTACCGGGTGAAGACTGCGTGAAGATGAACGAACCCAAATCATTCGAATGCGGGCAATTTACTTTTCCCATTTCGCCGACCGTTCTACGTGCGTTCGTCTTCGTCTCTCGGAACACGAGGGCCCGTTGTTTGCCCTGGAGTGCTGGACACACGCCACAGGGTGAGGTGCAGGTTTTTTAATAAATTGTACCAAATGTATCACTTCACGTTCGCGGCGGCTTAGGCGCGTGTGCACCTCGCCCGATGCTGATGGCAGGAAGTATCGAATGCGCATCATCACCGGCGGCCGGACTGGGAGGCCCACCATCCGGAGCCGTGCATTTCGTTTAATCTATTTTCGGTGTTTCCCCCAACGGGAGATCGTGAGCCTCAAGTTGGCATACTACCGTCGATGTCCGGAGCCGATTGGTTCGAGCAGGCCGTCGAGGGGTCAGAGTACCACTAAATTGAATCTCGTGTACGGCGCTAATGGATAACAGGACTAAAGCGATCGGTTAACTCTATCCCAACCAGGGGAAGGGCAAAAGAAGGAGGGAAGGGGATCGATTCTCGTCAAACGCGTGCGTGCCGGAGCGTCGTTCCCTCCATGTCGACCTTTTAACTTCTCCCGCATTCAAGGGGTGACGCTGGACATTCGATTGAAGGATCGAGTTCAAACCGAAAGGAAACCGACGAACGCCAGGTAACGAGATCATGTTGAAAATTTGTGTTGTGTCATCCATGGGACCGATCTACATTCACGATCTTGGCACGATCGCTCACACCGCACCGTGTGCATCGTGGACATCTGAGGAGTCATAATTCGTTCCCGACCCAGTGGGTTGGCGGATAAGATCGACATCTTCAAACGCGTACGACCGTGATTCCTCCCGAGGTTCCTGTGACGAACCGCTTCGTCGGCACACTTGATGAAATCGGGATCGTTACCGTGACGCTTCCAGCGATAGCATCCACTTGTCAGACGAATCCCCGGCCCTAATCTACCCCATAATGGGCGTCCGTAAATCGGTTACTCCGAAAATCACACGCATTAGAGTGAAATGTACCTTCGCACGCACTTTTCCATCCGCGAGCAAGGGACGCTCGTGGAAAAACGGTTCCCGTCAGTTTGGTCTCCTGCGAAACGTCCTGCGGCAGTTGAAGAACATCGCTGCTGGGAAATCATTACAGGGAGTTGACATGGGCGTTAATGTCCGCACCGTACCGGGCAACCTGTGGCCTGCATAACCTTGTCCAGGATTGTGCCCGTGCCGTGGAGAAGCAGGAACAAAACGAGCCGAAATTAATTTCCACGCATAATTTTTCAATTACAAGCAAAAAGAAAGCCCTCCGCGGCGGAAACCCGGGCGGGTCCAAAAACTTCTCAACTTCTGCGGCGTAATGCGGCGTGTAATCGCGCTTCTAAATACCTTTTCGACCCTCGGAGATCCGTCAAGCGGAGCGGTATCGTGTCGAATCGGCCCTTAAAGCTCGGCGTGCTTCTTTTTTCATTCTCAACCGCCGCCTCGCTGTTTCGATGTTGCCGTTGCGTTGTTCCTTTCGCGGGACGCGCGACTGCGGATCCACCATTGCCGAGCCGTCCGGATTTGGATCAAGGTGAAGAAAACGGCAATTAAGAACAATGCGAACGAACGCGTGGGCACTGCAGGTCGATGTAATGGGGAATAAAGGGCGGCAAAACGAGAGTTTGATTGTCGCCGTAGTTCGCACTTTGCTTTAGTTTATGCTTCACACCGACTTATAATAACTTGATTAACATGCAGTCTTGCTTATGAATGCCATTTGATGTAAAAAGCTGCAATTGGTCTGCGTTATTGATATGTTCCTGTAGCATAAACTGTTTTAGTCCGCATTTGGCAATAAACTAAAGTATCTTTCGTCACACGAGGCAGCTTTTCCCGTTGTGTTTTCCAAATGAATATGAATAAAAAATAACATATTTCAGATATTAATCGGTATACCGTATCTAGGAAGATGCAACACAAGTTTTAGAGTTAGAAACTCAATTAAAAGTTGGGCTGTATGACAAAATTTAAAAGTGTTTACACAAACTGAACAGCTTCCATTGCTTACACAGAATTGATTTTCCCAGAAGGATGCGAGTTTATTTAAAGCTCGACACATCCAGACACACTTGTGCCAAACATTTCATCCTGAGAAAAACGTATTTTCCATCGTCAGCACGAGCAACGGTTAGTCGAGTAGCTAGGAAAGTTCCGGTTGCAGCCGCTCGTGAAAAGCAACGAAAACTCCGAAAACCACACTCGCTACCGGCAAATGTCTTCCTTGGGCATTTTTTGTGCCTTTGCCTGTATTCCTGTCGGGACCGGCGTCGGCTCCTCGAAGCCCTTGAGTCCACTGGGCCCGACCGGGAGGGGGTGCTTGGAAATTTAAATTTTTATGGCACTTAACATTTTTGTTTTGCGACCCAGTTGTCGGAGCGAATGAGCGATAAAGAGAGGGAACTCGGAAGCACCCGGAACTGACGCAAACACCGGAAATGGCCGGTAGTGACGGCATCGACGGAAAAACCCGGGGAGATGGAAAGCAATATTACTCGTTCGGGGCAGTGTATGTGACTAGACTCCGGCGGTATGGCTGCATGTGACGGCTGCATTCAAGATGTAGCAGCACGCCAGGGCCATAAAGCGAAGACGAGCGGACCCCAGGGCCGGCGGGCAAGATAAGGGATGCTTTCGGCAGGGTTTGCCGCTTGTCAAAAAAATAGGTGTAAGATTGAAGGCAAACCGTCGGATCTCAAATCTTCCGGCAGGTTCCTAGTGGCCCACAACACCACCCGCTGGGGCCGGTACCGGGCACGGGAAGGGTCATTGTGAGTCAGATTAATATGTCGGATCACGTACGTACACGTTTCGTTTACCGTCAGGTCGGTTCGTTTCCCTCATGCCCGACGGTTTCTCCACGACGGAAATCTACAGAGGTTGCCTTGGGTTTTACGACATTCTCGGGGCATTCGACATCGTCCCGTGCTTAACCGCAGCCCGAAAGCAACACGGCCCAGCCTAACTTTTACCGATCTTCGGGTCCAAGCGGAAGTACGGCTTCTTCCAGGAACTGCACGTGACGAAGAGAATGGGGGAAAACTTACAGAAAAAATTATGACTGCCCAGGACCATTCTTTCACTTCAGCCACCCCGACGGTGAACTAATCTTTTTGAGTGAAGTTTAAACAGTTACAGCAGTTAAACCTCCAAGTTGACGGCTCTTGTACTAGTCGAGCGCTTCCGCTGCTTGGCACTTCTACACTTTTTTGCTGTCATCTGGATTCTTCCCGGAGTCGACCCGAAGTTTGGATCCTGCAGATGCACAACCCGTCAGTTGGATAATAGTGGTGGATCACTTCAGAGGTAGAATGGTGCAAAGAAGCCAAGCAAACAAAAAAAACCCCCCACTGGATTGTTCCACCGCACATTCCGAACCGAAGGGTGCCACGTGCAAACTTGGTCAGCAGAAGAATGTAGCGCCCACAAAAAAGGGGGCACGTGGCACAGCTTCCTGCAGTCGCTGGGCCGGCAGGTGGCGCTCGACAAATACGAGTTAAAAGGCACTCGCATCAGCATGCCATTGGGTTGGCCAGATAAAGGACAGTCTCCGGCAACAACTGCCGGGTCGCGGAAAAAAGTCCAGCAGTTGCATAAGAACCATCGCGTGTAAGCGTTTCGAAGGGATCAAGCATCTACAAAGCTAGCATTGTGGAATTTGTGCGGGGTTTTCGGGTTGGACCAAAGGCTGGTTGGTTCTTTCCTCGCTCCCTCCATCTCGAGAGGATGGACGATATTACGTGTGGCTCGAGTGTGCTGCCAACGGTCGGCCTTTCGTTGGACCGGGCGGACCTTTGCTCGGGCAATATCAGATAAAGCATGAGCGGAACTGCTGAGGCTGCAAAAGGAATTGGTCATACCGAGGGTTAGCATTGCGGGCGTCCGGTCGAGATGGCCGCTACACGAAATGGGGCTGCCCGCTGCGGTCACCAACGAAAAAGAGGAAACCAAACCGGCATGAAAACATCCACACATCCAAACACACACACACAAATTGAAGAAGCGAAGCCGTTGTACTAAAAAGGATGTAATTTATTAAAACGGTCATTTTCGAAGTAAACGATGCTGGGCTAGGCAACACTTCGTCCAAAGTCGAATAAAACACAAGCGGAAAAAGTCTTTCGGGCGCGCGTAAGTCGATTTTGGGCGTCCGGGCGTGAGGGCAACGTGGCATCTGTGGCATCAGGCGGCCAGAAGTGCGGAGATGGAAAGAGATTTCTTTTCACCCTTTCCACACACTCTTCCCCGAGCCGGGGAAAACTTTTCGCCCTCCAACCTCCCGGGCATGGATTGCTTTTGATCCGTTCGATAAAAGGAAGAAAGGCATCGACCATCATGGTGGCCGGAATCAGTATGCAACTACCCTTCCCGAACGCGCGGGGCAGAAGGGGTTTCTAATTGCATTTCTAATGCCGCGTGTTAAGGAAGGAAGGATTCTTTTTCGGCTCGTTTACCCTCCCCCCCCCCCCCCCCCCAGCAGAAGGATTACCTTCAATAACTGGTCAGCAGATTCTCCCCTTTGCAACCACTGGCCGCCATTTGTTGGGTGAAATTTATTATTCTCCCTAGCTCGGTACCCCAGATGTTGGTTGAGATCGAAGCGGCGAATGGTGCTCTTGACAGATGATAAGAGAATCCTTTTGCTTGAGGAAAGAATTTATTTATGAGTGAAGATGAAGTGGAGCCATTACGTTTTATTCGGTATTTGCCTTTTGCTGCATTCTTTACACCAAACAATCAAACGATACCAAAACAGAGTTTCCCTGAAAGCAGGTGCACACAGTTTTCTGCGAAAAACAGTGATGGAAAAGATGCATTATTAATGCGATGAGCGAACGTCTTTTCAAATAATTTTTCACATAATGTGAATAGCAAACGTTTCAAACGTGGCTGAAATTCGATCTTCTTTGTTATAACCTTTCGACCTCGGGCCGAGAATCCCTTGAGGCGAAGGTGTTTGTGATAGTGTTGTGGCGTTCGATGCGTCTATACCCGGCACGCAGTACTATCGATTTCTTCTTGTTTATCAATTCGATAACGATATTTAATGCATACATGATGCGAGTGCGGCATAAACGTCAATACGGATTGTAATTTACATGAACTCTGATTAGTATGGAAATCGTTAAACTCCTACATCGCCTGCTGCGGTTTCAACTACTCAATCTCTCGTCAGTCACGCCTCCATGAATCGTTCCGTTTTGTCGAAGGACAATCCTTCCATGGCTTAATCATCAACAAAGCGCAGACACGTCATCGTAAGGCATGTCTGCCACGCTTAGCAACCCACTCGCTTCACCAATTAGCATTCTATTAATTGTATAATCGTATTAAGACGTACCATGTCCTCACTCTGGCCCCGTTCCAAGGATGGCGTGGAATGGCATCGAGAAGTGGAAGGCTCCATTGTTCCAGCATCCGGGAGTAATTGTAACGAATAGCTCACCTCCGTCTGGCAGCCAGCACCTTGCCTTTCTGACAACGCAGAATCACGGAACGAGACGGTACCGTCAACTTGCCGCTCCGGCAACGTCCAATGAAGTTCCACTGATGTACTACGCCGAGCGTTGCCCGCAGCCGTAAACATCTCATAATCGTCTGGTAATGAAAACCGGAACTGCTGCCCATCGTTTTGCCTGCGTGGCGGTCCCGTTCCCGAGTGCATCGATGGTCTTCCGGTGGGAGTTCGCCCGGTGGTGGCGCACAAAATGGAATCTGCTGTCAATGGGGGCGGTCTGCAGCTGCAAACTTCAGCCTAATCTGTAACGGACGGCTAAATGCGGAACAGTCAACATCAAACGCTGCATTCAGCAGACAGTGGCACTCGGTGCTTACCGTTTCAATAGAGACTTGCCATTGTGGCCCTCGGTTTTCCACTGCCCTTCTCCCACTCTCTCTCTCTCTCTCTATCTCTCTCTTGGAAAGGATTTCCAACGGAAAACACCAACTCTACGGTGTAACGAAGCTGGTCCACTCTTCTCCCCGGAGGCGGGTGGGTAAAATCACGTAAATCACTTCAATTATCACCGGCCGTTGCTTTGGCGCTTAGCTTCAAGTGCAAATTGTGTACAATAACATTGTGTGTAGCCGTTGTTTCGGCGATGGTTCGGACACTAGTGCGGGACTAGGATGTACTATTCAATCCTAGCTTATATTCGTAAAGATGCTCCTTAGTGTCAGCGATGGAAAGGAAATGCAGAGGAGTGGAGGGGGTTTTAATTATGAATTTATATGCACTCGTGCATCCAGGGGTTTTGGGACTGGTCTTGGGTGTGACGACGGTGTTGGGTTTAGGAACGAACGGTTGGTTTGGTGGAGTCACGCTTCTGACCAACGAGCAAAGACGGTTCGACTATGCTACGATACGATGCAGCCCCGAAGCGTTATTCAGCTGGTAAATTAATGTCTCGTTTCAAGCATTCGAAGTGTTCATCTCCTCCTCGTCACACTCTGCCAGGCGCCTGGCCCTCCCCTAAGTCGTTTCGACGGTACGGACGTACTCGACATTTGGGAGTGTAAATTGATATTTGCCAAGCTTGGCACGCATTGCCGCTGCGCACGTCCATCGCGGTTTGTTGGCAGGAAGATGGAAACATCTTCTCCAAACAACAACGGCTCCAAACTTTTGGAGTACCTCGAGCTGTGGTTCTTGCGCTGCCGCTGGCAATTGTGGAACATTTTGCGTAGAACGTGTAATAGTTGTGACAATCGCCAGAGTACCACTCCACATGACACCAGAAACCTAGTTCATGTTTCCGGCTGTCACGGTCTATATTGGGGTAACATGGGTGTCGTTGGCTGTAGCAAGACTCTTCCGCTCTGAAAGAGCATGTTTTGAGAATCTTCTACAGTGATGTGAAACTAGAGGACAACGAAAACAGATCTAACGTAACAAAATTAAAATTGGTACGCCAAAATGGTACGCTGCCAATGCAACGCTAAATCACCTAAATGTGCTTAGTTTAAATTATTTAAAATGTACAACGACTGAGACATCTTATTTATATTCAAGGAAACGAAGTGAAACAAGCGTTTAGCATTTAAAATATCATAATATTATTTAACCTTTTATCCTCACGATGTTATCCTTCCCAGCTTTGCAGCGGACAGCAGCACTGATGAAGGATTTGCAATGTTCAACAGTGTCAGAAAATATTTTAGCTTCTTAACTTTGCATACAACAACCCTATAACGTCGCCTCTAATTCCTCCCAACTGATAAACAAACGCATTAAGGCGCCTGTTCGCTTCGTGCGTACGCGTGTCGAGAGGCAACTGAGATCCAAAATCTCAGTAATTGAATGCCCTAAGCTGTCGGTTAGAATGGGGCGCGCATGTCTTCTCCGTTGCTCCCCGGACACAAGGTCCGGACGCCACGAAAAGAGCAAACGGGACGGAATCGCTTCGCCCCACTCCAAACAGGAAAAGTGTAATTAAACCACAAAAGCGCAACCGTTGTTGGCGATGAAATGGGAGTAACCTCTCGTTGGCAGTACGTTTGGCCTTTGGTCTGCACACCAGCCCCACTCTAATGCACAATTCGAAAGGGAAGCAGTGACGCTACCGGATGATGCCGCCATCACCACCGAATGAAGCGGTTCCAAAATCAACCCAGATGAAGATTGTTTTGATTTATCTTTTCCGCCGCTTTCTTCTCATTTGTTTTTACACCAAAATGGGTAAGTCGTTGCTCATCGCTGCGATTCGTCGTGCGCCATTTGGACGTCCGTGGTCGGGTCAGGAGCCGGCTCCGATGGCCAACAAGTCAAATGAAGCGATCCCCACGAGGGGGAGGGGTGTGGATAGGTGGTAGGTATGAGAAACATCCGGGCACTTGTCCACCGTCCCCGGCGGCCCGTTATGCTGTGAGGGTGCGATTGTTTACTTTTATGTCTCTTACGCGCTTCAATTAGGTTGCTTAGGTCCGAACCAAGAAAAAGGCTCTTAGCTGAACGTCTGCGGGACTCCTTCGAGCCTTCCAAATAACAACGTGGTCGGCTTAGTTTCGTCTTTCAGCTCAGTGATTTGCTTTGTTATTTCATCCGTTTCCCGTTCGAACGCCACTCGTCTTCTTTTCCTAGTGCGGTTCTCGAGCAAAGGAAATCTCTTATGTAAGTAAACTTCCTGTCATCGGAAGCGTTTAAGACAGTGTGAACGCTTGTCACTTGTTGCGTGTGGTTCGTGCGGTGGTAGTTTGTGCTTTTTCGAATTTTATAGCCATTAGGCGGAATCTTGAAAGATGATTGTTAAGTGTTACTGTTCCTAATTTCTTTTCGTGTTCGATTTTTTCTATGAAAAGAAATGAATTACGACACATTTATTAAATATTATTCAGCCAAAAATTTAAATGAATAAATGGAATCATTTCGCCATACAACGACGTATTCCTGATGCACACAATTATTTTATAAAGCACCATAAATTCATTTGTACTCCCGTTCTTATCGGTGGTGAATCAAAATTCGTTAATTTGACTCTCGGCGAGAATAAAACGCTCCAGCACGCAATTCGCCTTCATTTTCCATTCGATTCTCAGTTTACCCGACGTAATTGCTCCGGAAGCAGGGTTTCCGGCTCTATGTTCCCCTTTGCAATACCGATTCGCTCGTACTGTTCGGAGGGGGGAGTACATTAAAATCTCGACTTGTTTTTTTTTTTCGTTACCCGGGATCAAACAAACTGCACCAACCGAAACCGATGCACGCAAACGAAAACGATAATGTCTGTGTTCCTCTAATTATGCTCAAGATCGAAAGTTTACCCCAATTTTTCCGATGAAAACCAAGAATCGCTACGGCGCTAGGGTGCTAGGCAAATGATCATACTTCTTTATGATTTGCTCCCACTCGCAGTGGCGGCTCGGTGTCGTTTACCTTGCCGGCGATGGTAGGAAAGTGGAAAATGGCCGGGCAATGAAAAATGAAGGAAAAGTGCTTCGCGGTCAGTTTGAGTTCGGCAGAGCGAAAGCAGGAAGAATGAAAAAAAAATGATGGGGGAATCCGGTAGACAGATCGCCGGAAGCCGAAAGTCGGTAGATAATTGTGCGTTAATGTTTCCACGTTTTTCCATGCGGCCTGCCCCGTCGTCCCTTTTGCGCCGGTAGCAGCATAAGGTTCAGGCGTGGATGCGTATTTTTCACGCTGCACTGATTGCACGAGTCCCCGCCGTGTGCCGGATGTCGTTCTTGTACTATACTTTTTTACCACTTTACCACTCTTACTATAAATTTGTTCACGACTGCCTCACAACTGACCCAGTGTCAAGCAAGCGGTATCATTTTGGCCACCGGTCCGAAATGGTGGAATGTACAGTGGTTTTTTTAAGTTCCGGTCCGGCACTCGTCTCCTCTGCAGAGTCGGTTACACTTCCGTTTGGTTGTTTTCCTGTGGACGTTGTTTTTTTTTTAGTTTTCATCTCCATCTCTTTGCTACATACGAATGTTTCGCCATAGGATGGCATCATCCAATTTAAATAAACGTCACCCAGCCCAAATGGTGGCCCGAAGTGACATCGTCGTGGTCGCTTTAACTCACTGGACTGCAATCTGTGTTTTAGTGGGCAGCGAAATGAAGTTCAAATCGGAACTACTTGGGGAACTTTTTTATGCTTTTATGTTTTATCACATGCCGTTATAGTTCTGCTCCCTAACGACATGTCATACAATTTGAACGATTTTGAAGTGTACATGGGATCCTTTCGGTCTTGTTACCATTCACGGGGAGCTCAATCAACGTTTTTTGATGATAAAACTCATTTAGTAAAATGCAATTGGACTACACTACTGATCGGCTCTTAACTTCGATCTAAAGTGTTTGCTTAAAAATATAAAAATATCCTACATGCATTGGCATGTGAAATAATTCAATTTCATTCCCTAGTTCAAATTAATCAACATGTTTCGTTGATTTTTTGTTACACCGATGAAATGTTGATGCAGTTATTAAACCTGTGACACATATTCAATTTAATTATTTGCAAAACCATTCGAAATCGCCAATCATCTAAAGTAATTGGGCGTCTGCCCTGCTCTACTCTACGATACGGCAATTTCTAGCCATCGATTTCTGTAATTATCTGCAACGATGTTTCATATTTACAGTGTCCTTTGTGCGGCCCCGAGCATGAGTTTCCGAAGCAATCAATATACGAGTCAGTGCAGTCAGTGATATTACGCGAGTGAGTGGACCCAATTGGATCGATACGCTCGAATTTAATTCTCATCATTGCCAGGCAGCTTCCGAGCGATGGCAGGTTGTGCCTACACTTCACCGCAAGGACAGGCCGCACTCATAACCTCGATCTGCCTGATGCGTTCCGGTGCCCGGGTGGAATTCGCAGCGTTGACCATCGGTGGACCCATGCACATCATTTGCCTGCCACCTCCAGACATCCAGCTAGACGTCCGCGTCACCCTAATGTAAAATAAAATGTTGTTTGATTGAGTGTGCGTCCGAGCGGTTCCACTGCGCCGGACACGATAGTGCGCCCGCTGACGATGACGAGTGATGCACCTATCCGTCATGCCGTATCGCAACCGGCAGCTACCTCGGCCAGCGCGGTCCACTTCCGATGCAGGTCCGCTTCCGGCTGCATCCGTGGCAGTGCGATTACGTCGAACCTTGCATCCATGAATTACGGTTCAGAGCGCCGATCTGGTTGCCAACAGTTGCTTTGACATCCTTTGGATGAAAGCAAAACGCTTTCGGTGCCACATCGAAATGGTTCGCAAAACAAAAACGAATAGAAAGAAGCAAAATAAACCCGAAACCAGGCGTAACCTATGATCGATAGTTTGCTCTCCGGTGCCCGCTGGTATCCTTCGTCCAAATAGCACGACGCTTAGAATGACCGGTTCTGGGAAGGTGCGATCGAAATTGAAGCGATGCTGCACGTACCGGAAACGGGTTTTATCACTGGTGTTCCCGGTTGTGGTGTGCCGATATTTCTTTTTGTTGCTGTTTTTTTTTTTGCTCGCCAACAAACATTTCTAAAAGTTCGTAAACTGGAAAAAGTTCTTCCAGATCCACCGCCTGCGGTGTCCAGTTTTTCACCCGAGCGCCGGAAGTTGATTGGCAACTGTTCCGTGTGTTCACCGGCAGTTCCGGCCGGAGCAGTTACCGAGCGACCGTTCGTTGTTTTATTCTATTAATTGAATTGCTATCCGGTTTTGCCGTTCCGTTGAATGGAAACTGCTAATGAAACGGTGTTTCAAAATGTTGGCAAAACGAACCACGATCCAACGTGGACGGGGTCAGGGGCTCTAGTTTCTTCCATCACTCGGAGCAGTTAATCAAAGATAAATTTTTTGCTCCTTTTTCGATTGAATCGATTGAAAGCTTGCTCGATGTTTGAAATTGCTACATATCATGCGAAATGTCATTCCAGTACATGTATAGCAAAACTACCAAAACAAAAACTGAAATGAAACAATGAAAATTATTTGCGTTGTTCCAGAATATCCCTTTGTAACATGTGTAGCGTCCAATGATAATAAAGAGTATAAAAACTCTTCAATGTTGCAAAATTTTATCAGTTTTCAAAACGCTTTATTTTTCGAATCTTTGTGCCTTCCAATAGGCAAAAGGCTGAATTTCTTTTTATTCTTTTCATCCATGCGGCCATCCAAAGAATTTTCCGTTCGTACCGTTTGTGCACATATGACGACTGAATCTACCCATAAATGATGGTGCACTGATGTCATGGCCATTTTCGAGAAACTGTTCGAAATTAAAAACACATGCTGCACCATAGCGGAACCATTCCCGCCGCCGTTCGGCATCCGGCGCGGAAAGGAAACAGCCGCGAAGGGACGATCAGATGGTTTTGCAGTATTTTATGGTTTTGTGCGTTAGCGAAGCAGACTTTAACTTCAGATGTGCGACTCTTTAAAGAATACCGACATTGTGTTGGGTGTTTCTTTTTTGCCTGCTTTGCACTGTAGTGGCGCCATCAGTGGCGATCTGCTGTTAAGGGTTCGGACGAAGAGAAACAACGTTGCTAGAACCGCAGCAATAGAGAATTAGCAAGGAGGTACAGTCGATGAGGAAACCCGTGCTGCTAGATTTACGGTACGCTTGCAACAGAAGCATAATTGGAAACAGAAACAGCCAGCCCGCTTCCATTACGCCACGTCTCGGAGACGCTAGGAAGGAAAAATCTGCACCAATTCACTTAATTGTGCCCCGCAAGATGCAAATCATCTGCAGTGCATAACATTTTTGACCGAAACTACGCGAATGGGATCGTCCGGCAGTTCTGTGCTATTCGCAGGGCAACTTAGCCAGGTTCCCGTTTGACAATACTTTCCTTGCACTGAACTGAACCTACGCGTAAACTCGTCCTCAAACATCGAACGGTGACGCTTTAATGGAGCGATTTGTTAGCTCCGGACGTAATTGTAAGCGAGGTATTTTGTCTGGCCGTGTCAAGGTAGCGGGAAGGAAAATTACTCCTCGTTAGCAGTGAACTTCCGAAGGAGAAAAGCGGAAAACTGGGTCCCATTCACCAAGCGACAATTTTGTTTTTTTTTTTGTGCCATCATAATTGAGGCAAAACACTTGCAAGCGAACTTCTATGTGCGTTTTTCTCACCTAAGCTCGCATCGTGGCAAATTTCCATTATTATCCAAATTACGCGCTCCCACCATCAAACATCCACCGAACAAACTTCGACAGGCACAGCTTGAGTTCGAGTTCGTTGAAGATTTCACGACAAGAAAATCAATAAAATTCAAATCAATTTCTTCCGAGGCCTGGCTTGCGACAGGCTTTTTCTTTTCTTTTCTTCGAAGTTAAAGCAAAAATCGAAAACTCATCTCTCTCCGCTCGTGAGCTTTATTGATATTCAGCTCATAAATCAAAACCCGTACCGGAAAGAATGTGTAGCTAAAATTTCAAGCACAGATCGGGACAGACAGCACGCGTCCTTGCGCTCCTCCTTGGCTGTTCGGTCGTATAAGCCAAGTCAAACCTGGTCGCGAACAGTAGCGAAGCGTTAAAAACGTACCTTTGAAGTACGTTGGGGCTGCTTATGGCCGCCCTCGCGGTTCTCTCTCTCGGAAAACGGACGGGGGTTTGGTGTTCGTATTAGCTAAAACAACCTCAAAATGGCAAAATTTTCGAGTCCGCAACAAAAACATAATAAACATACAATGAGGATAAACAAACATGCGAACACCCGAAAGGCACGCGGAAACAATGCGGCCACACAGGCGCACACATACGAATATGCAGACGCACACACTGCCACACGCACAACGGCACTCCACATACTCTGGCACAACCTTAATCATGTATCATGCTCCGCTGCATGTCAGTGCTGCATTATGAAAAATGGAACTTGACTGCGTCGCATTGAAGCGCCAGGGATCATTCCCCGGGATGCAGTTGCAGCCGGTTCCGCTTCGCTTTTGGCTCGTTCCGCGTGCTGTGCTGTTCTTGTGCGGAGATGGTGCAAAACCGTTGCAATTCGTGGAGACGCCGGAGCAGAATGTGCGATAAATTATATTTGCCTACACCATTTCGCCATTGTTGAAAGATTTGCTGACGATATGTTAATTTAATTTCATAAGTGGCTAAGTTTTAATCTGCTTGAGAGGAGGGTTTTTTTTTCGCTTAAATTGATTAGCTTTTTACTATTCACATTTCGATGTTACTATTTCTCCGACAAAACGCGTTCATTTCTTTAAAATAACCAATCGAAGCCTTCAAATAAAAGTATTTTAAGTCACGTGCAGCTTGCATAAACTTTAGGAGGGTTTGTCAACGACGCAAGGTACGTTTAGATTCTCAAAAAATCCGCAGGCCATACCGACGTAGTGGTTGATGCGCCACTAGTGGAGCAAACGAAAAAAAAAAAAGAGGCACTTGCCCTACCACTAGTACTTTCGTATCGATTTCATCAGCGCTTTAGCTGAAGGCTAGGGCAGAAAACCAAAAACAACTGGCTCACAAAAAATGTGCCAAGCGCTACCTGTTCGAAGTGATCGTTTAATACACAGCGATACGAAAATGCGGAAGCAACAACGACGACAGCATCCTGCCTTCCCCGATGGCCCGAGCTGACGAGGCGAGGCCACTGCTTATGCACATCGGAAACTCGTTCGCTTCCAAAGGACATCCTCCACACGTGATCGGAAGCATGTTTAGGTTTTGCCTTTCTTTTTGCTTACCTCTATCCTATTCCGTTGTGCCGAGTCGGCGTGGGGCCAGCGGCCGGCTACAGTTGTTTGGGGTTCTTGCTTTCGATTTTCACTACCGAGTGCCAATGGGGAAAAACAAAATCCCTATCACTCTGTTTCTTTTTCCTTTTTCTTGTCTCACCCCACAAATGTTCCCCCTCTGCTCGGATATTGCATGGGGAGGAGGAAAAAAGTTTGTTCCTAACCTACCCGTTCCGAAGCGTAGGACAAAAAAAGTTTTCCGATCGGCACAGGTTCCCGGCTCGTCTGATCCAACGGGAAAGGTGTGGAAACCGATGTGACGACCGATAGCGCATGGCGCAGGTCTTAAAAGGCAATTCATCCTTCGCCCGGGTGACAATCTAAACACTGGGGTGAAGTGCAATTGATTTTCCGAAATTAAATTATTTTAAAGTAACAGCCCTATCCGGCCGGGACATCAAGGGAACTTTTACGGTGTGAAAAAACGAGTCGCCCCGGCGAGGTGGGTAACTTCCGACGAATGTCAGCGTGTTGCTAAACGGTTGTGCAAAGTTTTCCTCTTTTTCTTACCAAGTCGCGCGTACCATCCATCTATCCCGGGCCGGAAAGAACGAACCGATTGGAACGATGGAATGTTAGAAACGAGCAAATTTAAAGTGCTCGAAAGGAGGGACACATAAATAGTGGAAAATTGAATTAAGTGCATCTCGCACACGGAGGCTATGGAGCGAGAGGAGCAGCCCAGCTGCACCGGTATCTGCAGCTAAATTATGCTATCACACCGGCTGATGCAACCTGCTTCTGGGCCGCGAACTGGGTAGTTTTCGCTGTTTCGAAACAATTTTCCCGACGTCCATCAGCGAAGCAATTTGTTAAGCGTGCCGGAAAAATGCTTGTTCAACGGTGTAAATTTAAGCGCCACTTCCAAAAGACTACCGACCACCGAGACGATCGCGAACGGTGAGTGAAGTCTGCTATTTTTGTTTTATAATGTACCGGAGTGAGGTCATGATAAAGAAAGGAGAAAAAAAGCGTGATAAGACGGGTTGGTGTAGATGAAAAAAAAAACAATTTATTGCGTAACTACGAGACACAGTTTTAGTGAAGAGCTCGGTTCCTCGGAAAGTGCTACAGTAATTTCCATTACAACCATTATCACCGAGTAAGTTACCGAAAATGTTACTGGCGTTGCTGATCTAAGGCTGACACTGATTACATACAGATGGGAGTGCCTTATTTCGTGAAATTGGCGCTTGTCTAATTTTTATTCAGAAAGGACTACATATTTCTTCTAGAAAAAAAAGCTCATTAGTTTCCATCAGACGCTTGAAGCAACAATGTCGTTGCAACTTTGTTGTCAGCAAATATCGCCCACTAGTGCTAATAAAGTATCCTTCTAATTGGCTTACGCTAACAGCCTCTTAATTAGGCGTCTGAAATCAATACTCAATGCGAAAACAAAACCAACAAAAAATCTCCACCATCTCTCAACGCAAAGCCATCTCAATCAAGCTTATGGCACTCCTTAATCGAAAATATCTCAATAATTCACGTGGCTATTGACCTGTCGACCGGTGTCTGAAGCATGTCGGCCAACAAGTGGCTGCCCAGACAACTGTTACACCGTATTATTATCGCCTTCTAGACGCTTGCTGGATCGCTCGTCCGGGGCGGATCTCGGGCGAACGATGGGTCCGTGGAAGGATGGAATTTCCTAATTAAATTAGTAGAAAACGAAAGTGAAATCATTCGAGTGTTGGCACGCAGGCACGGAGAACTAACGGGCGCCGAGATGATAAGAGGCTCAATATGGCGAAGAGTAGTTGCAAGGAAAAATTAATGAAAGATGTAACGATGAAATACCGAAACCTTCGGGAAAGTTACAGGTGTCCGCGACGGTCAGTATGGCACAGGAAAGGCCGGTTTTGCTCATTCTAGCACGAAGATTCATCATGAACTTTCTTAATAGAAAATATAGAAAAAGAGCTCGACGGCGCATGGCACGAATATTAGAAGACGTTCTGAAGGGGGAATTTCATTGAAGCGTGGCATCCTTGAAGCGCTACTCAGCTCGACGATCGTTTCCAAGTGATGTCGGCACGATTGCCACCCGGAACACTGCATCCCTTCACCTCGCGGAGCTCTTCATCAACTGCCTAACTGCCCGATTATGTCTAATTTTATTATTATTTAAATTTGCTTGATAAAAAGCTTGATTTACGGCCTGTTATACGAAGCATAATACAATTATGGTGCTTTTGATTTGGTTCGTTTTTCCTCCGTGCGCCGGTCTTTGCGCTTACTTTGCATATCATCATCGTCGGCGGCAGCATTAAACCGCAGACGTTAGTTATTCCCCTCGCGCCAGGCACCGAATGCCAAATGTCCCATACGGCTGTCGTATGGGTGGAATTCTTTCGACGCGTTGAAACCATGGCCCTACACTAAGCACACACAATTATCTAAATTTTATTGCAGTCATGTTCGCTCTTCCGGTCGCCCAAAGTGCCTTTCGGGAATCGTCTTCGCGTTGGTTCGCTGTCACCGACGCAAGAACATTTATGATTTCTCTCAACGCGTTTTTCTCGTCCATCGCCTTTCGCGACGTAGCGGGGAGCCTTCGGAAGACCCCTTTTTTAATTTCAACTAGAGCCCGACCCGGTGCTGGAACAAGCCTATCGTAGATGCCGACGTCCGTTGCATGTGAAGGAAGGGAAATATAACGTTTAAACGTTTACCAACTTCTCTTCCAGTAAGCGGAATTCGAAGCGAACGACCTACGATGTAATACAATGCAGAAGAAGGGTGGTGCGGCTTTCGGTAATCACATTAGCTGTAATTGTTCGCCTGGTGTACGTTCTTTCAAATGGCATCTTTCGTGGAATGGGCGCGCTTTGAGTGGAAATCTGGATACCTGTACTCGGCATTAGACAGCAATCCGAGCCGCGGTGGGATCCGTGTTTCGATGAAAGTTCCATGAATTTGTTCACCATTGCATGTCGCCGACTCTTTTTTTGGTGGGTTTTTGTTTTTTTTATAGCGGTATAATGACGGCATTAGTGTATTTAATTCCACCTTATTACGAGCTCCCGTCAACCTGTTACGTGTTCTAAAAATATCCGTATGACGGCACACACGGTAACTTGGAGTCTAGCGTCGCATCAGATCCTATCAAGTGACTTAAACTATTCCTAGAACAAACGCCACCAAATGAGCAAAATCAAATTTCGGAAAACTCATTTCCATCAACGCTCACCGTGCGTTGGAACGCGCTGGCCGTACACCAAATTTGATTGCTGCAGCACTGCGGCTTCATGCTCAGCCGGTTTGGAAAATGGAATTTTCCTCCCAGCGTGCGACATTCACCCGCTGACGTCATTCCGGATGTTGAAGAGCCACTAAACGGTTAAATTAAATCCAAAATGCTCCAGTTTGTACCGGGCACCCTTGTGCCTGCGTGTGTTCGCTTATGTCCCCGTTCTGAACCCCGATCAATAGTTCATTGCCAACATTATGCCGACAGCTGCATTGAACCAATCCATCAACCGGCGCAGATTACCCTAGATTGATTTTTGTTGACCTCAACAAGTGCAATGGGGTGTTGGTATGAGCAGGAGCGCTCGGACAAGCACGCACACGTTGAAACAGCTCGGCACCATTCGTCCCAAATCTTCCTCATCCCCATCGGCGCGGGTGACAGCCGGATGACACCGGACCGATCACTGGGGTTTTCTTCATCAACATCCGGCCGCAAAACCTATCAAATTGGGCAATTTGCGCCGACGACCTTCCGAAACGGCGGCACGGATGCAAAATGTTCGGCAGTGCATGAAATCAAACAGTGGTTATCATGGTGACTCATTTACATGCAATTATGGAAAACCTTTCCATTACACCGTTGTCCCCCCCCCGCGGTCGTGCCCTATCGCTGCTCGAAAAGTTGCCAATTACGGGAAGCAATTTAATTTGTCGACGTGCTTAGTCCAGCGGAAATCAACATCATTCCGACCCGAACGATTGTGACAGCACAGGTTGACGAGTTGAGGTATCTAGTCGTTTGATAGACTAATAACCATCCGGTGCCAAACAAACGGACACAACGCGTCACACCGGAGCTACAATTAGATCGAACGAGCTCCGTATTGATCGGTTTGCGAGTTGCTCAATATTGAAACTCCACCCGGGAGCTTCCAACGAACATGGTTCCAAACCTGGAAGTTACCGGTCGATACGAGTGCGCTTGTTTGCATGACTTTTTATGGACCCATTTCGCCAACTATTTCCGACGACTGTGTTTCGTTGCGGTCAAATCCCAGTTTTCCTGCAGCTGTTTAGTAAACAACAAAAAAATCGAATCGCGCAACTCCTGGTGGATTTCGGGACACAGAAAATAGGTGAATAGAAAAACCTCCCCGTTCGATGTGTTTATTGCGGCAGCACTGCTCCACAAACACACAAAGTGCCTGTGCGCGCGTCCCAACGGGGCTTTGGGACTGGGATAAAACAAGGTCACACCGCACAGAGTCCCCCACCTAGGGCCCGACAGTGTGTTTATCTTCCTCGTTTGATGGTCCGGATCTGGCGAACACCCGTCCTTGCCACGCTTTGCCAGTGGGCGAGAAAAGCGGGTCACTGAATTCCGGAGTGCGTGTATTCTGCCAAAATAAAAAAAAGGAAGGAAGCTCCGAAAACGGCCACCAAACCAACATACCATGTTGTCTGGTCATTTGTCCATAATGGAATTTTATATCAGATTAGAATAATAATAATATTTTCACTTCCGCACAAAAGCACTCCGACGGCCACAGCGACACGAGCATACACCCACCCCAAGCCTTGCAGTGGAATGGAGGCGCCTCGAAGGCAGCGCAGAACGACCGGCCCGGAGTCCGTGCGGACGCCACATGCAGAGGCTGCAAAGCCGAACAGAACCTTATCCCTGGTCCGTGTGTTCTGCAACCGGTCCACCCGGGGGCCGGGCTTTTAGTTTGCTAAATCGTGTAAGACCGTGTACTACATGGAAGGATTTAGTCGAATTAATTTTAAAATTCTTACAACTATCCACAATTAGCACTGATACTTTCGGAGGATTATTGCTGATCCCACCGTTACTTCTGTGCAGCTCTCGGAAGAATTCGGTTGTGATTACGAGCGAAAACGAAAGCCCCGGCAGGGTATCAGACGAAAGAAAAGAATATTCATGAAGTTCTGGTGGGACTTTCGATGCCCGATTATCACCCCGACACCCACTGTGGACGGACGGTTCGTGTTGCCCGAGGGCGCCGGTTATTTGTTTCCAAAAGTACATGAAAATTGTTCTCCATGGCCACCATCACGATGTTCCAAACAATTATTGGCAGGACCACTCGCAACCTGCTTTTGGCTGCGGGTGAGACCCGAAAATGAGAACAATATTGAACGTAGCCGGAACTATTTGTTTTCGAAAATGGTTAAGAATATATTCTAAATTCAAAAGGGGTCCAAACCGGGAAACCCATTCTCCTTGAAAGGCGGGGCTGCGGTAGGAATTATAATCGACCAAAATGTCGGCGTTGGCCCGAGTAGACCGTGCTAAACTGTTCATTTACGGCTCGTGTCTGTCGGAAGTTATCTTAGCGACGCCTCCGAACGTTTCGTTCACGTCCGGGCTGCGAAATTTTTGTATTGTGTCTTTAAACGAGAAATGAACTGAAAAGGCCGCAAGCAAATGTAGCAAATTACGGAGATGGCGAAAAAGAGGGCTACGGAAAACTCGCACTGAAGGAGCAGAGCAGCACAATGTTTCCGAAACACGACAAACAAACGGAAGTACAGCCTCGAGTCAAGGCAGTAACTGAAACGGCCAGTTGACTTCCTATTCAATTTCAGCATTTCGTGTAGCCGGTGTTCGGTTATTTGGCAGCAGTGAAGCACACGGAACGAATTCTTGGAAAACAATAATTTAACTTATTAGAATCAAATTCTGGATCCTATCAAAGTTTTCTCCTTCATTGAAGAAGCTGTCCGGGGCTCTCATTCTGATGTTGTTTCCTTTTCCACCTACACCATGTGGAATGATCTAACTTCATTTGTAATTGCCAGCATGGCTGTGAAAACCTATTACGGAGCACCATATTCGCCAGTGAACCGTAAGGGCGATCACAAGAATCGCAGGGAATCAAAAGTGATGAAAACAGGAACGCTAGGGAAACGAGAATCCAATAATTTTCGGCAACCGTCAAACTGGTCGACGCTAACGAAAAGCCCATGGGCTACAAGTGAAATAATAATACCAAGGAGGGAGCTCGCTCGCAAACCTTCGGGCGGTTTTTTTTTTCTCTCTTCGGTTTCCCCGGGAAAAACAAAACACAACACAATTGTGACCGACGACTCCGCCGATGTTTCTTTTCAATCAAAACGATAGTCGTCTGACATTAGCGTTTTCCTAGGCGGGAGGGTAATCCTTTTAGGCCATTTCAGCAGGCAGACAGGGAGTTTAACTAGGGTGCTGTTTGTACGTGTGTATAATGTTTGCTCCGACACGGAAGTCAATCGGATCAGGAGCGTTTTTCTAGCACCGGTGACACGCGGTTCCCTTCCGCAAGCCGTCGCTAAACTGTTGACCGAAGATAAATAAGATTTGATTAAATTTAAAATTAATCTTTTGTTGACAGAAGAATGTCATTTCTCAGCCATTCTTTGAGCTCTACCGCACATACAGACACGCGCCCGTCAGTTTGGCAAAGGCTTAAGACTTTCCGGGACGCCTCAAGAAACCGCTTCCGAGAGTGGCCACGGAAGCTGTCGGCGACGTCAGCAGGGCGGATAAGATTTTAATGGAAACACCCATTTAACGGGCGCATTGTTTGAGCATAAATTTTATGCACCCCTTTGATGAGCACCGGCACTGTTTTCCGACGGCGTTAGGCTGCGGATGTGTTTACCGTTTCCGCCTGTCGTAGTGGAATAATAGTGCCGATCTTTGCCGTGACTTTTGGCACTTTGTGTCACTCCTTCGGATTGGGCCCCGGTAATGGCGCTTCCAGCCGGGATGTTTGCTTTCAATTTCCATTGATTCAATTAATTTTATGCTATGGTAAATCGAATTTTCCTCCGTCCCCCCAGGCCAAGCGTACTCTGTGGGGTCAGGACCCTCCGCAGGATAAACACGGTCTACATAAACATGGCCGAATGCGCCAACGGGTGAGATTGAGTAATGAAGTGAACAACGTGCAAGCGACGGTCTTTAAAGCCTCGTGGGAGTTGAACGCACCAGGGAAATGAGTACTTCGACGTATCTACGTGGACCATAGACTTCTAGACAGAGGTAGTAAAATGAAACATTTTAACAAAATGAGCTAGGGTCGATCACTTGTTTGAGCTCTGGAGATTGGGATGTAAATGGACCACGGTTTCGAGGAACCTGATCCTTCACTTTGGAATTGATTTGTACTGAATTCCTTTTCATTTAAAAACTTTGTTTCATCTTTTCGGCCGATCGGAACACGGAAACGATACAACACGAAAAATGCACCCGTTCCAATGGCGCGCATTTATGCTCGACCACGTACATTTATTACGGCACATTAGTGCAACGAGCGTGTCATTGCAACGGCCTCGGTCAGCAGCGAGGACCAGTTTCCATTCAAATTTCCCTCTTTTTACGGACCCGTGCTTGCAGGCACGTTCCTCTCCCCAGATTCCGAGCAATGGTCATTGCGGAGGGTTGCGACGCGAAAAGGTCATCCCATAGACGCACGCACGTCCGAAACCATTTCCGGGGGCTTTTCAGTGTGCTTCGGTGGCAGCCTCGGGGACACGGGTGAGGTGATCCGCAATCCCGACGGAAGACTGTTTTCCCCCATAATATCGCAATTGTACGACCACCGGATCTACGCCCGTTTGATGCGTTGCTCTTTGCGCGTTGTTTATGTTTCGATGCCGACGGTGGATCTCTGTCCCGCTTGTTTCCTCTCTTACAGCGCGCGTGTCCCGTTCCATCGTGCCTCTGTTGCTTATCGTGGCACGTTCTGAATGAACCAGCCTGCGACGGCGTTTTCCCGCTAGCCAGGCTACGAGCGAGTGCCTCCCTTCCCAGTCAATAAATCAAAGCGCTTTGAAAAATCCCATAAATAGACGGCTCCACCAACAGGCCCGGTTCGATTTGGATGGGGACAGTGTCTCATGCCGAGCATGCGAGGAGTTGCCTTTTCGGGCGTGGTTTTTCACTTCTAAATCATGTGCGCCACGCAGTGCGATCACGGGGGGGAGAGAGTTGCGTTACTTTGCGTTCCAGTAACCACGCATGATCCGGTGGCGACATAATTATGCTTAACGAAAATATTATTAAATCACAAAGGGAGGTGAATGGGAGGAGGCCTTCGTTGGTTGAGCAACAGCGAACATGGTCCCTGGGATATTTTTGCCTGCTAGTGCCTTTCGGTGTAACTCTAAATTTTACTCCAACACCACTGACGCTCATCTGCTTCGAGCGCATCTTTCCTCCCACGCCGTCCCTTCCTATTCGCCACATGATCAGCATTATCATCAGCATCCGCCACTCCGAGCCAGGTTGATGCACTTTACTGCAAGCATGTGGCAAGATTTATTACTTCACCCGACAGCCAACAAGAACCGGGTTCTCGCTATTTAGCGTGACGGAGTGGAGCGAACCGTCGGAGATCTGGGGGATCACGGCTCGCTCGTCGAATGAAGCACTTTCGGCACACACATCCTGCCGGTGAAGCACCCGTTGATGCTAAATTTAATATAGAAAGATGTGGCATTACCCATCCCTCGCCCCGGCCCGCCCCGTGCGAACCTGTCTGGAAGGGTCACGGCGGCGAGGATGCATATTCGAGACGGCATCCGGCTTTCGCTTGCAGGTAAAGGAGGAACATTACCCAACAGGTGAGCAACACGCCACTCCTGCTGCCATTCATTCCATCTTCACCGAACCCATCCTCGGTTATGGGAAAGTTGCAATGTTTGACCAGCTTCAGTCATCTACCTGGCTGGTTTTATTTTTCTTCCTTTTATTATCACCTCACCCCAAGGCTCATAAATCGCAGGTATGCCCGGAAGCGCAAGGATCCGATGCCCGAAGGTTACCATTGCACTTGAGATATCACGGTGCATGAAACGGGCAATTCTTCCAAGGTCTTCCAAGGCTGGCGGTGTAATAGATAATTTCAAGGATGCGAAAAATTGATATTCTTACCATTTGCAACGCATAACACGGCAGTTGCACACTGCGCTAGGTGCCTCGATGCGCCTCGACAACCCGGAAAGCGTGGGAGAATCTACGGGTTCAACTTCGGAGCCACGTTTATGGCCCCTTGGCTCCGCGGGGCAAATGCGAGGATGGGTGTGGGAACGTTGTACCCGGGTGTGCAATTTACATACAGTTGTTTGAAATTCAAATTGACAGAAGCATCTTCAAACAAGGAAGGCAGTTTGTTGTTGCTTCATTGAGCACCTTTCTATACCCATCGTCGTACCGAGTCTTGCGGCACAACGGACGGAGAAGCTGGGTATTGAGCAGATAAAATTAGACAAGGAATGAAATTTGGCAGTGTGGTACCATATGAATGGTATGTTAAAATATTCCGGATGCTTGCCATTTTATTGCTTTCGATGAATTTGTGACAAGGAAATGTGAACGCCTATTTAATATTTTCCCACGATTGGGATACGAATAAGAATGCTCGAAAATTAAGAACCATTAAGATTTTGTTTTCTCTCTCTCTCGTATAATAAAGTTTAATCATATGCCTCCGTTACACCAAACACAGTTCAAATTAAAGTGATTGCAACACACCAGAACAAGCTTCATTTAAACCATTGTCCGCCCCTGTCGAAAATGAGACCTGTGCTGCAGTACACTCAATGATATCAATTAAACACAGGCCCAGATCCGAGATCGGAAGCGACAATTTCAACCTATGCATGAAAACGACAAAAAACCAATTGCTTCAACCGGCATTGCTAAACAAAACACGCGAGTTTTCGGGAATGTACCTCGTGCTGTTTTGGTTCATAATTTTAGCATAACCAGGCTTCCTTTGATACCCTCTCCGTTGGTAGCAAAGTAGGCTTAGGCCAAACGGTTCTACAATTGAAAATCAGCTTTCCCCTCTTGCTCACACACACACACACACGTACGCAACAATAACGAATGTTTTGTGGTTTGCAGCGCTAACTTGGATTCGCGACTGGGCCGCAAAGGCCGACGAACACCGCGAAGCGAATTTTGGTGGAATCTGCGCCCGGAAATACGGACCCCGGCTCTGGCTGAACCCCTGGAGGGATTTTCGAGCATTTCGTGGTTGACTTTCGATTTGACAAGAGAAAACAGAGCGAGTGAGATAGGAAAAACGGACAGAAAACGAACGGCAGTTCGAGGGGGGGTGGCGTGTTTGTTTCGTGGAATATTGTGTGTTGCCATGTCTAAGCCAGCCTCAAATGCCGTTTTGATCGGAATGCTCAACACACCCCGCGACGCTCATGCATTTGCTTCCCGGGTCGTCCAAATCATGAACGAACCGTTTCGTCCGCAACGAAGTGAATGCAAATGTAAACAAGATATCGCTCGGAAAAATGTTTGATTTTATGTCAATTTTCAATTCCCTCGGTGGTTAGCCGCTGGCCCGCTGCCTTTCGGAGACCCCCCTCGTGAGGTGTCCCTGGGATTGGGGAAATTTTGGCAGGGGCACGTTTAGCCGGCGGCCAGTCAGAACCACTGAATAATCGATGCCCGCGACTGCTGCACCGAAACTCACCAAAGATCGGTTCCACTCGGAAAAGCGCCAGGACACGCGCCCCTGGAGGTACAGTGGAGTTCACTGGCCCACAAATCGCACACGCAAACGCGACACTCGTCCGGCAGGCAGGCTGAGGACATCATCCTACCCAGAAGGAGTCGATATCAGCAAAGCGTTCGATACGCATTGGACAATTTCAAACACCAACCGCATCGGTCCTAAACCTGGGTGGGATCGGTAGCATGGTCGAGGAAAGTATTCGGAGGACATTCACTCTGCCTCTTTACAGTGGTCTGGTTGTATCCCCATTCGGTACAACTCGGGGCTCTCGTTCCGAGCAATTTGGAATCCAACGCAGGAACGTTAACCCATGCCGTGTGGAGTCGATGTTCCGAATGGCCAAACCTACCGCACACTGCGACGGGTGGACAATTTTGGCATCGGATCGACAGCGGTCAAGCGAAATCAAGTCCTGTGTCGCGCCGTGAGCAGGCCCCAGGTGATTCCCTGGAGTGCGTCCGGCCTGTCCGGCACTCCGAGCTGCCTCTAGACCTGATGGGTCCACACAACGGCTGACCACATGGACGCACAGCCCCATGCCGGGAAGACCCCGGTACATCGGTAATGACAACCGGTTAATTGAATTTGCCGTTCGGCACAACATGACCCTCGTCTGCCTCTCACACTCCCTTCTCTCGCCCCACTCGATGTGGCCAGATTCTTTTCCAGCGTTCAGTCCAAGCCGAAAGTACTTCTCTTTCCATCCAGTTTGGATCCGTCGGCCGGCGTCTGGCAAACATAATTTAGCGCACTGCGGAAGTCGCAACAATTTAGGGTGGGTTTTTTCGTACATTCCAACAGGCCGACGCTGGCTGCCGACCCAACGCCCGGGGACGGGATCATTCCAAGCAAACCTCAACCTATAAAGGCGGACTAAGTAAGCTTCCAGAAACAGGATGAACGGACGACTCGGGATCCAGCGTGAACCATTGTCCTGTAAATTGTCCTCGCTTTTCGGTGTATTGCCGTTGAAGGCAACGTAAGTTGCAGCTTAGCAGGGAGTTCGATTTTTTTAAAGCGTTTATCGAGGATTAAAAATGACCAAGAATTTGTGCTAAAAAACAGTTAATTTTAGAGATGCGTATGCGAAATCAATTGAGCCTGAAATAAATTTAATTTAAATAAAAATATTTTATCTTATCAGGAATGAATGTGCATGGTGGAAAACAGTAGGTGTCTATGCATAAACATGTTACTGTTAACAAGTAACACAACTTAAGACTAGCCTTCTTAATTGTATTTATTGTTGTTAAACAATATTACCACACTTTATCTTATTTTGATGGCCACATTATAATCAATCAAACTAAAACACGATTAGAGAAGCAAAATTGTGTTGTATTAAAATTGTGCTAAACAACACATTACACTATCTGTAGCATCTGTCATGAGCCATGTGTAATCGTTGTAAGTAAATGTAAGGTTTCGTTGGGCTATCTGCTACATCGTTTTAATCCATTATTATTTTTTTAAATTTCTGCTACACAAACTGGCCGCAAACTATGTCCGTGTTGCATACTAAATGATAAATTGACATTGTGGGATGCATTATCAATAAATAGTCGCTTCGATTTGTTTCCTCTTTCCCCAACGAACTTTGCACTACATGGTTTACTGATAAAATACAACAACAAAAAACTCGTGAAAAACCAACCACATCAACCCGCCAGTCAGGCAATTCATCAAACGTCCGATCATTTTCCCATCGGCAATTCCCCCGGGTCTCCCGCAGCCTTGGTCACTTTCGCCGTCGAAGTTACTCCGATGCTCCAGTTACCCACTGGGGTTGGGGTTTGTGCAACTGTCAGTTCTTCATTTTTTTTTCCTCCTGCAATGCCCGACGAAATTTATCGGTCGGAAAATGTTTCGACCTCGATTGACAGCACATCCAACCATCCTCCCGACACCCTCGGCTCGTATCGTTGCGTGTGCCGTAACAAACATTTGCATCGAATTTTGGCCACCACACTCTACTCGATTATCACGATGATGCACTTCGTCAGGGATGCTGCAGGGGGCGGGGGGTGTGGCGGTAGGGGTAGAGAGATGACATGATACACAAACGCACACCATCAGGCAGCTGTCCGGCGCCCGGCATCAATACGCAATTATCGCTTTATGTACATTAAATTAATTTATTGCGCGCCCATCCATCGGGCACGATGCAAAAGCGCAAACACAAAGCACTTCAAACCAATTTCGCCGCCCGGCGGAAGAAACATTAAAATCAAAACATTTGATGCACTTCTGGCAAATGATTCAAGCAACAGCAGAAAAACCCAGCCCAAAGCAACAACAAAAAAAAATGGTGTTACGTATCGATGCACTCGCACGTGTATAAAAGATCGATAGAGTGGGCAGAGTCGACCGATTGGGATTCGGATCAACTGACCAGGTGCACAAGGCGGGTTGAAGTTGGCTTTGCTAATATCAGTTTAATTGCGTGATTTCATACTTCCGCGGGCACTTCAGATCGACACTTGTTTCAGCGATCAATCAAACACGTCGAACCGTGGACTGGCCCATATGTTGGGGCGAGCTTTTTTTTGCTCATGTTCACCTTCATGCGGACGGATTAACGATAGTGAATCAATAGAGGGATGAAAGCGTAACGCGTAGAGCATTTTATGTACTAACTGATGCTTAAAAGAACTGATTTAAAAAAATATTAGTTCTATTTTATGCTAATACTTTTGCTCGAAAGGTCACGATAGGTGCCACAAGTATTTTTGACACGTGCATCAAAGCATCGCCTACCTCCAGCTGCTTATGCTCTTATGCTGTTCGTTGTCAGAAATGCGCTCATCCAGCGCTGACAGCCCCTGAATTAACACGAGCGACCGGTATCGGATTTCATTTCCATTTTAAACGCGCCAACTAGCAAGCCAATTATTTGACTTCTTCAAACAAACAAAGGATCGCCTGGTAAACTATCCACTTCAAAACTGAACACCCGCGTGAACAAGCAACAAATGCCAACGAAAAAACGTATTTTATGCACCTGGCTCGATTATGCAACACTTGCCCAAATCATTACCGGTGTCTTCGCCCGTTCGCACAACTGACGATCGTAGAACGCGAAATTGGACCCTTCTTTGCTGTGGCGGGGCGGCCGGAGGAGCTTTCCGTTCGCCGGTAAGGCACCGGGCCACCGTGTGACAAACTGACCAACGCGGTCGTTAATTTCTGCTGATCGTCGCCGATGCTACGCGGTACGGTACGGTGGGAAATTAAACGGTTGATGTGCTAAGTTGCAACGATTTTGTAAAATGAGTTGACCTTTCGGCGGGAAATGGGGTTTCTGCTGTGAGGATGAAGGGAAAATCGTTTTTCGCCCCTTTCCTGCGCTTGAGTATCGTAATTCGCATTGGTTGTGTGAATTGTGGGTCGTTTTGTCGAGCATGCAATTATGAGGTGGGTTTTAGTTTCGGGGAGGCTAAGGTTTTTTTTGTCTCTCACTCGCCTACTTTTTTTGAAGGAAGGTCTATCCGTATTTGAAAATTGAGTACTCCTACCGTAGTGTGAATGGACGAGGAAATTACGGACCAGTCCTATGCATTGCGAGGAACATTGTTTTAAAACTCATCTCTTTCATCAGCATTTTAAAGCTCATATAATAATGGCGTCCGGGATTGCCAAAAACGCTGGCAGAAACAAGACCCACGATGGTGTGGCTTCGAATCCACACCGGACCTCCCCCGGTGTGAAGGATTGACAACTCATGTACGTTAAATGGGGAAAAAGTCTCGTAAGCCTTACTATAAATACATAGGCATGACCAAATTGTTCATTTGGCCAGGAAAACAATGATTAGGTTCAATGAGGCACTGAATATCTGTGAATACTTATTATCGAACCGTAACCCACATTGAGGCACCGAGCAGAATATTTATGAAGCCGAGATTCTTCGTATACTTTTGCCACTAGTATTTTCCATTCTTATGAAAAACCATTAGCAAGACCAAAAAATCCTACGCGAAAACCACGCAAATGCATTGCTATGAATTGCACGCATTGTCCAAAGGCTTTTCCGGCAAACGGAGATTTGCAGTGGAAGCAGTGATACTCTCCGCACTACCATCTGCCATCAGCCTTCGACAAAACCGCGCGTAGGCAATCAACATTAAAAATTCCATTTGAATATGGATCGTGAAGGTGCATTCGTTATGATGCGAGTTGGGCTCACGGCACAACAATCGGTGCGTGGTCGCGAGATGTTCAATTATTCACGATTAAGAATGCGCTCGCGGCCAAATCGTACAGACGGTTTTGCCCGCGTGTTCCGCTTTTTATTGTTGCATTCCGTGCTGCCGGTAAGCCCTAGGCGTTGCTTTATTAATTTTCATTTGAATCTATTCCGCTTGCCATCGCCCTGCGGACTAACAGCACAGGCTGGATGCATGAATCATGGTTATGGGGGAGAAAAAGAGCAATCGCTTCCCCAATGTAACGCGTGTTGTCTGTATGACGAAAAGACTTGTAGTATCCGTTAGGAACACCATTTGGCGGTGCTCAATCCATCAAACCGCAGCACACGGGAACACGTGCCCAGAAGAGTGGTGCCACATTTTCCACGCAACAGCCGAAAAGCTCATCAGATTAGCTGGATTCAGGGGGATGCTGGATGCTGTGAGCCGGGCTTTCCCGTACCACGATTTGTGATGAAAGCATAGCGCAAGCAGAGGTAAAAAACAAATGACGCACTGCAACGAAGTGCATCTTTGATGTTCTTTATCCGGCACGCAACCTGTTCGCATCTGGTGTAAAATGAAGGGTAACAGCGGACCAAACAGTATTCCACAGAAATGGGCGCTGAAGTGCGACGCCAAAATGAACCACGAATGGAAAGGATCGATCAGCGAAGTCGAGTCCCCTGGTTTGGTACCGGTCCAAAGCCCCGAAGGGAAGAAACAAGCATCATTCGTCGAATTGGAATGCACTTGTCCGCACGCTTCCGGCACCTTTTTGCTGCACCGATGATGCACCGGAAAATTCACCCTCAAAAGCTTTCCTCCTGGCTCGCAAATCCTGGCGCAGCACAACGACGACAGTGGACGTTAGTTTATCCTTGCTATCTCTATTCAGATTACATCATGAATAATAATGCCCCAATGCCAAGCTATATGGCACGAGAGAAAGGTGGGTGGGGAAAAAAGGAGGAAGCAATGGGAAAAGCGTTGTAAAAGCTTTCATCCTGTCTCTCACTCGTGCTTGCCTTTCCGTGGAAATCGAACACATCGCCGCCAGCACTCCCAGATCAAACACAATCTGGCAATCGTTTGCATTTCCTTTGAACCCATTCACACCCGGGCCCGAGCTTTTCCGAATTGCCCGCCGTCGGGACTGACCAAGTCGTTCGGAGAACCGGCAAAGGACGCCCATTTCGACGACCTGGGGATGTTCCACCCCCCGCAGGTGGCTCTCGGGAGCGCCATTACGAACCAAGAATGCACCGCAAACGGTCGACCGCGGCCCAGCAGTAACGACTCCGGTAATGTGCGGGGGATTCACGACACCCAAAAGAACCACCCTACCTTTCTTCCAGCTGCTGGGCTGGGGGTAGCAAAAATCTGCTACGGCTTGCGCATTCCGTTTGCATCGCCCTGGTGAAATTGATTTTGCCCGGTAATGGCAAACATTTTGCCGCTGGAACTATTTGCGGGAAAACATATTTTGCCGGAATGCTTGGTTGTGTTTTTTTGCTGGTCTTTTTTCCAGCCCCTTCTACTCCCGCGTACATCCGCTCCCGTCGGCCGTTTGGTGACTCATCGGGGAGATTGTGCCATCGCTGTAGGCTACCGTTTGTTGTCGTCGTCGTTTGCGATTGCGATTTGCCACGGGCGTGCGCACCGTTTCCGGCGATTGTGGCGGCTCACGCAGCTCGAGATAAACGGTTGTTGCAAATGTACACCATTTTGTCAAGGCCGGCCGAAGATACGAAGGTGGAAGTGTGCCAACAAGTGGGCACTGTAAATAAGGCATGAATATAGAACGAGTGATTTTTAGGAGAGTTTGTCAAACATTTGATTGATTTCGACGAGCTTTCGGCAAACGCTTCAGAGAATTGGAAGGCATGATGTTCGTATCGTATCGTCGGCTATGCTCGTGCTGTATAAATAAAGTGGAATATATTTGAGCGGATGAAATAAAAAAAACTGAAATGTGTCTTAAATCATATTTTAAGGTTGTACAAATCCAGTACAAAAATACCGCCAACTAATAAAAACCACACCAATGGTAGGAGTGCGAATCGGGAAGCATCACTTTGATTTATTGGCTTATAATCAAGTCATGTTAAATGTAAACCTTCACACATTTCCTGCTAATCTATGTTGAACACCTTCTAAAAGATGGATTTTGTCCGACCAAATGGGCAAGCTTCGATAGTTTTTCTTTTCTATTCCCTCCCAACGAATGATTAACCTGTGCGAAACCGCTTTGCATTAAACACTTCACCTAACGGCTACACCCTGTGATTCATTATTCATCCATCATCCGTCCCAGTCGCCTCCGGGCAAATGTGGACGTCCCTCCGATTTGCCAGAAGCTAACGATTGATCATCAGCTTCGCCGGTGCGCAGATGGACCATTTAAATTACCTCCCGAAAATCCCACGATCTACAGCTAAGCCACAGTTGCGAAACAACGCATTCCGCTTCGAAGCATCTGCGTTAGCAAACAGTCGTCCGATTTTTTTTTCACACCTTACGCTGCACGAGAGACTCCGACTTCATACGCGCCCAGGGAAGACGAGACGAGTTCCGTGCTGTTCGAAGTGGAGAACAGCGTTGGGCAAAATCTGATCAATCGCGAGCCAAGCAAGCGAACCCGGCCCAACGCGGGAGCGGAAGCGAAGGAAGGAAGAAAATATCGTTAAAAACCAATCAGGAAAGGCTGGGCGATTAGCAGTATCTTTATTAAGCGCAGTTCGGCCGACGTATGTGCCCACGATAAGCGAAACTGTGAGCGCGCCGTACAGTAGCCGCCCGTGGCAAATCCAGCCCCAAAGAAAGTAACGCCAGAAGCACCAGGAACCTTGCTCCAAGGAGGCAAGGAGACATGGAGGGGCGCAAGACCCCAAAAGAATCCCGGTAGCAGCCTTCGGTAGATGATCTCGTGTGCCGCGCCACTGCGCACAGCAAAAGCGGCACCATCTGGCGAGATGCGGTCCAGGGACGGTCCAGATATTTTCCCTTCACATCCTTACACACCGACAAACATCGACACACACACACACACACACAGCCGCGGCTTGTTCCAGCTCCTCCTCGACAAAACGGCCCGCCTGTTGTGTCCTCCTTGCAGTTATTTGTGAACCGTTGCGGAGCGAACCATTTAATGGGAATGAAAAATGACCGCTTTTTTCCCATTTATACTATTGGTTTTCCCTCCTCGCTCTTCCCTCCTTCCGCCTTTGCCGGTGCACGATCGAAGACGCTCGACTCGCCGAAGGGATGCAGAGGGGGCGACGTTATTGGTTATTTGTTTCACAGACAAACAAAAAACAAAACCGCCATCAACTGAACTCAACCCGGCGCTGAACTTACTCAATCATTTTCGAAAGCGCAGCCCGGCGGCGGCACCGTGCAAGAAATGTTGACTTCATTCGGGAGGTATTTTGTGTTCAGTTTATGCTCATCCCTTTTCCACCGATTCTCCCGCGAGCGCCCCCCTCTCCTTGGTGGTGAATCGGGCTATCGGTTTATCGGTTATGTTGTCGGCTGCCTTATTGAATTAACCGGTTTGGTGGCGGTGCTTGTTTTTCTCTCCGCTTTGTTTTTTGTTTGTTCCTTGACGCCAAGGTTGACGATCGGCAATCTTTGATGCTCGCGATCGGTAGCGGCAGGCGAGAAAAGTGCACTCTCTTCGAGGGGGTAGCGATCGGTACTTAATCGATCGAAGTGATTGTAAATAATTATCGACCATGCTGCTGGTCCGAACAAATCCCCCAAGGGCCACACAAGGGTGTTTATTATTTATGTTGTTTGCTTACTGCAGATTGCCAAGGATGGATAATTTGGATCGGTATTTCTTCGGCGTAGAGTGATATATTTTTGTTTAAAATTATCTCCGACTATGAAACTTGATAAACAAGGCGAATGTACAAGGTCTTTTTGTATTTCTGCCCGTTCCAAAGGTTCCAGTCAAGTAAGGTGTTGAAAAAAAAAAGGCTAACATAAAAAGTCTTCCGCTTGAACTCATTTGATCGATTGTCGATCGCGGTTGAAACTGGAGCGGCTGTCATGGGCCGACGGGAATGCTGCTACCATTTGCTGGAGCGTCACTTTGCGGTGGCCAACAACTCTTGCCCGCACACAGACAGACACACACACACACACGCATAGCTACAGAATAGTAGAAAATGTAATTTTGCTGCTCAATCGCATGATTGTTTTCCTAGGAAAAGTTAATTAGCGAATGATTTATAGTTTCGTCGATGGGCCGACCGATTACGGAGCATATGTTTCCCGACACCAGGCGCGATTCGAAGAGCCGTCAGGAATCGGCTTCAATTCCGACCGAGAGCGGCCTCAGACTAACTGCAAACCCCGTGGCGCTTTGGAGGCTTGGAAGTTGGCTTCTTGGGTTCCCGGCGAGAATTTGAACCGCGCTGGCCGAGGGAATAGACGCGCCAGTGGAAGGAATGGTTTGCTTTTAATTCTCTTTTACCCGTTAGTCCCCTAGAACGCAAAACCGATTTCGAGTTACCCGATGATAAATGATGGAAACTTTTGGAGAAAGAACTCCACCGGGCGGAATATGGCCGCCGCTTCTCTTGTCGGAGATGTCCATAGTAACGATCCATCGTTTGTTTAAAGTAGAAAAGTTTTCATCACGAAGCACGGATTTCCTGGGCGCTGTGGAGGAAAAAAAATCGAATGTTGCTCTTTCCATTGGAAAAATCGGCTAGTCTGCCGATCGACTGGGGAAAAACTTTTCCCCTCCCACTCGGCAACCGTACGGCACCATTTTGGGACGGTTGCACCTGTCGTCGTATTTCAATTTCCTAGGCGGATCAAAGCGGCTCGACCAACAAGGCTACAACAAAAAAGAAAACAAATGCAGAAAGAGCGAAAAAAGAAAGACTTTCTTCACACAAACGCGACAAGCCGAAAAACTACCACCAAACTGGACGCTCATAGAAAATTGTCTCTGCGATCGAAATCTGCTGAATCGGATTCCAAATTCAATCGAGAATCTTTCTGCCATTGCCTACGCGGTGAAACTTGGAGGAAAAGAGGAAGTCCAAGCCGACCGGATCGGGAAAACCTTTTCCGGAGGAAGATCGAAGAGAGGTGTTTTTTTTTTTTAGACTCTGTGTCGAGAGGACTTACTTCGGCAAGTGTGAAGTGAATCCAACGGAAATCGATTTACGCTCGCCGATGCGTGCGATGGGAAATCTTCTCACATTTTCCGACCTACCGTACACACATACAGACCTCCGGTCGGCAGTCGGTTCTCGTTCTTCCCGCCAAAACGATAATGTGATCGTAATGGAGTGGCGTGCACAGCGGTCCGTAAGGAATGTAATCCACGATCCGCGATTATCCATCGTTAGGACACCTTCCCCTTCCGTCGCCAGCGGACCCCTTCCCCTTCCAACCAGGGGGAAAAAAAATCTACCCGTGATCCGAACCGGTAGGGCTGAATGATTGCGTTAATTAGATTTTAATCGGTTAATGTAAATTAATTCCCATCGCATTTCTCCCCGTTGTTCTCTAGTGTTTTTTTTTGTTTTCTTTCTTTGTGTAATTCGTGTTCCGTTTTGTTTTGGATTCGTCGATGGGTTGGAGGCGATGCTGATTTTCCCATCCAAATTGATTTCGGGCGTTTTGCGTGTGGGAGTAGGAAAAAAAAAGCCACCAGCCGGAGAAAATCTCTACCGAGCAGGCCATTAATTGACGGGTTTGTTTCAACGGTTTGTGACCAATTTTCCGCCAACTCAACGCGATTCGATTGCTTTCGATTTCATAGCATCGATTCTCCTGCGGCAGTAGGCTCGGAAACCTTCTTGCTTTCCGTTGGGATTAGAAGGCGCATTTTCTTTCTTTTGCTTCGTTTCTTTCTTCCCCTCCGATTGGATGGGCGTCATCACTGTGGTCTATCGTTTAAGGAATTAATTTCGCTTTTACTTGGTTACGGCCAACGCCTACGCAAAACTCGACGCCGAAATCGAACTGTGTTTCGCGGTGGAAAAGTAATTTTCTGTCCTTCCCTTTCGCAACATATCCAACCGCATGACACGGTTCATGTTTGTTGCGGTGGATGTTGGATCATTTCATAGTTTTTTTTATTTGCAACTGAATTACAGTTTTTTTTGTGCCTCCACTAATGAGATTACCCTCGGTTCCGTTTTTGTAGTATCATTATGATGGGATGCATGTAGAGCCCTTCTCTCAAATATCATTTGAGGTGTAAATATCTATCATTACAAAATTCCCATAAATGCGTGCGATTTGATTCTGCAATCATTGAAATGGAAAATGTTTGCCTTTGTCTCGTTAAATACACAGCTATTTGAGCTAATTAAATGTGTTCCTAAGTGTGGTTCAACGTACGGACTGTGCATAACTAAACCGAGATTCGTTTTCAATTGAAATTTGTGCGGTGCAATAATGTTATCTCTTACGCGCCAATTATGCTCGTGAAGTTTTCAAAACATAGGTTTTTTTTTTTTGTTGGTTGGTACAAGAACTATGTCAATGTATGTCTGGTGTGTTTGTGTTTATTCATTATTTATCGCCTCTTGGTACTCATTTTCTATTCAGCATTCGTTCCACTTTGTCTTGAGGCCGAAGCAAACGCAAGCACACATCCCGATCGATCGCGCGGCTTAATTTCTGAACAATCACGTCCCCGGCCCCGTCAAGACCGAGCGTAGCACAGATTATTCGTTAAACATTCATCTTTAACTGCCAGTCAGTCTGCCGCTCCAGCGGGTTTGGCTTCCGTTCGCGATTCGGTTTCCTCCGAGCGGCGAAAACAAGCGCAACAAACACAACACCGCGCACCGAACGCTTCCTTCCTTCGCAGGAACATGTCAGATTTACTCGTGATTTGTGCAAACAAAAACTGCCATCCGTCAAACGGCGCGAGCGGAAGCGAAAATGTTCATCTCCACACTCCACCTCCGGGACCCCGCGGGTTCTAAGACCAAGACTTTGTGCGACGGCTGCCATGCGTTCCGCGATGCGATATGTTAATTCAACTGAAAATATCTCATCCCCCGGATCGGTACCCCCGCGGGTGAAAGCATGCGAGAAGGGCCCCGCCTGGATCGTGCATACTTTCCCATGCCAAAGATCGTGCCGTATAGAACGAACCGGAGCATTTCCCGGCGTTCACTCACCGTGACATAACTGGCTGGCTTGTCGCATCGACAGTGCTCCCCCGCTGTCCCCGACCCGCCGCCACTTTGCACATCATTTTCCCAGCTAACAAGTTCCGACTAGTTTCATTTAATCTCCTGCACTGTCATCGGCCGAGTGATGAGCAGACCCCGGGAGTGAAAAATTAGCCTCGATCTTTGCCGCCCTTCGCCACACCGCAAGCTTCCCTTGGGCAGGCTATCGGCGTGACAGTTTTCAATATCGCCTTCATCTTCTTCCTGCGCTTGGCCGCGACCTCGGCGAACCCGGAGGAAAACCCCCCGGCAGCGAGACGGAAAAACTATCTGTCTCCAAACCGATAACCGAACGGAAAGCGGGCCCGGGATGGAGGGAAAGCAGTGCGCAGGGTTCGAAGGGTTCGTCATCGTTCATTTTCACTCCGTTTTTACTGGCAGGCTTGGGATAGGTTTTTCTCACCAATAGATTCTACAGCAGAGGAAGCCCCCGAGATTGTCACATGTGTGGGTCTTTGTACGGAAGGAAATGCCTTCGTGCGGGACCACGGAGCGACTGGATGGTGTATGCAGCGGACGAGTCCCCTGTCGAAAGGCAAGGGGAAAGCGAGGAAATGATACACTCTCTATTCCCTGCCCTGTGAAGGATGAAAAATGAATGATACCTTTTTTCACTGGGGGAAGCACCGGCGCGCTCATAATATGCGCCGATTTTCGAACCAAGAATAGACGGCAAACTCGGCGACGGTTCGGAAGCGCTGTGATGGGGGAAAAAGTAATAAGGATGGAAGGAAAACTCCCCTCGGAAAACAGGTTGAATGCAAGGAAAAATGAAATGCCAACGATACGAATCACGCGGGGGAAATATTAGTCATTAATATTAGCAGAGAGGCCGCATCGTAGGGATCATTCATTCATTCCAATTCCTCCAGGTGGCCTGTACCGTAGAACTATAGCATCGCAGCCCGTGTTTTTAGAATTTCATCAGGATGACGCAGGACGAACAGAAATGTGCTACTATTTTATTTTGTTTTCTATTTATTAAGTAACTCAATGCAAACCCAATCATATTAGTTAACGATGTTGTAACAAAGGTTCGGAAAGCTTAAAAGATGTCGTAAATTGCTTCCCCAAGTAAAATCCCTAAAACCTGGAAAAATGTCACGTTCTTTCACATTCTTGAAAAATTAAATGATTCCTTCATATGCCTGGCCATACATGTTTTAATTCTCCTACATTAACCTAAACAAATTTAATATAGTTAAGCAGAAGCATTAAAATGTCAAGGAAGCAAAAGAAGAGCAATGAATTGCCATTCCAATCAAGAAGGACTTACAAAATTAAAACTAAACAAACCGAGCCAACTGAAAATAACTTCCAAAACATTATACAGCAAAACATGTCACAACGTACGATCTTTATGCATATGCTGGCCGAAGATAAGCTGAACGGAGTTTAAAATAACACGCGGATTCTTCTCCTCATCTCGGAAGGTATAATTTACGCCGAAAAACCATCCCACTCAAATGGGAGTCACAAAAAAGCATACCACAAACGAACACTAGGGAAACACACACGCACATCGGTAAACGCTTACCACCGCGGGAATCGATACTTTATTATAATTCCGCGGGCCATCGATAAAATATGTTTTCGATTATCGTTCGTCCATCCGGCCCCGCGCTTGCCTCCCTGCGTGTTGTTACAACAAATCCCTTCGTGTTCCCTCGCGGTTGCAAGGGACATATATAAAAAAAAAGCGAATCCTAAACGTTTACAGCAGCTCGAAAATCGTTGCCACCGATCGTCACCATTAGCATCGAGCAGAGCGAGGGGTTAGGACAGGGGGTGGCAAATGGAAACATGCGGACTTTTTCCACCCCAAACAGCTACAGGGGTTTGTCGTTCCGTTTGTAATTTGTTACTGTTACAAGTGAAACGCACCGAAAGAGGGTGTTACCACCCCATACGATCGGGTGCGCGCATAACACATAAACACATTCTTTTGTTGTAACACAAGCACACGGGCACGGAAAAACCGGGCAGATCGGTAAAAAACGCAAGGGTCGCACGAGTTCAAGGGGGTTGGCGTCCGGCGCACATCATCGCCACCGGGAACCGCATCGTCGCATAATGTCGCGCGAAGCACGGCACGACCGTTGTGGTGGTGTTTACCTTCGTATTGAAATGACAGCTGGGCGAAATGGCGTTGTAAAGTGCACCGGCACCGAGGTCGGCCACTTGACGGGTTCCCGAAATTTATGAACACTTGCCAGGAGCTCCTGGTCTCCCGCTCGTCCACTCCATCTTCGACACACCGTCGTCCACGTCCTTCTGGCCATTATTGATCGAGTACCTTCGAGGTTGCTGGTTGACTTTCGAAAAGCTGAGCGCTTGAGACCGCCCGGATGATGCCGACGAGCCACCATTACCACCCGCGCAACGGCAGAGCCCCTTAATGAGGCGGAGGGCTGGAAAATTCGATTTTAATTTTTAATGCAAACGGATTTTCGATACCGGCGGCCATGGATGCGCCTCGGGGAAAGTTTTCGGTTGTCCACTATCGGTGTGGTCTTGGTCTCGGCGTGGTTGTCCTGATTGACATGTGCGTCGCTGTTTGTGCCTGCGTTGGTGTTGGCTCTCGGGGTTTATGCGGGAAACTTTTTCGTAAAGAGTAAAGTTATGTAAAGCCCACCTTTGAGTGGCTTTCAGTTCAGTTGTAGTGGAAGTCAGTGGAATAAAATTATTTCATCCTGCCTTTGGCCCTTGATGATGAACCATTGGGCTTTTGGGAAGCGTCGAGCGATTAACGAGAAAACGAAACACTCAAGTTCGACACTTAGTTCAATTCTGGAAGGTATTCTCTTATTACTGATGTAAAAAAAACCACGATAATGCTGTGAATAATATATCCGAGAAAGTTTGCATTCTGTTCAACTAGAATAAGGGCACATGATGGCAGGCCTTGCCTGAAAAGGTTTTGAAGCGCTTTTATTATCACCCATGCTGAGTGCTGCTAATTGTGTAAAGAGATTTATTAAAGCACGTTAAGTGCATCTACACGATGCACCCGTGTCCCATTGATTGCACTTCGATTAGTTTCCTTATGGCATGCAAACACTTCTAGAAGGAAACCTTCTTCCAGCACACTTCTAAAATGCTTTCCCGATTCATGTGTATTCATGTTCTTCTCGTGGGTCTAGGTGCTCCCGTACGGTCAACAATATGGGCTCGTAATTGAAATGTATGCATGGCTAATGAAAGGCCAATTAGAGTTAAATATATCACGATCCGGTCCGGCTCGCACCTTGGTACAGGGTCACTCAGGGCCCCGTCGGTGGATTCCGTTGAGAGCGCATATATTTCTAACCGATGCACATTCCGGGCGTCTAAACCAGGGTTTGCCATGCTTCGCCAGGATCTTTGGGGAGCGAACTTCGTTATGGGCCCATCAACAAACTTGTTAGGACAAGTGCAATACTTATCCCTTTAATGCTCAGTTTTCCATCGAACGCATTGCCGACCACTGGGCGAGACACTACCGTTCGCAGTGCCCTTGCTTCGTACAGGCGGTAAAATAATATCATAATCACTGCCGTCATATGAAGCAGCATCAGCAGCATCCAACCGCCGGTGGGCTTGAGAAGCCGGCTCTGGGAGAAAACATTGGCAAGCCCGAGACGAGCGCAATGCAAGTGTTTTCTTGCCATCCTTTCGCTTTCTGTACCGCACACGTTGCCTATGGCGGACCATATTCCGTTACACATGGCAGCTTAAGCTCGCGTACAAGATGACTACCGGTGAGTAAGAGCTATAACAAGTGAAGGATTGCTGGAGCAAGCGAGCGGCGCGGAGCAGCCTGACACCGCATTACAATTAGCAAACATCAAGTGAATGGATGCAATTGAATGTGATATATGCTGCTCTTACGTCCGACCGGGGCGATGCAAAAGCCCTCGTCGACATCGGGTGACCAGATGTGTTGAGATGCGGGAAGATGAGAGCGGCCAACGGGTGGCTCCATTCAAAGCCAACGAAATGCATCTCGAGGCGGCGTGCAACCACTGTGTGCTGGTGCGCGATACTTCCATTTCAGCTGCAGCCGGAGACTCGATGTTTATGGCTCTCCCTCGCTCTCCCACAGGGAAACGCTGCATGCCAGCGAGGGCCCAGTACGACCTAGACGGTTCCGCGAGGCGAGGCCGGAATCCGCGACCCAGGGGAGAACCGTTGCCGAACGTCTCGTGTTTCGTAAGCCTTTTCCATACGATTCCTCCCCGTTCGCCCGGGAGAACTCTTCAGATCGGATACAAAGTCGCGGTCCAGACAAGTGCCACAAATTGCGAGTTTATGGGTGCGTTGTGTGTGTAGACTTCCCGGCCGAGGCTGGCTGGATGCTGACCATTCCGGGCATCCGGTTGCCGCCCGTCGGCTTCCCCCTGCGTGCTCCGCTCCGATGCCGGTCCGGTTGGTTTGAATGGCCGGTATGGATGTAAACGGATGCAACCGTACCCGACCGCAACTGGGTGATGAAAATGTGGTGCATGTAAGCGAACGGTGGTAGCATTTTATTTTCAAAACACTGGCACCCCGGTCTCGGTCTGTACCACATCTCGTCGCATGAAGGGCATCACAACAACACTGCACACGAACCCGAAAGAAAAACCCTCAACCCGGGCGAAGGCGAAACACGTTGAGCACCGAAAGGTAATGCCCCGAGTTCAAGTGTAACCGTTTATGAAATGCTGCTCCGGTCGGTTCCATCTTCACGCCGGAATTGATACAAAAATTTGCTAACCGCTGCTGCTCGGTCACGGTGGTTTGGCCGATCGCCTTCCGCTTCGCCATTTCATTTGCCTTCTGAGTTGTTGTTTCCAGAAACGAAACCGCATCTGCATATGCGAAGGAATTTGAGCCACTGCCGGCCACGGGTTGCATAAGGGGGGGGGGGGGGGGGGGCGGGAAAAATAGGTGAAAACGGATGAGAAATATTGGCTGAAGCAGTGAGAGATGGTCCAGCGTACCTTACCTTACGGAAAACCCAAGCAAATGCTCGCTGAATTGTTGACTGTTCTACTATTGCCCAGGTTGTTTGAAAACGTTCACTCAAGCACAGCGCACTCCAAACATCGTGCGGAAATATCCTTTGGCTGTTGGTTTTTGAATAGCGTTGAACGTTGTGCTTGCAAGTGGAGCAACGGAAATGCACTCTAAGCAAATCAACATTTACTTTAGCGATGAGAGAAAATAAACCTACCAGCGGCTTAATTAAACAATGAAATGTGATTACAAGTTGTAGCAGGTTGTTTTAAGTTCAGCAGCAATTGTATGTTAACAATTCTGCGTCATTATTGGACATTAACAAGTACTACTTGTTTCGTAAATGAAGAACAAAAGTGAGGTGACAAAGTGTGTAAACCGTGCAGAACATTGCAGCTGCTTTAAAATATGGCAACCATCATGCAACAAAGATTTAAAAACACGCGTCCATCGTTTTCCAAAACGGCCCCATTTGTGTAGGTGTTTCCACGGCTGGGTAGAGGTTTTCAAAGAAACGTTTACGTTTCACAGCATCCGCCCGGCCCGGGAGATGGAGACCGAGTCTCGTTCCCGTGCGTTACGATGGTTATGCTCTCCGCTGCTGCTGCTGTTCCGCGCTCCACTCCACTTCACGTTAATGAAGTAAACCCTCGTTGGATTAGGCGAAACAATCTTGGCAAGTGGCGGAGAATCTGTCTAAGAATTTCGATCATAAAAACCTCATCGGAGCCAACCGTTTTTCCCTATCCGTCCGGCATGAAATATGTAAGCCCGGTAAGGTGTGGCGCGTTCGACGAACCAAGGACTTTCCCCAGAAACGTGGGGGAGAAGCCGAAACGGTTCAGCTAGAGCGATGAATTCTTTTTTATTGCAAACTCAAGCAAGCCTGAGCATTACTGCTGAGCTGGTCGGAATGACACCAATAAAACAGTTTCCTTATCGCCGGCTCGAGAGGAACCTGTGCCCCGCGAAGAGCCATCAGCCGGAGGATAAGAGCCTTCTTTATTGTTTTGTCCGTGTGTGGGTTGCGTCTGGGAGTTTGTTTATTTTATGAACAATATCCGCATTTTACACCCGGCGCAACTAGTGCCTGATTTTAATCTATGCATTTCTGTGTGCCTTAAAGGCGCTGACAAATTTCCATATCGATCAGGATTAAGATGAATGTTGGTGGTGATTCAACAACTCTGAATCCTAGTTTTGATTGAGAATACTGGATGATAAAATTGAATATAAATGATATTATTGACATTTATTTTAATTGTTTTTAGCCTGAGTGAACTAAACTTTGTAAAAAAAAAACCTCATTGCTGCATTTGAATTTTATTTTATCCTCATTTCATCCTTATTTTTATGGAAAACCCAACTTGTATCCTGCTTGAAAACGTATTGGAGCTACTCAGTATAATTAATTATAATTAAACTTTGTTAAATCCCAGACAAAACTAGTTAAAATGGTTGGCAAAAATTACCCACTTTTCCAGTGGCATAAGAAATTCCGAGTCAGAATGAACGCTTCATCCGAGCATCGTCGTGAACTCTTCGGATGAATCTTCATCGTTCATCCGAACATACCCGAACCGCGCGAGACCCGAAGCGCGCATTTATGTTTACCGACAATCGCACGGCCGGGAGCATGCGGCCGTTTCAAACATCGCTGCTGTCAGTTTCAGTTTGTTTCGAACCGTTGGCGAGGGTGAACGTGCGTCGCGTGCGCACACAAAAAACGATCTCGTTTCGTAGACGCGCAGACAGGACAGCGTGTTTCGTGTGTGAAAAGTAAGATTGAAAGTGTCCAGATCGCATTCACCCGCGTACTCGAATGCTGTGCAGATTGTGTGGTTGTGTTTTAAAAATGCAAATAGTTGAATCCAGGCTAAACAAAACTCCACCTCGGTCGAAAATCAGTGTGCCGTAGAGCAGAGAGCGACGCGTTCTGCCGCAGCCCATCAACGTAAAACCATAGTGTTCTGAAGACCGACCTCCCCAGACGGGCGGAAGTTTGATCGTTGAAGCGTTACCGAAACCACCACAACGTACCGACAAACGGCTGGCGTAACAAACCAGCGGCACGAGAAAAAAAAAATAGAAGGGAAAAAAAATAAATAAAGGTTCGTCGCTGGATACAAGTGATGCTCCCCAGTTCTGTTGCCATTCGGTGGCGCCCTCGTTGTGCAACCCGCCCATTCTGTTTACAGTGAAGCGCGCAGAAACGCGTCAGTGTTGGTGGAAGAGATATTCTGCCCGTCACCGATCGAACACACACGGTACACAGGCACGCACATGGTGGTGCATATCATTCTCCCGATTATTGTGCGTCGTGAAAAATTGCCCATTTTCCGGCCCAAAACACGGCAAAACCGGTACCGGTACCGGGCATTACGCGTGTGCTAACGTGTTGTTGACCGAACAGGTGCGCCCAAACAATTATTACTTCCGCGTGTGCCGTTCGATGTTTTTTATTCTGTGGTTGTTGAATTCAAAAACGAAACAAACCTGCAGCGCAAAATTAAACCACGAAATCATCACCTGCCAAGAAGACCGGACCAGTGCGGTGACCGCGTAAGAATCCGTGTGTGTTTCGTAAAAAGAAAACACCAAAAGGGTCGAAGACGTCGTGCAAAGACGACGAGGTCGCGCCGAGGTCGAACCGAAAACCGTCGACGAAATCGATCAACCCGCGACTCGATGAAGTGTGTCGGATCGGTTTGTTTGGCCGGTGCAAGTGTACCATTGTTTCCATGACTACGGTGATCGATTTTGTGGACGTCGCCTTCGTCACACGGGCGTCTAGGGATCTTACGCGCGCTGTGGGGGCTCCTGGTTCAGGGGTTATGTAAGTGAGAGCAAAACAGGCCGTCAGGTGCTTTCAAACGCGTGGTGTCTCGAAGAATTGGTCGTCTGGCGCAACGGGTTTGGCCCAACTCGACGGGCGAGGGTGCGTGTTTATCGATTTTTACCCTTTAAATCCTGCCGTGTGGAAAAAAGAAAAAGAAAGCAACAACGAAGAAACGTGCCCGTGTGCCGAAGGAATGGGTAACCGCTCCTAGCTGGATAACCCCCCTTTCCGTTGTCAGTGTGGATGTGCGGAGTTTAAAGTTCAAACCACAACGCAACCAAAACCGGCAGCCGGAGCAGGTGTTTAGTCGCGTAGCTCCTACGCCGAAATTTTCCGCGGTGAAACTTTCTTCGCGAAACCGAAGCCAGAACCCGAGCCCCGTTGCTCTTAGAAACGGTTTCCCTGGCCGGAAAAAACAAATTCCGAAACGAAGTGAACCAGTGGCAAAGAGGCAAACAAAAAAAACAACAGAACCTCACGATGGCTAGAACATTAGTTTTTCCGCTTCCGTTGCTGCTGACTGGCGTACTGGCGGTCCTTGGCCTCGGTGTGCCGATTGCCAACGGTGCATCATCGATCACGGTCGAAAAGTCGGCGTACAAAAACGTCGTCATCGAGATCAGGGATAACGTGCCGGTGGACAACTGCCAAACGATACTGCAGAATCTAGAGGTAAGTAAACACGGGCCACCAATTGGACCGTTTGCGTTCTTCCGGTAGTTTTCAGCACTGCATAGCATGCCCCGGAAGTCTTTGAAGTCGGGAAGAATGGGCTACCCACTACACTTGCTGCGCACTCCAAACGGCCACCAAACGTCCCCGGGGTGTCTACCATGCACCGGGGCGACACCTGGCGGAGACCCTTTTCACCAGGACCACTATAGACGGACTGCACTAAAAATGTAAACAGTCATTTATCTTACACTTTAGATTTATGTCCCGGGTCCGCTATAGTCGCATATGGTGCCGCGGGCGCGATTCAGCCACCTTCGGGGTGCCTTTCAAAGGGTGTCCCACAGTCTTCCGCACCGCTCCCCTTGCCGCGTTCCACATTCCCGGTGGAACCACGATACGGGTGTGACACGAGTGACTGCGGTGCGCATTCGAACGGAAATGTGATACCAGCGAACGGCAGGTTGGCATCATCGGAGTCACAGTCAAGGTGATGGAAAGTGTGGGTATATCACTGGAACACGCCCGGAGGGGCCATACAGCTCGGCCGTACCAGCACAGCATCGGGCCTTCTTCCGTTGTTTGATTCCTCCGAGCCTTTTTTTTTTTGTTTTTTATTCGCAACCGGGGTCTCAATCCCTCCAGCGGAGGACCTTCCTTGTAGGCTGACCTTTTGTTTTACGACCCAATTTAATATTTAACGATAGTGGTGCCGTTCCCCGTGCGTTGCTTGCCAATATCGCAAAGTCGTGCTCGCGGGTTGTGGATATCTCTGCCCTTTTTCACGACTGTTTGATTTTGACTGCCGGTGTAGCAAATGGTTTTGAAATTTTAAGTAACGTTTTAAAAAATGATCGGGTCCGCTCAAAGCACACGACGGTGGTGCGTTATGGATGATGTATCTTCCGGGAAAATGCGAAATTTTGCAAATGGTTCAATCAAACCCACATCTGCCGAAAGCCATCCTCTTGTTAGTCCTGAAAGCGCACGGATTGACGTGGGGCTCGATTAACTTTGCCATCTACTAATATCACACTCAAATGGTCAATCAGCGTCACTGTCAAAACTAATCGTGGCACCGTTCGAATGATGTTGGATTTTTCTTTTTTACTTGTCTACCAGCAAAAAGGCTTGAAATGAAAAGCCAAACCCTGTGTAACGCTGATGGTGGTTGCAGGTGGCCAGCAGGGAACCGCGATTGCATAAAGTGTGCTATGTGTATGGGTGTGTTTTAATTCGTTTAGTTTCGTCTAAACGCATCGCCGTCGCATCCCGCATCAAATCCACGGTCCGTTGCACCGGCATTCGTAATTACTCGGCCGTGCGACTACGGGTGACATTCCGATTTTTGGGTGTGTATTTTTCCGCCTCACTCATTCTGCGGTGCGATGGAATGCACACAGCAGTTTGTAATACGCCGTTTTTGCTTTTGGACTCCTACCTTCACGCCACCAGCCATCCGTTTCCCTCGAAGAGCGACGAGTTTTAATGGATCATCGGCACCATGGGGCGGCATGATTTATCGGAACTACATCAAAATTGAACTTCAAACAGCCGGCCCACTCGACACGCCGTGACGGGCTGGTCAAAATAATAACATCGCAAAAAAAATCCAAACATACGCCAGAATCCTCCCCAGCGCGTAGGCCGTTCCACTATACATTCTAAACATCGACTCTCCAATCAACGTGCCATCCATCACGGCTGGCGAAGGCAAAAACCTGTTCATGTGCACACACACAAAAAAAGCTTTCACCGAAAAAGCTCACCCAATATCGTGTCACGCGGCCATTCCATCATCAGGGCCGGTGTTGTAAAAGGGCCGAAATTGAAAAAGAGAGGATGGTGTACGGCAAAAAAAATTGAGCCCACCCCGACCTGATTGATTTCGGCTTTGAAGTATCACATGTGTAATTGATTTGTACGCCTTTTTCGTTTACCTTTTCGTTCCCTGCGTCCGGCACGATCGCCGTACGGGATCAGTGATGCTCGGGAGTGCTGTGCTAGAACCGCCGAAGATAGATCACCGCTAAAAATTTGAATGCTACGGCACCGCCGTGTTGACCATTTCCAATGGACTCAATCCGTCCTTCTCGGTCCTAGGGGTTTGGGCTGTCGTGCTTCGGCCGAAAAGTGCCGCATTTTAGGAACAACGGAACGATGGGATGATACCTGTTTTTTTTTGCGTGTCGAAGAAATGGCTGTACTAGCAAGCCACAAGTTGGCCCATTTCCCCGACCGATCGTTAGTGTAAGTATAGACGAAAGATTTCGACTAAAGTCCGGCAAACGGCAAAAGAAGCGCAAGGAGGAGACAGGGAGCATCACACACCCGCTAAAAAAAAACGCCCGTTCTCAGGGTTTTGGGCAGATTTTTAAGTACTGCTCCATCGGAACGATGTACACGATCCGCGATTATGGACCCATATGGTCCCCCCTTCCCTCCGGTTGCTCCACTTGCTTGCCTCATGAATTAGCTCATCCGGTGGCTCATCTCATCATCGGTGCCAGCTGGCGTGAGGTGGCGTACCTGCCCGTCGAAGGCCAAATGTGCATACGTACATACGAGCACGTATATTAAACCGATTAGCTTACGGTACCCGTCTGCCGAAGGGGGCCACGCTCGCCCTCATCGCGAAGAACATAATGAAAACACATTTTCGAGGTTAATGACGAAGCTCCGACTGCGAGCTCTCTGCTGCTCCTCGGTGACTAAGGTTCGTCTTCGTGTTGCCCCGCCGTTCGGTTGGTTATTTTACACGGTTAATCGCAGGGAAATCGATGAACCGGCGGACCGCTAACCACCGGTCGTTTTCGAGGTGCGCCAGTGGAGTGCAGACACGGGAAGATTCACCCGTATGTGGCAAACAGTTCGGTAAACGCTGGGGACCAAACGGCACGGGGCTGACGAAGGGACCTCTGAGGGAATGTCCCTTCGAAATGTGCACCCAACTCGCTCTGGCTTTGGCTTTTGTCGCTGAGAGGTGAAAAAAACCACGGGAGCGGAAAAAATTATCACCACCCTGCATTTCGGGACGACCCGGAATCGGCATCCGATGGCGTACCGTTTTATGGACTTTACTTATGTTTTTAATGTTTCTTTTGGCAATTATCACCTTGGCCCGGTCCCTGCCGGTAGGTGAAAGTGTGGCGGTATGGTCCCCCAGCGAGCGGGAGCAAATGAAACGAAACGGAGCACGCTCGGGCGCAGACCACAAAAGAACCGAACTGGTGCACCGAAAGCCCGAATTGTCCATTAGCGGCACCGATTTTTTGCGGCCTGGCCTAGCTTTGCCGAGCATTTCGGAACTTCCTACCGCACGGTTATGGCTTGCCAGTGTACGCCACGATAAATCACCGGTTCCGACCTTCCGGACTTGCCGCTCCACATTGCACATCCGACCGACAAGGAGGCAAGGGCTGCTGACTATGCTACTTTTGTCGTGCCACTTGCTGTGCGAGTGAAGATTCTGGTGCGGGGAGGCTCGTGTCACCGGTTCCAACTGAAGAAAGGCCTCTCCTTGCGCTGCCCGTGCCGTGGAGCATCTAGAACCTTTACGAAGCCGCTGAACTCTTCCGAAAAAGAAGGCCGCTTACGCTGACACACACTAAGTGCAGTCTTGATTCTGGATGGCGGCTGCGTTGGTCGCCAAGCACACATATCGCTGCGAGCCGGGATGGCCACGGGACGCCTCGGGCAGGCGTGTGCTTGGTTTCGGTGATAATTGGTTGTACAATGTCGTCTTAAATTCAGCTTTTTCATTTGGCCCTTTTTACGTCGGTTGTTCGCATCTTCGCCGTGCTCTACTTCTTCCCAAAGGGTACCTTAGCTTCTTCAAGAACTGCTTTTGGCGTGCTTTTTTTCTTCCTCTTTTATTTCTCTTCTGGGGCTGTAATTTATGAGTAAGCTTCAGGATTCACCAGCCAGCCAGCCAGCCAGCGAGCTTCGTGGAAAGTTCTTACATTTCTTCCGCTTCAGGATGCTTGCCCGACGCCCCAAGGAGTAAAACTAGCGAGGACTTGTGCTTCTTGACTTGCTTTACTTTCCCGTTGCTCCCGTGGCTTTCGACGGCCCGAAATGGTGGTTCTTGTGTAGCCAACGGTCCGACTTCTCCACAACCTTGCCAGTGGAGGTTTGGAGCGGTGTCAAGAAAATTAATCGACATTCGTGTGATGTTTGGCCAGCGCCTTCCGTCCCATTCGCTGAAAGTGGCTAGAGCGCCCTCAAAAACGGTTAGCACCACGGAAACACTGCCGCTCACTCACGGTGCACAGGCAAACCGGTGCGGTCCACCGGCATCGGAAACAGACTGCCATAAATCAGACTTGCAAGAATCACTTTAACGACGGATCTAGCTTTTCAGCGGGGCCCATGTTTTCCAAGCGCGGTTGACTAATGGGCAGGGTGTAATTTAGCGTGAGAAATTATGTGCCTCCACCCAGGGGCACACCAGCTTTTCGGGGAAGGATGCCAGCAGCCAGTGGGCCTCGTTTTGGCTGGGCGAAACTTTTGGCGCGAAGCGGCAGTCGAGACTCTCGAAGAAAATTGGTGAATTTTCGCGGCAAAAATGTCGCCCCGTACTAGCTCGTACAGCCGCAACGTGCTAGATTTGACCTAATTAGTTGGTAAAGTAAACAAATTATCAAAGCAAAGTTAACCTCATCCTAAAGCCATTTCCCCGGGCGGTGGGATAAGACGATTGGGGCGTAGGACGGTACGGTCGGGAAATATCTTGAATCTCTTAGCAACTCATAAAACTGCCATAAAACGGATGCCCGCCCACATATTCTTTCGAATTTGGGTGCGTAACGCCAGTGGCAAACTGCTCTGATGGCGGTTGCGAGAGTGAAAGTACCAGTTTTATTGATATTATGCTATCTTTCATTTTTTGTACGCTTTATTTCCCCTTCTCCCCGGTCAAAACCACCCGCTCACAGGGGCATAAACTTATCAGCATCGAGGAATCGCACGGCAAATAAAATAATAATTGCATCACGGCTTTACGACCCCCTTTTCCACCGATTGGACGCGCTTTCTTCGCCGATGTCCCGATGTCGTGGACAAGACAGACAGACAGCAATGGATCAAATTGATCGGTGTACGGGGGTTTTTTTCCCTCCTTTTCTCTTTATGTTATTGCCCTTCCCGTGTCGCCGAACACCGACCGTGGTCCTTTCGCCGGGGATGTTATCTCGTTTGATTTTACTTTTATTCCCGCCCGGCTGGAAAAATAGCCAATCATTCTGTGGGATGATTTGAAGAAAAAGACACTCCAACCGGTCGGATGGATTATGGAAAGGAGTGGAAAAAGCGAAAGGAAAGACAAGAAAATGGCCCCCCCCCCCCCGACAACTGTTCCGAGCATAAACATAGATTGAATTTCATTTATCCGATTTCTTCTGCACGGTTCAGCCGTTCCTCCCTGTCCCCCCACCCATGGTCTTTCTCCGTTGACCCACTCGGGAGATTGTCCACAGCATCGCTTGGCGACTTGAAAGCTTACGCGATCGGAAGAAAGTATGCGAAATCAATCGTCCACGGTAGGGAGGATAGGACACAACAAAAAAACGTGGTACGCGGCACGCCAGCCAGCCGGTGATGATGATAGCTCCCGATTGATACCATGCCAAAGGGGTTGTTTGGAGGAGAGGAATGGCATCGATTGCTGGTAGGACTCCCCCCAAGAGAGCGCATAGGAAGCATATTGTGATATTTGATTAATTTTTGCCTCCCACCCATCGCCGGCAGTAACAGTTGCACCTGGCGGAAGGTTGTTGTCGTGTGGAAAGCCGTTTCGGAAAGGGAGCATTTTGTTCCATCTCCACTGGCTTCTATTTCTTTTCCGTTGGCGCTATTCAAATCCGAGCATTCGCTCGGTTGCGGTTGGGAAACTGTTCGAGGCACCCTTAAATCCACCCCCGTTCACCTGCTGTCTCTTTGATGAAATCCCATACCTAGCATCGGCAATAGATATCCTCGCTGTCGATTGAGAAGGAAAGGAACAGTTCAAGGAAATCCAGGTAAGCGAGCCGATCGAAGGAACTTGAGGGGCGAAAAAAAGAAGCAAAAATTCGCCGTAATTTAATCAAACATGAACACACCGATGTTTTTTCGAGTGCTTTTCCAGCCAGGCGGGGATGAAAAAAAAAGAGATGTTGCTACCCAATTCGGCGAACCGAGTTCGGTTGCTTGATTTTCCTATTTTCCTATTTTCCACCTCACACGCTCCATTTTTTGACCAGCTTCCTATGTGTGGGCGGGTGGGCGTTTGTGTGTGTTTTATTTTTTCTAGCTTAGGGAAAATCTTCATCTTTAGATAGAGCTTCAAGGTAAGCAGCGTAGGAGGAGAAAAAAAAACGTACAACCTCTTTCCGACGGTAAAAACCGACAATCCGCATTTGCTGCGCTCCAGCGGACGGACAAAGGTAGCAAAAGCAATCCTTTCAACTCCAAATACCCTAAAGGGAATTTGCTGGCCAGCGTACGTTAGAGTTTGTGTGTGTTTTTGCGGGAACTGCGTGCTTGTTTGCAGCCTTTTTAGCCTAGGCAGACTCCCGGTGGTATCGAACCTTAAGGGCTAAACAACATCCACAAAAAGCAAATGATAAAACCAGCCAACAAAACATCCAGGAATAAACCGGTTCGCTCCAATTCACCTCCTCCGAACCTCCGCCCCATGGTACATTTTCCAATTGCGCTATCAGTCACAACCGATTGATCGGGGATGGTGAATCGCAAAACCAAAACGATCCCGATACGGAAGGTAGGCTAGGCAAACCCCGGAAAGGCAAGTAAAGACCGGCAAATACCAGAAAATCTTTCAAACGCAACTGCTTTCCTCGCGCCCGTACAAGGTAATCGAGGCAGGGATGCTACACCCTGCCAAACGGGGAAGATCCTCCAGAAGCGTTCTCCGATCGTGTCCATCGGAATGGAACTGCAGCATTTGCAATGAAGCCCTAGCCCAATCATAGGCGAATCAATCTGTCACGTGGAAAAATGGAAACGATTCCCTCGCTTCGCTCGTTGTACGCACGTCCCACCTGTGTCCTCCCCGTTGGTCCATGTGATGGACGACGGTTCTTAATTATCTACAATCATCGATATCGAAATGGCGCTCCAAAGAAGGTATCAAGACAAGTCACGATGTCTGGCATGGTTGCGCCCCTGCTAGCATGTGTCACGCGTTATGAAGCAGATGTTCCGTTACCTTTTCGGATGGAGACGCCGCGGGGACGCAGCACGATCGAAGCCGATGGGAGCGTATTTAATCGTACACGTTTGCGGTAGCGTCAGCGCGATTTCAGCATGCGGTCGGTTCCTGCTGGATAAATACCTTATCCGGAAAGCGGTGCCTTCTGCCTTCGCATACCGATTTGGAAACGTGTGTCGATCCTGCCTCATACCGGTTTGACGTATTTTGTCATTAAGTCCTGTTGTCACACAGCACAAACCATCGCAGGTAAATTCAATTCACTTCCCGCTACGGATCCACCGCGTCTCTTGCACCGGCTTTCCTATTTCAAAGCGCCTGCTCTCATTCGCATTCGCGATTTTGTTTGTCGCGTCGCAAAGATGTCGCTCCACGTACGCCGAATTCTAACGGGCTTCAAAGCATTGCGAGCCGACGCAAGAGAGGCGTCTTACTCTAGCGCACGTGAAATATACAATAAAAATAATCGACCGTCCAAATAACGTGTCCCCGGGAGTGTGAGCCAACCAACGGTGATCGGATCTCGTGATACCGCGGCCCGGAGATCGTTATCGTCGGCCCGGGTGTTGACGTTTTCTGGAGCACAACCGTAAGCGAAAGCAAACACACACACACGCACACACGCCGGTAAATACCACGTTTAGTAAAACAATAAGTCACATACTTGAATTATTACGTTTACATGCTCCAATTACTGCCGTTCGTCTTCGCGTTCCAGCCAGAAGACACGCTTCGCTGTGTGCGCTCCGTTTGCGTGGTCGAAGACAATCCCTTCAGCGGCTCGGAGTTGTTGTCGCTTTGGCAATGGACAACTTTTCCCGCCCGTGCAGCCGCAGGGTGCAGCTACAGTTGCAGCTTGCATTTGCTGAGCGAAGCGCACAGAGCGCTCACTTTACACCGAACCCCGAACCCCAGCTTCCTTGGGAACGGAGTCCGCGTGTCCCACCGCCCCGGTTGACTCTGGGAAACCCGAAACCCTTGGCGTCGTTTGATACTGTGGCGGCGGTAAACGAGCCCATAAATTCAACTGGAGCATTGCTTTTCGCCTTGAAGCTGCCCTTCTTTGCCAGCGCATCTTTACCACGACGATGAATGGTTCGTTTTATTTCTATCGGTTACATTTTGTTTTATTCACAACGCGTTTGCTTTTCTTTTTTATTCTGGGTTTAAACTCCACACCAATGATCCGGGCGGGATGATTAACGATTGAGCTGGGACGCCCGTCTGCCGGTTCGGAGAACGATTGGTCCACCGAGAATCGAAAGTGGAATGAGACTCTTCGTTCGCCTGCCGATCAGTACTACTTCCCGTTGGAATTTTCGTTGTGAGGGAGGCTGTTACGGATGTTTGATGGATTTATAAACACTCGTAACGTTCACGGAACGAACGAGAGCGCGCTTTGGGGCATAGAAGAAACACCAACATATTCGAACGGTTTCGTACCGTTTCTCCGGGTGTCGATACGCGGGACATTTTGAGCCGAGCATGCCTGCCTGCCTCCCCCCGGGAGGATGATAATTCATGATTATATGGTCCATAATTGGGAAAATGTTGAAAACTCGCGCTGATCGAAGCCGTTCAAAACCCGCAAAACGAGCGGATGAACAGCTGGTAGCTCAGCCAAACTTCCGGATTTGATTACACATCGCCGCAATGTTCACTAACTACGATATTTTATCAATTTCATTACGTTGCTGCTAGCGTCTGCCAATTTGCATTTAAAACCGCACCAAGCTTCGAGCAGTTTCCTAATAATAATAGAGCCTAAGCCTCCATCTGCATCTTCGGCGGGAGTGTGTTTTGTTTCATGCTTCATGCGAACGCACGGTGGAAAAATGAACCAATTTCGGGGCTAATTTTCCGGCACCCAAAGGGGCTTACCCAACGTGGGGCGAATTGCTGGCCGCGCGCTTGCTGGAAATTCGTTTGGCATTTCGGTAAGTGGAAAATAATCATCGCCAACACATCGCGTCCGAACAGCTTACTGGTCGGCGTCATCATCATCATCATCATCATCATCATTTAACCAATCGCAGTTTAATTCGTATTAATTATGATTTTGAAATCGATTTTTCCTTCGATTTGGCCCCAGCCGCTGTTGGTCTATCACTGGTACAAACGCACCAACTGACGATCGCTCTGTCTCTGTCTTTTTTGATGATGATTAACCATCCTCCGCTGAGGATGGAAAATGCCGAGCGACGCTCAGGATGACGATGTGCTTGCAACGTACACGCCTGCTCGGCGATGCACCGAAAACAGCATCATCAAGAGGAAAATTAGATCACGTCCACACAACCGGTTCACCGTTGATGGAATATTGCCGCCGGACGACGTGTGTTCTGCTGCATGCACACTTCCCCGTTTGGTAATGGTGGATCTTCACGTGTTTTTTGTTCCTTACTCTGTTTTCGTCCATCCATTCCAACCACCAAGTCTTGAAGAAACAATCAAAGCTCACGCAGACGGCTTAGACACCCGGGCACCCTCTTCGATACGACTCCCCGGTCCTTTCCCCGTCACTTTTCCCTCGCAAAGTCAATCGATTTTTGATCGAACCGACCGACAGCAGAAGCACTCTCCCAGGCCTTACCCCGGGGGTGGGTTTATTTGGAGGAAAACTGATCAGCCGCGATCGAACGGTGGTCCGGGCGGTGGAAAAGAAGATGTTAATCGTATCGATGATACGCGCAAACGATGACTTTGATCAACGGCTGGCAAGAGTACGGAAAAGAGACAAAAAAGGGGGCGGAAAAAACATACTGGAGTATTTTTTTTTTTTCAATTAACCAGAGGAAGTCCACGCATCCACGGATTAGGGCACATTCCTGGACCGAAAATGAATGGCGTGTGTTGAGGGAGATGTGGTTTTTGTTTCCCGCCGCGTCTTTTGCTGTGTAGGTCAAGTGAAAAACTAACGCAAGAAATCGTGCAAGTGTTTTGGAGTTTTTTCTAACGCCGGCAGCTTTGTGGAACCATTCTTGTTAAATATTAATGCAACATTAATGACAATGTAGATTGAGTTTAGGTTTATGCACCCTTCCGGCGCACCATCTCATTATGGCGGAATTAAGACACAAAAGCTGATGCCGGCATTAACATATTGCTGACGCTGGAAACACAACCCAAAATGCACTCCAAAACGATGACCTATCGCTCGTTAGGGTCGTTCGAAATAATGACCCAAGGGTGTAAAAAAAAAACCCCCTAAATCCGAAGAACGATATTCCAACCAGCGATGCTTCAGGTTTATCTTTCATCCCACAGCATGCGGCCTGCGCGCACATTTTATTCGCGCGTTGATGATGCTTGAAAAACTAAACTGCAACTGCGCTTCGATCCATTCTCCTCCGCAAACGAGTTGAATGTAAATGTTTTACGACCCTTTGCTTCACCCCGTCGCTCGCTTCTAGGTTCACGTGAAGTTTATTTAACTGCAGTCGGCTACAATTTTTAAACTCTCATCGATACTGACCGTGCCCGTGCCGTTCGCCGATCCGCCGGATTTGGCAGGGGAAAAAGTTTTCCATTTTATTACCTCACCCGCGCACCCAGAGCGGAAATCTATGGCTAACCCATCTCCATGGAACCGGACATCCCGGGAAGGTTGCGGCATGGCATGGGGGTTAGGGCCCGCTTAAACAGCTACATCTTCTCATCATCAGCAGCATCGGACGCCCAGCACAATACCAACCCATTGTACGCGGGCCTGGTGGGCAGAGAAGCATGGTGGGCAGTGAAGGGCTGCCGCTAGGTTTTCTTGTTTCGTTTAAATGCCAACAAGTTGCCGCGGAGTTCGGTTCGGTCGGTGGAGGAAGTACGTGAACGGATGCTAAGCATCGCGTCGCAAGTGAAGAAGAGACGAACGCTCAAATGGAAAGGTTGCGCGCACTTTTAAGATCTAACCGTTATAACCGGCGGCACGGTTTACCTCCACCCTTTCGTTAACCCACCCGAGAGGGCTTTCACCAAAAAACCCGAAAAAAGAACGTGCAAATACACAGACACACCAACACAGCAGCAGCAATGGGTCCTAAAATGTCAGCGGATGGCATTACGGATGTTGTTGAGTCAGGAATAAAGTACATCTTCCAAACTCTTCCGTAACAACTTCCTGCACTTGGTTGTCCGCCTCTTTCTCTCTTTCCCAATTTTTTTCCTTTTCTTTTCCGCTCTTTTCATTGTTGGATTGAGAGATTTTTTATTTAATTTAGTTATTATAAGTCGTGACAATATTGTTCAACGTGGCACAGTTTGTTTCCCTTCTTTCTCGTTCGTTTAATAAGGAACTTTTTTTTTTTTTTTTGCATCAAAGACCAACAACGGACAAGCGGAATTCGCTGCACAAGCACTGTTTGAAAACAGCAAAACAGAGAAGAAAAAAAGTCATACACAAGACAAACAAAATCCCTTTTGAAAACAATTGCCGCAAGCAAAGTCACGAGAACACAAACGGTACAAGCAGCAAATACTGGCACGGGCGGGTGGGAAAATAAAACACCCACAGGGAAAATGGGATACTGTCATTTGTCCAGCTTATCCTGGCCTCGCGCACCGGACAGCGTGGGTCACGCGAGTGCCGAGGAAAGAGTTGCGCTGTCACTTTGAGGAATCATCTCAGCTGATCAGCTGCTTTCGGTCCTGGACACTTCCGCCGATCGCTCCACCCGTTGTTTCGACCGGCGGTCGGACAAGTTCAGGTGCCGGACACGAACTTGCGCTACTGCTTAGCAAACGCAGCTCAGATTGATGGAGACGGATGGTCGGAAACAATCTATTCTGCAAGTCACCGGAGTCGTTATTCTTTTCGTTCATTTTTTCCCGCTTCTACTTGCTCCCGTTAGCCGTTTGTTATCTTTCTTTTTTCTTCTTTTATCATACTTTTTTTTCTTGCTATGTGGCATTCCCTAGCAACTTAATTGATGATGAATTGATTGCGGATGAATATTTATGTGTGAAGATGACACGCAAAACAGTAGCATTGGCCAACGCCTCGGTTGCGTCAATGTTCTCGTGGCGTTCTAGAGGACCTAATAGGAATATATTAAACCTGCTCCACGGATGATAAAAATGTTTTGATTGAAAAGTAGGTCAGTGTTTTGGTCGTTGGGAATAATTTACTTGTATTTGGAAAAATCACGTCAATCCCTTCGGAAAGAACCTCTCTTGAGCTGGTTCCAGTTGGGCAACCAAGTTCTTTTTTCCGATGGCCAACGTTGGTCGTTTTGGAAAGCCCTGATCGTGCGGCTTAAATAAACATCTTCCGCTCATAATTTAGTGTCCATATATCCATTGCATGCCCATACGAACGTTATTAATAACCAGGTGAATTATCCCTCAACTCTTTCAGCACATGCATTCGTCGCGTTGCATCCAAATCCATCCCTCGGTGGTGGAAGGTTCCGCGTAGTTTATTTGGCTGTTTTCCACCTGTCCGCGTATTTTGGTTGCTCTGATCGAATTAATCTTCTTAGTCCGTGTCACTGGCGGGCTCAGGTAGAATGATTCAGTGAAACGGCCGGGGAACCATGCCTGTCGTTAGTAATCCTGCCATTTGTGGATCCGCATTCGAGTTAAACTACCGTGCATGTTTTTGCACCTGTTCATCCAATTCCTCAAATTGCATAAATCACACCGGCTTCTAGCCTCCCTTTCACCAGCGGGTTGGTTGGTTTCGTGTCCCGTTAGCGATCGCCCTCTCGCGCCTCCCTATCATAAACCTTTTACACCCACGAGACAGCTCAGGAGCGCGAATGAGTTTTATTATTCGCTCGCGAAACTCCATTGCAGCGTCGTTGTTGGTGACAGCTGGTTATTATGATGATGGTGATGACGGTGCACAGGAATTCCAGTGTTGCGCAACGTTGCATGCAAACTCCAGTGCTTGTGTTCTGCCCAATAGCATTGGCTTAAAAGCATGCTCTTTTTCTGCATGCTTATGGAGCGAGAATCTCACATCCAATCAACCTCACGGTCACCTGGCAAGCCGGGGCGGGAATAGACGGGGTTCCGCTTGGCGTTCCGGTGTCGTTAGTGTAATTACATTTCCTAGCCGGGATCCTACAATGGTGAGGTGATCAGTATGCAGAGTGTGCAACCTGCAACCTCAATCTCGCCTCGGCGGGCGGTGCACGTTTCAATTACTCCACGATACAATAAGAAATATCATTCTGATTTATTCTTGCCTCATTTTCCCCGGGCATAATTATGACTTTTCTGCTCGCCTAGCTTTGCGCCGGGGGTTCGTCGAGGTAGTTAAAGGGCGCCGAACGAGCGCAAACAAATGCCCAGGCAGGCAGGTTGCGGATGAGAACTCGGGGTTTGCTTGCAATAGCAAACGGTGGACGTCAACCGGCTTTATTTGGTGTTACGGGCCCCTGAGCGAGCCCGCGTTTACCTTCAATTAGGGCTCCACCGATCGTTTTAATCCGAAAGTTGTCCATCTCCACTTTCGACAGTCACCTGATAGCCTCACCAAATAGTTGAGGCAGGAGGCAGAAGGGTGAAAGGAAACCCGCCTGGGGCGGTCGTTGACGCGCGGACCGATTTGCGATTCGACCCAACCTTTCTACGTGCGCCGCCCTGGACGGTGAGAAAGAAAGCAACGTTCCGCGAGCATCCACGCCGGTGCCGGATGGTGGCCCGAAAAACGACAGGGCACTTACCGACGACGTAGCCGACGGTGGACTCATTAAATGTAAAGCAAAGTGTTTATGCTAGCGGAAGGCCGCGCGGAATGATGATGATCGGTCGAGACGTGCTGGTAGCGGTGGTGGTAGAAAAACGAGTGCGCAAATAGTTGAACAAATTCTTTAATTGTATGCTAAGAGAAGTGTCTCGGGTTTCGGCACCGGAGGGGAAGAGCGGAGTTAGAGACAGAAGCGTACTCCGTTGCCGTTGGAGTCCGCACGAACAATGCGGACCAAGCGGGCGAGTGCAAATCCGAGAGAAACTGACGAACAACTCCACCGCAGCGTGGCGAAGAGGAGGGTGGGATAATTGAGTGAAAATTGAAGTCCTCCCCGGGGAGAAATGGAGGTTGTGCAAGGGCGAGTCGGCAAAGTTCCAGCACGCCGCCGCTTAGGATGGTTGAGACTCTATAGGACGGGGCTGCGGCACGGTTGGCCGGTGTAAAGTTGTTTGGTTTGCACACAGTTTCCCTCAGTGATTACAGCCGTTCCGTCTGTAGCCATTGCGCCAGGCAGCGGGACCCGGATCGCCCGGCAGAACCGCAGCAATGTTCTGGCCAACCTCGTCTCACCCGCCTGAAGCCGAAGTTCACTTCAATGCTGCAACGTCTAGCTCACTCGCTGGTGCAGCAGTTCAGATCTTCTCTAGCCGGCGCGAGACACTTCCGCGGAGGCCATGGCAAGCGTCGTAGGCGGTTGCTGGGCTACGCTCTTAGCGGGCCCGAAGTTGTTGAACCGGCGCATCATTTTCGTGCTTAATGCCATTTCGAAAAAAGGGCTTTCCCCCGCTTGCCGCTACCGAGCTGGCTTCTCGCTTGCCTAGCGCAAACATTCTCTCGAACTTTGAGGTCGATTTACTAGCAAAAGTTGGGCCCTTTCTTTCACCTCCCAGTTGTAATCCATCCATCCAGCCCATATGGTTCCTCCCGGGGAGCTCCGGTCGGTAAGACAAAAATAGGTAAAAAGGGCCGGCCCTCTTCGGAGATTCGCACGCTGCACAAAACCACGCTCGGGTTACCTCGCATTCCTGGCAGAAACAAGCAGAAGAAGCGGGGTAGGAGGATAGTAGGAACGCCTGAGAAGCGCTTCGCTGCGGATCATTTTGTTCGTTGGTAAGTTTTGCGCCAACTTTTCATCCAACTCCACGCCGGCTCCTAGCCACTAAGAAAGGCGTACTCTGGGCGAAAAAGGGTGGACAAAAAAAAATCGGCGGACCTAAAAAGAAAAACGACCGCCACGTACCGCAATTTTGGGCTCCACAGTTCCAGAATCCTCGGCTGGCGAGGGTGGGAAACTATTTTCCAACTTTTCCACCGTGCCCGAAAGCGGGAGCTTGGGGCCTTGGGAAGTAAAATCCTTGTAACCGCACACGTACATCCCGTAAAAAGTTAGCTTATCGTTCCGGGGTGTTCGGCTCGTTCGTTCCGTTTACGCCCGTTTTGCCCGTGTGTGCCTGGGACGGTGAAGGGTTTGCCGTTGTGCTGTTTGATATTTGATCCCCATGTTCGAACAATATACTCCGGGAAGGGCACAACATCGCTCCAGTCTGAGCTGGGCTCGTGCGAAGATTGGTATGATTCGGAGCCAGGTACCTCCGAGGTTGAGTCTCCGTTTGGAGGCAGCTATGGCATTATCAAGGAAATATATCTGCTTCATGTAGCAGGAACGTAAACTTAACGAAGAATAACATTCATTACCGGGCAGAAGAAACGTACGAAAACCTCATTACAGGACCCAATATTTTTTCCCCCAGTACGCAGGATAAATTTTTAATACACTGATAGGATCCTCCTTTGCCCGGCAGCATGTTCAATGTTTCCCATAGTGCGCAATGCCAAAAATAAGGAGGAAAGACTTAGCAGCAAGACTTAACCGAGCTGACGAACGCATGCCGGATATTTCATGAATCGTAAAATAGAGCCTGCTCGAGGATTGGAAAAGCTCTACGGTGCCGTTGCTTTGCGGGTACACTCGAATGCGCCCAGCTTCCGGTTCCTAGCCGGCAGTAAAAGCCAAGGAACGGTTTTACCCGACGGGCACGGGCGTTGGACGGGAGTTTCCGGACACTCCAACAGATTTTGCAGGATCTCTCACCGGGCAAACCGGGGCTATTTGCTAATCAATGGAAAACGGGCTTCGAACGCCCCATTTCTGGAGCGCATCTTTTGCTTGAGTGCTTGCCTTTCGTTTCGGATGAGGCCAAGGATAGCAATCCGAAGCTATGCAATCTGTGTCAAACGGTGTTTGAGCGCTCCGTGCGCTTCGATATTCAAATTTGATTACAAGTCAATAAAAGATAATTAAAGATTCTGACGATAGCTGGAGGAAGGACTTCGGTTCCACTTTGTCGATCAGTTGCCGTGGCGTGGCCGAGAATATTGACACAAATTCCTTTCAATCCGGGAGAGGTCCTTAAATTTCCTCGCCTTTCCCTCCCCCAAGCGTCGACGCCATTTTGGGCAAGCTCGGACCGTAAAGCTTTTAAACGAAAACTTTTCCACTTCATCCCGAGGCTGACCGAAATAGGACGATTGGGGTCGGTGGGAAATTAAACCACAATCGGCCCCGGAGATGCCCACGAGCCACTCCACAGGATCGGACCAATCGTAAGCTCTTTGTTTTTTGCTAGAACCGGAGCACTCCGACAGGTGCCGTTGGTCACCGCCGGTCATCATGAGCATCGTGTCGTGTCGTCGTCGGAAGGCACCCTCAAACACCGGCTCCATCCCGGGATGCCGGTGAAGTGCCATCGGGAAAGTGCAGTAAAATTTTACGGCTCCCCCAAAATTCGAAATAGATTACAAGCGATGATCATCGTTCGGCCGGCCGGAGGCAAACGAGACGTCTTCTAAACTTCAACCTCGATGCAATTTGCTGCAACTAAAGTGCTCTGCAGGGACGAGCCCGCTGCTTTTCCAACAATGCGGTTGTAAAATGGGGTTGTCCATTTGAAGTGAGCGGATAGACCGTGCCGTCGGTTTGTCGTTCGACGGGAGGAAAAGAAAATCCACGATACAACACATGTCACAAACGATAAGCTGGTGAAATAGTGGACGATTGAACCTTGCTTCATTTTACTGCACATGTTTTGCCCAGGGGGATCGTGGATTACAAGGCAAGTTGCAGGAACAGTATAAATGGCCATCAAAAGCCTTCGAGGAGCATGGGCACTACCAGATTTAAAAAAAACTTGTCTTTATTGTGAGGACAAGCATTTTTTCTTTAATCATGGAATCACGAAGATCAGTTGTCAACAAGGGAATCAGTAAAGCAGCTTACTGGTTATTATTAGCTCTTTTGAACTTAAAAAAACATGTATGTTTAAACAGAAGTTAGTGATCATTATCATATCAAATTGCCCCCTATGAAATTAATTCTAGATACATTTTAAATTTAACATTTAAATCTAGTTACTAATATCCCCTCTTTCTCCATTTGCAGGTAAGCTTCATGTTAAAACCATCCTTGAGCAAAGTCAACCTCGGTAAGCGTCTAATTTGATTTATAATTCCGAGAATATTCATGAGACCATAGACACTCATTTGAGGAGATTTAAAAGTTTACACCCCAAGATTACCGCCGCATGCATCCTCGCACACATATGGCCGGAAACTGTTTTGACTAAAGCTGCTCCTAACGAGGACGAACTGTGGGAACTGAAATCCTTCGGCCAGGCAAACGGCAAAACCGTAGCCATAGTTCCTGCAGCCGCACGACGAATTGTACGCCAACTGACGCCGGCAAGTTTCCAGTTGGCAGTCAGTGCAAAAGCGAGCAATCTTCTGGCAGGATGATGGTAATCTAATACTTCTTGATCCACCGTACTCCGCTGTGCCGTCGGCCGGCTTTGCACCGGAAGATTGCTCGTGACATCCATCAAGCTTCCTCTTGGACCAGCGTCGCATTGCAGCATATGCCCGATGCGATGCACCTTCACCGCTCGTTTCGTTTTTCGTTCCTTTTTTCCTTTCTCTGTGTTTTTGTTGGTCTCTCGTGCCCTCGCCCACCATATCCCGAAACACTTCCTTCCTTTCTGGACCGCTAGGATCTTGCCTTTGCCACTCTTCCTCTTTCGTTCGCTCTCTCTCTCATTCTGTCGTAATCTCCTTGCAACGCCCAGCCCTAGTGTGGTGTACCCGGTGTTTATGAGCACTTAAAAAGCCATACGCAACGCCGCAGTATAGGACCAACTCGAAAAACAACCACGCTTTGTACTGCTTGCAGCAGCAAAAGCCAGCGTACGCTGCTTGTGCATGTACGTACGCTCGGAGCCGGTGCCGGAGGAGATTCTTGAGACAACAGTTCCTTCTGTTATGCTGCGACCCGCCGCAGTGCCATAGAGCACCGAAGACGGACGCCCGCTCCCTTTTGGCCCAGCCGTCGTGCCGGGTTTGGTTTCCCTTGCTTTCCCTCTCGAGCGGCCGCGCACTCGGAGTCCCATTAGCCCACTCGGTGCGGTGCCTTTCGCTCAAGTGGAACCAGAAATAAAAAAACAACAACCAACCGAAAAACATCATCTTATGTTCACTATTTGAACAGCGCACAACAGACGCCAAACTGAGAGTGAGAAGAAAATAAATCTACCACGAGGGGCAGCAACATGATCGGGAGGACGGACAACATTTTCTGGTGATTTTTTAAGGATTTTTTTCTTTCTCCCCGGTCGACTCGAGTTTCATCGGTGACGTTAAGGGCACCATCCTTATCAAGACACAAACACACACACATAGCCCGTCCAAGTGAGAAGCAGGCCGTACAAAGTGTTTGTTCATTTACATATTTTTCTGTCACCCAAGTTTGAACAAGTCCCGACCCGAGTGCCCTCCGGTGGGTCATATCCGGACGGAGCAGCAGCCCATCGGCAATGCACCCATCGGCGTAAAAGTTTCCAACTGCTTGCCATGTGCTGCTGTGGCTTTGTTTTTCGGGCGAGCCGTCCGACGGCACTGATTTCTTCTCTGCGGCACCGAACCGGGGAAAAGCCGGAACCAAAGTTTTGCGCCCGAGAAAAGCCGGCCGGGCTCGACACTGTTGCAATGCCGTTTGTTGCTGCACTCTGTTGCATATTGCGACGGCACTTCCGGGACTGGCCCGGCTCGATGCACTGCAACGACAGAACAGAGAAGAAAAAAAACAACGACAACAAAACCTCACCCATGTTCCGGTTTGATAAAGTTTTTTTTTTGAATATTCCCTGCACGTCGCGCGGTCGGTTGGGGAAGCCGTAACCGATTTTCCCATGCATGACCAAGTGCAACGTTATGGGGGACGTGTTTTCCCCCTGTTTTTTTTTTTCCTGGTTCCTTTCGTTCGACCATCCATCCCGAACGCGCACCATCGCGCGGTGCATAAAATTATCTGCCATCGTTACCCTCGTCGCTTCCAGTGGGCCGTTTAACTGGGAATTGATATTTTTAATTGCTCCCGATGCTCGCCATCGGTCGCCGGTGGAAAAACCGATCGCGTTTTTCACGAAGCACCACGAACCGCGGGGAAGCGCAGCTCCATCTAACCGTTTCGCCGAATGGATCAAATTATGATCAATCGCTTTTTAATTCGATCAATTCATCTCGCCTGGCGCGTGGGAGAGGCGACAGCATTGGCGGTGTTAAACGGTTTCCCTCGGCGGGCCGGCCAGTCGGGAAACTGTCCCGCGGCTAATGGAGCCCCCTTTTCCAACCGGGAATCGACGGTGCCGGTGCCGGATCGACGGGCGCGTTCGTACCTCGGGTCACATCTGTTGCTGCGTTCGTTCCGTTTTTCTTCAAATGTTTCTGTTTTACAAATTGCGCAGCCAAACGGCAAGTGAATCGATTATTTTTAAAACCTCGCAACAGCACACGCGCGGAACATCACGGAAAACTTGCCACGTTAAGCCGTGCGCGGGAACAGGTAGTACAAATGTACGATTTTCCCTTCTTGTTTTTATCACACGACTGCTGTGCACATCTGCTCACAAACTATGCTCCAGGGAGGGACTCCTAACGAGACCCCAGCAACCGTCTCTAACCAATTTTTATCAGCTCCTGCTCGGTTGAGCAAACCAATCAAACTCCCTTGCACCCGCACCGGGTTTTCGGTCCAACCGATCCACCCTCTCGGTGCCAGCTATCATTAATGGGTCCCAAAACGGTTAGTAGCACCCCCTTTTTGGCTCGTCGCGAACCGTTCCCATCCGAGCGATCCATGTTTGGAACGCGAAGAGTGTATGATTTACGGAGCTACAGTGGTTCTTTTATTTTATTTCTTTCTACATGCTTATTCATTCGCCCAATGTAATCGATTGACTGTACGAGTCGCGGAGTCGCTATCGGACGGTGTAATTTTTTTTTTTTCGTTCTTTTTCTACACCCCCATCGCCATCGACGGCATATTTCCGGCTGGCGTGTTTTGTATTATTCTATCGCTTTGCTCCCACCCGGTGTCGTCGTTTTGTCCCTCACGGTCGCTTAGTTTCCCTCGCTCAGCTGCATCTGTCCACCCGGTGAAGGCGGACGGTGTACCTGCATATCTTCCCCGTGCCGCTGCCAGTTTTCCACACCCAACGCGAGGCAACGCACCCACGCACGCACGGAGTTTCCATCGCCGTCTGTCCCCTCGGCTCAGGCTCACGAGCTGGTGAAGCGCCCATTCGAATCGATTCGAATGGATGTAGTTTGTCGTTTTATTAGCATCACAATAAACAAACACTCGTCACCCCGTTGCCACGCTACCGACGCTACCGCTGGAAACATATGCTGGTTTTGACTACCGATGACTCAAAGCGATAGGTCCGAAGCCCAAGCCACATTTACAGCCCTGCTCCACTCTAACCGCAGCTTTTATTGGGTTGAAACGAAAGTGCGAATCGAGCCAGGAATGGGACATAAACCTAAAGCTCGCAACAAATAAACCGACCAATTGATGCATGGGTTTTCTGGTTTGTGAATCCAGTTTCTATGAACATTTTGTGTTACAGCATTTTTGTTTTTACAATAAATGAAAATAAATCCGGAGAAGAGATTTACCATGTTGATGTTCAAATAAATGTTCAGACTTGCCTCAAAGTCATGCACTTGCCGCAGGCTAGCTTTTAACTCGCCCAATTAAAGTATTAGAATTACTTTTCAATTGCTTGTTTCCTCTACTGCTTTGAACCGAAAATATGCTCTTTAAACGCTGAACATCCTCGTGCGTCTTAGGCACGAAGGAAAAAAAAGGCACATTTGCACCCAATTACATTTCGTCCAACCGAAGTAACAGATCCCCCCAGGGGAATCCTCCCCCACAAGAGACCTTTCCCCGAGGAGGGTAACGGGCAGAACAATTGAATGACATTTGTTTTATTGCAGAACGGCACAATCATCATAAAAATTACGTTCCAAGCGTCTGCCGTGGGAAAGGGGCGGTACGGAACGGGGAGCTGGCTGCGTCAAGCATCCAGCGGGCAAATGGCGGCCCTCAAACCACCGTGGGTGGGTTGTGGGTGGGTGGTATTTTCCATCCATAGATTTGACGAAGCACAGATCGAACGGCTGCCGCTCGTTTATGGGAGTTTATCAACGGACGCCACCGGTGTCCACCAGCAGCCAACACCGAAGACCGACGGCAGGGGGGGGGGGAGGAAAAATAGATGTGCCCCCCCGGATGTAACGTGACCTGTTCATCCCCCTGACCCCGTCCACCGGGCTCGATTTCCCGACCGGCGATGGCAGACCGACCATTGGCAGCCAATTTTGCAGTCGTTTTTATTCGCCTGTGGCTCGTTATCACCGAGCTAGCCAACCAACCCACCCCCATGGAAAGCACCGTGTATTTTCATGGTGAAAATTTATGTATCAAACGTATCGCTCTCACGCTCTGGGGGTGTTTTTCGTTTGGCTTCGGTTCGCGCACGGTTTTCGAGCTGTTGAGTTTTCGCCCTTGTGTTCCGAAGGTAGGGAAGGGGCGTTGTTGTTTTGTGGCTCTCGGTGAATATTGTTATTATAATTTAAAGAGGCATCGCAAAGCACCCCCCTACTCCGCATCCCGCACACCTTCCGCCACCGCCGGCTTGGGGTTGACATTGACCGCGCTCGGTACGCTCGAACGAGTGGGGTTAGCCATAAGAGCAGGCGCGCCTCTCGTTGCTCCGTGTGTGCGGGTGCGCGGTTGTTTGCTGCTCCATTTGGGGTCAGCTGAAGGTGTCCGAGGTTTGCGCACGGCAAACCTATCGAGCAAGTCGAGTGCAAACCGCAACCGGGCGATCTCCGATGGCCTTGCCGAGCCACGAACCGCAGCCGCTCGGTCTAATCTTCCACGTTTGGTCGGTGGCCGCTCGGTGCCGGCCCGATTTCAACAATTAGCCAATCAATCAGTGCACCACGACGACCTATTTATCCGTGCCGACATACGACGCGGCTCCAATGCAAATCAGGAGCCCCTCCCCGTCCGCTATCCTCGTCGAGATCGGTGCGATTGAGTGACGTGTGTGTGTGTTTGCCGAGAGCGCAGTGTTCCCCGTGATCTGATGCGAAAACCGAAACGATGCTGTTTTATGTACATTCCAAGTGCATGATGGCACTCCCACTCGAGTGCAGCGCAGCGAGGTTCCATTTCCGTTGCCGGACTGCATGCCAGACGAGCGAGCGATTCCTATCTATTGCCATCGTCAACCAGACCTGGCTTCATCTAGATGGCACACCTGCACGACAACGAGCTCGTCGCCCAAAGTGCCACTGCGACTGCGATTCTGCTGCCGACCCGGGCCGTATGGAGGCGTCGCTAGAAACGGCGTTTCCGGCCCGAATCCCCCGGAATGCAGCTGCTGTGACGTGAAGCGACTGCACGCCGGCCGGAACAAGTGCTCCGTTCTGGTTGCGTTCTACTTCTTGACGCGCTCTAGATACGCACCGCACTCCGGCTGCGAGTGGTCTAATGAAGTGGTTGCTTTCAGTGTGACTCCGTTGCAGGAAGGCAGGAACGGAAAATGCAGCCCAATTTGTGTGCGGATGAAATTAAATTACGCTCGAGAAAGTATACCAAAATATTGTATTAGACTTTTTTGTTGCTTCTTTAAAGCACTCTTCATTTCGTGATGTAGGAGCCCGTTGAGTTCGATGAATATGCTTTACATTAGAAACCAGCCGGAAAGGTCCGAAGGCTGGTACCGACCAGGGTCCAGGGTCGATCGTTAGTGAACGGCTAGTTTGGATTTGCTTTGAGTCTTTTTTCCCGTTGAAAACCGAGCTGGCACCAGGAGATTCAATCATACATCGTCGGAAAAGCCTAGCCACCAAAAACCATGCGATGAGCGCAAGATTTGAAGCGGGAAGTAGGAAAAATACATAATTCATATTCCATAATCTGTTGCTAATGTTACGAACATCAAGTCTAAATAGTTTCCTGTCCGCTCGATGATCGAGATGCTGCGCGATGCTTAACTCTCCTTCCTTACCCCCCCCCCCCCCTCCCCTCGAACTCTTTGCCCATCGGTCAATAGATCGGATGGAATGAAGAGTTCAACGAGTTTTCATATTCCACCCTGCCGCCTGTTTCCGCCTCGTGCTCGTACTCGGGATACTCGCGTTCTTTTGCTGCAAAATTGCTCCAATTTGAACATCCGCATAAATGCAACACAGACTCCAGTCCAATCCTCCCTTCCCGACCGCGGCGTATCCGAAAATCCTCATCTAAAACTGGGAGTAGGAACTTCATCAGTACGCGGCGTACCTTATGCGCCACGGACGGAAAATAGGGGGGAGGAATGGATACAGAAAAATGGCTGTGCGATTACATCACTTTCGTTCGAAACACATACATCATCGCAACACCTGATTTTCTCCGACCCTTTTCCGGCACCAATCCAATCAATCGATCCGCGCGGCTAAACTCTCTGCACGCATTCAAGGGATCGCCCGGCAGAAAGGGTGGAGGACGAAGGTGGGATGAGGCTGGACGAAAATGAAAAGAAAAATGAAAGAAGTCGATAGATGGATTCGTACGAAACGGACCAGCAGAACCCGGACCACGGCACGGAAGAGGAGATGGGGGCCCGTTCGGGCGAATAAGAAGCGTAGAAACTAATTTATATTTTCGATTTATTTTAACGTCCGAACGAAATTGGGCACTTGCGCCTTCCTCCGCCCCACCCAACCGTCTCTCACGTTGCTCCTCCGCCACCTTGTTTGCAGACGAGATCGTAGATCTTTTTGAGCCTAGCCCGGCTCGATCCGAACCGAACGCCATAGTAGAAGCCCACGTAATGTCGATAATTTAACACGCGCTTTACGCAACCAGCATCGTCGGCCATTGGGACGCCGGGGCCGTGGCAGATCATCCATCGTAGAACATATGTTGTCGATAATTGCCCACAGCAGAGCCACCCCGAGGCGTGGACGTGGCTGATGAGCTCGGCTGCTGGAGCTCGGTGCCGAAATATGAACCCAGCATGAACAGCTCGTGGAGAGGATTTCCCCCGTTGCCTATTCTCCCGCACGAACTTTGCTCTTTTGAAGCTCACGATACATTGACCGGGCCGTGCTTGCGTTCTGGCGCACGAAATATAGAATCATAAATCCCTCGAAGGTGCCTACGGCAGAGATGATGGGAGATGGTCCATTCGTTCGGTCTCGCCATGGCATGCATGAAACAATATTATCCATAGTGTTTCGCTTCCGCCAACTTTCGGGGCCTGATACTTCTCTCGCCAAGAATCGCTTAACGCATCGCTTGCTGTTTTTTTTTTTCTGGCTAGAACAAGAATGGATGACTGTTGAGTTCGAGCCTGGAAACCTCAACCCCCACTTCTCGAAGGGCAACTCAGTCCTAGGCCGGAACAGGGGTAAACACAAATAATCGAATGCCAAAAAATCTGTGCTTCTGACAGGCGAAAGTTACCGGCTACTGGCTGGTGGAGAAGATCATGCAGTGAAAGCGTAGCGTAGGGGTGTTGTTGTTGTGGAAGTCCCTTGCCTCGTAAGACTCGGCTGCGTTCGACAAGGAAAAGAGTTATAACATTAATGGACTAATACACTGGCCCAGGCCCGGTCGGGTGTTAAAGTGGAGTCTCTTCCGCCGGGTTTATAGAACGATCGACCGGGTCGGTCGGGTCCAGCATAGGACGTGGCTTTCCTGCCCAAGAAATGGAAAATGGTTGTAGATATGAATATTTATGCTACTCGAGCTGCTACATTTGCCTTTTGAAAACCAGTACAAGGCACGGCGAACGGTGACGGTGAGGGTGGAACTAACACGAGGTGAGGGTGGGAACGGGCAGACATGGGAATCCATAGAAAGGCAAAAGCAGTTTCCTTTCGGAAACACTATCTTCTCGCCGGGCCACTTCCTTGCCGAGCGTCGCAAGCGGGTTCCGTCAGCCAGCTGTGCCTTCTTCCTTCCCACTGCGGAACTGCGTACTGGCCTGGTGTGTAAGGTTTTATTTCATTTTTATTTTTCATCCATCGAGGAGGAACGTTCGAGCCGGGGCTTACGACTGGGCCAGTGCATGCAGTGCACGGTCGAACTCTTTCGCCGACGTCGTTAGGATTCGAAGGAGGCAGGTTTTGCCGCAACAACTCCTAGCCGCACCGATCGGCTACTGAAATCGAAACATTCATATTGATTTTTGTAGGCTTCTTAAGGGCGGGCGAAGACGAAGCAGTACACTGCACGCACACGGCTCGGGCCAGCAAGGAAACCAATAAACAATGTGAGCAGAGAAGAGAGCAGGAAAAAAAACAGGACACCTCCTTTACAGACCGGTGGCGCAGGTGTAATAAATTACGCTTACGTGTGCGACCACACACACACACACACCCATCACGGCCGAAAGAAAGCACTTCTTCATCGAAAATTTCTAGCGCTCCCCCGAATGTACGCGCTCAAGTTTTATACTCTCCCAACTGAGGCCTCCACCCCCCTCCCTCTTTTCACAACCCGCCAAGTGTGCCTCGTTTTCACTTTGAAACGTGACGTGGGATGTCAATTTTTCCGTCAGGACGTCTCCTTCTCGCAAGATCATAAATTTGCCAACCGGCCCGAGATTGGAGTCACTCCTGGGAAATTTGCTCGGCGTCCAAGAGCGTGTACACGCGCGGAAGAAACTTTCTTGCTGACTCGTGTATCCTTTCGCAGCTCTCTGCCATCCCCTTATTACGAGACTTCTTTTTCCACTTCAAAGTCAAACAAGAACCACCCACGGACAGGCACCTCACACTCGCTGCTCAAGCAGCCGATGGAAATGCGGTGGCCCCAAAGGGCAAACCGGGCTTGGCGTTCGGCCGGGGAAATATAAATGAAGTTGCCCTTTTTGCGATCGCTCATTGTGAAGCGCACGCCGGCACATTCTTCTTGCCGTTCTGGGTTGGGAGAGTTCGCTTGCAATGCAACGAAAAGCAACATTCGGCTAGGACAGTGTCCTTTTTTGCGCCATTGTTGGTTCTATTTTCTCCCCTTCCACCGAGTCCTGTTCCAACGCCTGCAGAAATTAATAAGCACGACGGAAAACAATTAGGAGCCTGCGAAGAATGCCGGTTCGGCCCTAAACAACGCTTGGGCCGGCTTTATTGAGCGAGAAAATTCCCACAAATATTATGCCGGAATTTTCCCACAGCATTCTGCTGCCCGAAATGTTATCTCCCGGGCTTGGCGTTGGATGTAGAAAATAAGATTGTTTGGGTAACTTAGTATCTCTTCTTTTTCTTCCTAAATGAATCACCTACCCATTTTCAAGATCAATGCCGTTGCCAAATGTTGCTTTCGGTTATCCCGGTTTATCCGCCCCGGGGCAGGTCCATTTAATCTGCGTTACGGAAAACGGCGCTTATCCGCTCGACCCTCGGTTCGTACCTGCCGTACTCTGCAACCTTGCAAAATGGCTCAAATTGCACACCTAATCCATCAATCATATCCTTCAGTCAAGGTGCTACTACTGCTGCTGGCAGTGACATCGGGTAAGGAAAAGGGATTCCTTCGCCTACGAAACCGGTCAGGAAGAAAACCCCCGATATCGGTTCCATTCATCGGAGCTTTCTTTTTTTCATGGGCCGTGTATTTCCCACAGGCTTCTCCCAGCAACATGATGCAACGTCGGAAAATCCTTTCTTATCGCCAGTGGCATTTTGAAAGATAGCCCCATTGAAAAGGTAGCCCCCGTAAAAAACCTACTTTCCTATTCTCGATAATCTACCGAAGGTGATGTTGGTAGGCCGGCAAAGGTGAATGCGTTGTCGATCATCGCCGGCTTGATTGCATTGGCGTAGGGATTTCGTAGGGGGAACCGGAGGTGGGGGAGAAAAAAGGAAAGAAAACAATAATAGCCTTTCTGATGGATAGATGGATGGATATCGAAAGCTTATCGGTTAGCCAGACAGAGGGCCACAAGAAAGGAAGCCGAAAAAGGTAACGTTCCTTCAAGGCGGAAAAAATTCAATCCTCGCTTACACACGCACACAAATGCACGGCGAAAGGCAAAGGAAGTTCTTTATGACCGTGGGCCGTACCTTAATTTAACCTGACCATACCTTTCGGGTTTCTTGCTCGGGCACCGGGCATTACCGACTAAGGCGCGAGCCCAGGCAACATAAATATTAGATTAGCCGCGTGTAAATATGAGAAATTAAATTGAATTTCCTGTGTGAAGCGAACCCCCCTCCCAAGAGCAAGCGTAGCTGTTGCGTCGCACGGAACGCGGAAACCACGACGGTCGCGGCCGACGCCTTTTCGCTGCTCCAAAAACGCGCTAAAGCCGCAGGCGAGGTGGGCCAACACCGGGCCCATCGCGTTGACCCTGTTCCGAAGGCGTCGTCGTCGGTACGCCGCGGTGGACACCGTCTTCGTGTTGGAAAACTTGGTGCAAGATTAGCCTGCGACCGGCAGTGGGTAAATAGCCAGCTTAGCCCTGCTTGCTTCCAAACGACGCTTTAGTAAAAGACGAAGCCTTTCAATGGCGCTGGTTCATGCCCCGAAAATAAAAAAAAGACGGCCTAGTCCAACACGCCTCCCCCCCAGGTTATGCAAAAACGGGAAGCAATATGCCGGACTGCGCCACCGTTGCTAGACGACCCATTTAACCTTTTTCGGGCACGGCATCTTTCGGCGTTGGGACGGCAAACCCGGCGAAGCGTTCGTGCGGAAGGCGCAAAATGCGCAAACCACCGCTCCTTTTCCTTCTGCCAGGACCGAAAGGATCTTCGAGCATCTCGGGGGACGCGGGGTGTAACATTTTAATTACGGACAGCCTTACCCGGCCCTGGCTTACGGCTGGCCCAGCTCTGGCTCCGGGGATGTGTTGACATAAATCAGCCGGGGGCGTGCAGTGTCCAGGGACTATTTGTCACTACAAGATGGTTACAAACGACACGCTGCCTACCCGGGGGCACTCTGGGCTCGGGATGACCCGGTTTCTTAGCGACCCGTTTCGTTTCGCTACGATGACGCACGAGTCTTGTCGTCCGAGAGGAAGGAGTTTAATTTCTCCTCTTATCAACGACATTGCTGGAACCGTGTTTCATGCTGTTCACGTGCTGATTCGTTGGAATCAGGTGTTTATTTCGAGGATTTAGGAATCAATTTCTTATGGCTACCATTTTCGGAAAGTTTTAGCACGAAAACCCCATTTCCCATTTTTGCTTGCCACCGGAAGCACCGATCCTTCCCGACTGGTAGCAGTCACGAACACGTTTGTGCTGACGTTCAGCCCATTGAGATTGTTTTCTTTGCGATCCATGGTTTCCCACGCGATCAAAAAAAAGGCTCCCGGTTGAGGCTGCTTCCGCTGTGGCGCATAATTCACAGGATCTTATTAGCCGGCATCGGTTTTCTGGCCCCGGGCGGAAGGGACGTTTAGCGTTCGGGATGCGTTTTATTTTATTTTTTTTCCTCGTGTTCTGTTCCCTCTCTTTATTAAAAACGATAATTCATTAAACGTCCTCCGCATCGGCCTGACGGGGGCCGCTTGTAATATGAGATTTCTTTCTTCCCGGTGTTGCATGCTTTCTTCCGCACTCGCGGACGCCGGGCTGGAACTGCCCCAGGGGAGTCCTCCGAGGGCCTGCGTGTCGCTGCTACCTGACGCTGGCGCGGTATACTGCATCGTCTTCGCGTGTGTGTGATGGGAAAAATGGATTCCCGGGACTCCGAAACGTCATCTTGCTGCATTCTGCCGGCCTTTCGGTGCGGTTCACCGTTCGCTCGCAAGATTCCTCGGGCGTCTGGGTTGTAAGAAGGAAGGAAAATGGATCAAACTCACCCCGTGGTCCGAAGGGTAGAGCTGATTTTCCCCTGTTTGTGGAACCTGATCGTTTTGTTTGCTTCGTGCGCCTTCCTTTCGATCCGGGATCGTTTAGCTGCCCTTCGAAGGCACTCGCACTGTGTTCGGAGCTGCCTTTGCGCAGGGTTTAATCGAGTTTTTTTTCGTTTCGTTTTTTTTGTGAGCTGCGATACACGACCTTTTCCGAACCTTCTTTTTTTCTTTTTTGTCCGGCTTCGCTCAAGACGCGCCCGTCATATGGTTCCCGCGCACTTGCCAGCCCAAAGCCCAGCGGTAAGGTGTCGAGTTTATGAATATGAGAACAGGAAAACCATCGAGGTCCAGCGGAGGTTTGCTGGAATTAGATTTTTCCCTTCGCTACCTTTGCTTTACTCTTTTTCTAGACTTTCCGTTCCCGTCCGTTTCTGTAACGTCCATCGGCATCGACAGTTGGTCATCACACCGGCTGGCCCCCTGGCTGGGTGTCTCCCGTGGCTAGAATTTCTTGAGGTTAAACAGTTTAACCATCGCTCAGGCATCGCGCACCCATCCAACAGCTTTCGAGCGAAGAAATCAATTCAAAACGTTCTCGTGCAATCTTGAAATTTGAGATAGCTGGTTTCTTTTTTTTTTCGCTTCCTTACGGTTACCGTACGGTGAAGCTGGAAACGCGAAACAAGCCAAAAAGATACTGAAAGCACTCTTCCACCGAATCTCCTGCCAGTCCGCACAGTCAAACATCGCTCCATATCTGCCAACTGTTACCGCAAGCAATCATAGCGCTTTGGAGCACATGGAAGCATAATCGCGCCACGCGATCTCACCTAGAACGCACCACAGAGTCACACGAGACTTTCGTGGGTTTTGACCGGGTCCGGTCCGGAGCACAAACACACACACACACGCCAATTTGAGTCAGTTCCTCCGAGAGGCACTAATTAGAATGCATGTCCCGGGTGAGGATGAGAATGTTTACTTTTATGATTAGACTTTACTTTTTATGATCTCGCGTCGGATAGACAGTCAGCTTCGGCGTCGCAGCTCAGCATCTCGGTGGGGGGATTGTTTGGGACTCTTTATTTTATAAAATAAAACAGAACTCAAAAAAGAATCCCTGAACCCCCAGCAGGTTACTCGATGCTCCAATGTGCTAATGGGCGAATAAAAAACCTCACTTAACGATCCCGGCCCCGTGTGGACAGCACGGCGTACAAACACCCCGATCGTGTCCCTCGGCTGTTGGACCTTCATAATAAAAACATATTCACGGGTCCTAGCTCTCCCAGCGGGCGAGCCACGTGTGCGAGAGCGTGTGGTGACAACGAACAGCAAAGACAACATGGGCCATAAAGCAGCATTACACCGGCAAAAGGGCAGAGGTTGACGTGGCGGCGTGGAAACGCCAAACATTGCTCCGTCCAACTACACAACGAATGTGTTTGAGCAAATCTTTTTCCGGAGGTTATTCTGGAACCCACAGCGTTTTTCTGGTTTGTGGAACTCCGCCCCGGTTGAAGTTCCTTCACCCTGAACGGCATGTCCGGGTTGATAACAGCAAAGAAAAATTATAGAAAGATTTTAATTGAATTAATTAACGTTCAAATGCTACATTTACGACGTCACCGCTTCAGGTGCCCCGAGAAACTGTAGACCGTTTGGTAGAGTCACTTGGTTGAATTATCTCCGGTCGAGCATTGGATTGGTTCATCCAATGGCAATTGTTTTCCCGGCGACAGCTTCGAATGGCGCACACATACCTCGCAAACCATTGCAAACACGACCCGCCCGGGACGGTGCACTCTAATGGAAAACTTTTCCACACTGTCACCTTTAACTGACAGCCAAACCGTGCCCGTTAGAAGCGCAACCGTCGCCCGGCGGGAGGTTCTTCTCCAGAACGGCCAGCTCGTCCGGATCGAGATTGGCTGCCGGGGACGAAGAAATGAACCGTCGGGCCCCCGGACGGAATACCAATCAATTCTCCGGTGCAGCCCGACACTTGCCGATTGCACTCATCGCAGTCGGACACCGAGACGCCCGGTGCACGATGGTGGAATTTTAAAACACCACTGGCCGCTCCCGGGCAGCCATATGCTCACCAGCCTCACCGCTCCTTTCTCCTGGGAGACATATCTAATGCACAACTTGTACCACGATCTTCCGTTCGGCAGCCTGTCCCGCTTACTTTGCGCGTCCCGGAGGAAAATGGTACGAAAACGGACGCTCTCCGACGTGACCGGACTCGCTTAACGGGTTCATAGGAAATTCCGGGTGGCCCTCGGGGGGGGAGCTTCCGTTCGGTGTTTTTCCCGCTTCCAAGCCCGAGAAGTTTATTGCAGTTTTTGGCAGTGTTCTAAACAGCAACAAACGCCGCATAAAAGTTCCCCCCTACCGAGGCGCGCACGGAAAAGAAATGGGTTCCAAACCTGCAGTGGGGACGCTTCATCAAGTTGGTCCTACGAGTCCTGAGGAACTTTCGCCAATCGAACTGGCAAACGTTCACATTATCGTCCACCTCGCTGGAACGCATTCGAACCCCGGGGAAAGTACTCAATTGTTTCAAAGATCAAAAGTAAAACGCCGTCCCCTGCCGGACACAGCTCCGGCTCGCCCATCGGCAAGATCAAAACAATAAAAGCTCACCCCCTGCCGGAAACAGGAAAGCAGAACCAACGGAAAAGAAAGAAACGGTTTCCGACGCGTTTCGCCTCTTTTGAAGTGAACAATTTGCGCACTCCATTAGCGGGTGGAACCGTGGATATGATAAGTACACACTGACACGGAGACCTTTGATTGTGGCGTCCGGCAAATTTTGGATGACGAAAAATGGGGCCACTTTTTTCACTCGACGGAGCACAACGCCCCACGCACACACAAACCCTCCCTCAAAAAATTGCGGATCCTCCGGTGGAATTCAATTCTTGGTGCCGCCACGGAAAAGAAAAACGAGCTGTCAATAATCGAACGTGAAGGCGCTAGGAAGCGAATGAAAAAGTCACCCCCGAATGCATTATAACGCCATCAGCATCGGCCTCGGCAATCACACCAGCACCATCATCTCCATCATCATCATCATCATGATCGCCCTCAACCGCAGAGACATTGCTGGAGGAAAATATTTGCTCGCATTGATTCGATTGCACTGACGAGCATAAATCACCGTTTGATTGAGGGTTATGCTATTTGTCTTGGAGTCGAGCTTCTCTGCTGCTCTGAGCTTCGTGTTTGAATTCCTGTTTGTTTTTTCCCTCCTACTATTAATATTATTCACAGCTGTCGCTGATCGCTGGCAGATTTATCGAGTATAGTTTGCGCGAGTGGCACAAGAATTGCTGGCATTTATTTTAGTGGATCAATTTCGATAAAAGCCACCATCACCCCGGTTTCGTGCCCGCCTGGCGTTTCCCTTTTCTGCAAAGGGACCACGCCGAGAGCCACATTGTCAATCACAACCGTGCGACGAGAATGTCGACCGTCAGCATGCGTTCGGGAGAACAGCGTTCGGTGGGCTAGTGGGTTAATGCGGTGGGAAAACAATAAATTGGAAGCTTGTCCAGCAGACGATCGTTGCCGTTGCCGGGCGGAATGGCATCCGCACGATGGTTGGATGCATTTTCGCAAGGGTGTGAAAACGGGCGGCGAGTGACACTCGGGACTAACAACTAGGTTTGCGGTAGGTTACAGGTATCGATAATGACACCGACTGGGAAAACCGTGGAACGAGCAAAACGCGCTGGAATCCCACTCACCTAGACGCGAGGCGTGGAAAGAGGTGGAAAAACCCGATGGTACCGGTGGAAAGTTGATGACATTTTTGCCTTTCGTTCTGTTCCATTTCGTTTATTTGCGTCTGTTTTTCGCTGCGTCGCTGCTGCTTCTGCCGCGATGGTGCAGTGCGATACAGTACCTTCCACCATTCTGGCCGTTCCCCCGTCACGAAGCGATGCGAATTGCAGACTGCACTGCAGCAGCGACTGCACTTGCGGATCCTGCCGCGTCCCCGGGATGGACACGGCGAGTGTGTGGCTCCGTGTGGCGAATGGGAAATTATGATGCAAATTTTCTCCGCTCTCGTTCGTGGCCGGTGAACAGCGACAGCGGCCGTTGGTTTCTCCCGTCCTGCTGCTTCCCTTCCGGTTTTCTGCCTTTTTACATTATCACCAGAGACCGGGGACTTCTCAGCGGTGCACTAATGCTCCCGGGACCGGCCGTGGACCTGGTAATGATTTCGGTGGTGGCGATTGTGCTTGGGAAATTGATTTTGCACCAACCGGCAGCCTCGAAAAGCACCAAGCAACGGGAGACAATTTCACCTAGCCGAAGATTGGCCGTTCCGGCGCATCGCGAATCGTGTCACCGCGGGGGAATAATAATAGAAACACATTCCACCCGACGATTATCAGATGAAGCCAGGCCTAGGCTTACTGCTTCCCGCGAGCCCTTGAAAAGATGGAAGGACACCACTGTGGGGCCAGTTCGCGGTGCACCCTTCGCCGATGCACAATTGCAGCGATGCATGCCTGCCTGCAGCGAAATCGTGTGATCGCTCGAGATTGGCGGGAAGTGTGCGCGAGAGTAGAGAGACCTGTCCGGCTCGGTATCGGCAAATCGGTACAGTACTCGCGAGTGCGCCTCCGGGTATCGGTTCCTCCCCCATCGTTCCTCCCGCTAGAACGCCTGGGATAGGGAAGCACTCCGACGCTGCAACGATGCAACTGACCTTTGCAAACATTCGCTAAACGACATGGCGGAAGAAGACGGGGTGGGGGAAAAACGGTAAACCAATCAGCCCGAGCAGGCCCTTTCCCCCGAAGCTACACAGAAGGTGGGAACACGTGAAGGAAGACCGCGGTAAACTGTGCCATCGTCGGGTGAGAGGCCTCATGTTGACGTTCCACTCAAAGGGCAAGAAACAGCAGCAGCAGCAGCAGCAGCAGAAGAAACAAAAAGTACATTTCCATTCGCTATGCCTGCAACGGCGTAGAAGATCCATCGATTCGCGTTCGTCGTGCCCCGGAAGAAGACGCTCCGCTCGAGCGCACGGCCACCGTTTTCCCGCGGGAAGGAGCCAGGGAGCCACGCACGACACCGAGAGACGACGAAGACGACGACGACGACGACAGGGTACGACAGCACCAAATCACGGTGGGATATCTTTTAAAATTCAGAAAGCATGTTTAACCCGGGGCCAAATCGAGATTGCAATTTTTCCCCCTTCCCGACTCTCTCTCTCTCTCTCGTGTTTCCTCAACGCAAACTGTGGGTGCCGCACTCGGTACACACACACACACTTGTTTCAATACTTCAGGCTTATTTCAATATCATCAACCTTCCGTTCTTCCACACGCAACCATTCGCTCCCATCCTGCAGGGAAAAGGTGAAGAGAGCAAGTCGCAAGCCAAGAAATGTACAGCCACCCCGACGGAAACGTGGAAAAGCGCCTCCTGATGAGAACTGGGAAAAGAGGACAAAAAGAAGAAGAAAGGAAAAACTGTTTGTTTATCCTTCCCGGGGAAGTTTTCCGCCGCTCGCCATCCTCCACGCTGGGTACCCGTTTTCCATTTTGTTTCAAATTGTGGATGGCTCTTCTCTTTTTCTTTTTTTTTGGTTCCCTATCTCCGAGCGGGAAAACTTTTCCATCCTTGCGGTTGGCCGGAAAATGTGGGCCCCAGGAAGGACGAAATATCGCTGACGAGGACACCGATTGCGGTTTGGGGTATTTCGGCCTCCTTTCTTCTTTTTTTTTTTGTCCCATCTTCATCGTCTGGGAAGGTTCTGCTTTCTGTTCACCTGCAGTAACTGTTCATCTTTCGATTGAGTTTGTTTATCCCCATGGGTGTGGTGTGTGTGTGTGTCGATTGAGGGTTGACTCTTGCGGTGAGCTGTACTAATAGAATTTAACCCGTGCCTTTCGTTTCTTTCCTCTTTTCCCCAGGTGAGCAAATCGAACCGCAATCGAGTGACGCCTCGCAATGGAACCAGCAACAGGTTTGGCATGAACCGGATACCGACGGTGCCGGAAAGCGTGACGATTGATAGGAAGCGGAGTACATTCGTGCTAATGGGGCGTCGGGCGTTGCTCGCATTGCTATGCGATGGGTTCAATTTATTGACACAACGAATGAATGCTGCCCGACGAAAAACCAACCCCGGGCCGCCATTGAACGACTCGAAAGGATACTCCGTCCATTTTGGTCGTCTCTCGTCGGCGTGGGTCCACGAGGAAAACGTTCGCCAATGCCAATTGGAAATGGATGGCAGATGGAGTTTATTATCTTGGCTCGCAAAATCCCACTCGACACGCCGGCACTGAGTCCGCTTGCTGTATATTTTTGGGCCAAATGTCCACTTTCCGGCAGCAATAACATAAAAAGCTAACATACGACCTAATTTAACGAGCTGCGGCTGGCGTGCTGTGCAGATGATGATTCTGGAGGAGAGCAAAAGAAACACATCCACGCCACGCTGAAACGCGAACAGAAGAAAAACACGATGGAACAAAACATTATCCAAAAAACTGGAACGCTCCCGCAAAAGTTGCACTAATGCCCCTGCAGAAAGATTATAACTCATAATCCACATCGGAAAAAGCTCCTCGCTCCTTCCGCGCCTTCCGGCACCTTCTTACGCCGGCCGGGGGGAGGGGAACATTGGAGCATAAAGCACCCAGCAGTGGCTCGCTTATGGCCGAACGCCAAAATAAATATAACTCCGAACCAACGCATCGCAAACGGCGACATTATTCGGGCGACTTTATTGCCAATATAACGCGGCCATTTTTTTTTTCTTCTTCTACTTCTCCCCCAATTGCAAAGACTGCGTTGCAGTCCGGGATCAGTCCCGGTTGGTGGGACGGCGCATTCGGATGCTTGCGGTTTACTGCACGATCGGAGCAGTTGGGCATCGGCGTCGCTTCAGTGCCGTTGCGTCCTTTTGAATTATTTTTCCGTCTGTAGCGATTGCATACTTCCTTAAGCTGGTCACGCAGCAGACGTCCATCTATCCCGTGCCGCGGGGACTCGCGATGCACTCCTCCTAATTGCTTGTGGTAAAAACGACAATGGTGAAGACGAGCACACAAAGCGCAAACGCTTTGGAATGATCCGCGAGCTTTAGCTGGTTGTGGGGGGGAATCCTCACGGAAGGCAAATGCTTGTCGCTTCCTCTGGCGCGCGTTTCGACATCCGCCGTTGAAGTTGAAGATTCGCGAGTTGCTAGCTAGCAGAAGCGGCACGTCGTCTTCATCGTCGTGGTTTTCGGTCGGTCGTGATGCTCCGACGAAGCCGCCGGAGATGTACATCCACAGATTCCGGCGGCCGAGGTCCCACCGAACCAAGCCAACCTCTTCGGGCGCAATAAACAACTGAAATAATAATAATTGTCGTGATTTGAAGTCACGTTCTTGCAGTACATTAGCATGTTTCGTTCTGTCCTCCGTCCCCCGTTCGCTCCCGTCCTGACTCACTGCGCTGCGGAATTCTTGGTCCAACGCTCGCTCGTCTCAGCCTCACTGCTTCGCTGCTGCCCAAAGCGGGACCTTTCACCGCTTGCGTTGCGACGCGTCCCCTGGCACCACGAAAGATAACCCGGGGGAATGGAGGATCCAGGATGGCGGGGGGTGTTAGTAGGGCACTTTTAATTAAATTTAAAAGAAAACTAAACGAATCGACCCGGGCACTTAACGCACATGTACGGTCAACAGGACGCCTAGAAGCGCTGGAATAACACAAAAAAAAAGAGACACAACGCAAAAGAAAAGAAGCACCGGGGCGCGGAGAAGCTGCGAACTCCAACGCGCGCACGACGGGTGTCGGTGTCCGTGTCCGTTTGGTTTCGTTTGGACCAGCACCAGCACCAGCGCGGCCAGTAACGCTCACCTCCTCGCCCCGAGGGTCACCCCAATCTATGCGTTTTGGCTTTATTTACTTCTCGGGCTCTTCTCATCGCCCGAACTATTTTCCTCCCTTGAAAGGCCTGTCAAGCCGGGGCCGATGGGTCCGGTCAGTGTGAAAGACTAATGGACGTCCGCAGTGCGCCCGGGGAGCGACCCGAAATGATAGGGGCGAAGCAGCAGAACGTTAAAGTTGGAGGGCAGCAACAATAAAAACCCCCTAAAAAAGAAAAGAAAAAGGAAAGATATTGTGCGTGATCTGCTCCGTTCCCGCGGGCGGTGCGGCCTTTACCTGCGATAAGGGCCGACGGGTTCCGATGAGGGAGTCGCGAGGCCATCGCCGCGACTCGCGCGTGAACTGTATTAACGACTGGCCGGGATGGCCCAGAACGAAACGTGCCACGTTAATATAGCCAGACTCCGATTTCGATACCCGCAGGAACGCACGGTTTGCTCCGGGGCGACTCCGCGGCGACGGAACGCTTCAAGATTACCCGCAATATTGCGCTTTAATGGGCTCGGGTAATCTAACTTTAAATGCCAACCAAGCGTACGCACCTTGGGAGACGCGTACGCGGTTTTCGAGGGAAAACAGGGCGGAACCGGAGAAGATGGAATTCCATTCCATCCCGGCCAGCCTCACTCACCTGGCTCGGGGGGGCTCATCAGCATTCGGGGCGGTTTATCCCGACGGAAGAAGCTCGATTCCCGATGGACTACGTCATCGGTTCGCCCGGGACGGTATCGGACCGGTTCGAAACGTTCGCAAATTTCCAGCGAACCTCGGCCCAACGCGTCAGCACGTGCCAGGTTCTCACGGGAAGCAGGCGTCGCAGGCCCTCGTGCAGGTCCATCGCTGGACAACGCGCGCCGAATAATGTATCAATCCGTGCAGGTCCACCTCGAACCCTCGACACCTTTCGGGGCGAAGCGATAAAACCGTCAATTACTCGCGTGGCGCGTTTATATGGCCGTCCCCCGGCAGAAAGGTAACGCGACTGCCCGGAGACGTTTGTCTTTGTCGATCGAAGATGTCTATTAAGGGGGACACGGATGGGCGCTGTTTTCGTGTTTCACCCGGATTTTACGAGCTCCACCTTGACGGATGGAGAACGCAAGGGAAAAAACCCCACGTCCGTCATCGCAAACCGTCAGCTTTCGGCGACGAATTGGATTTTAACGATTCGGTTCGGAAATTAGTGGGTATTCGATATTCCGGAAAGACATCGACAGTGACTTCGTGGCGCCTTGGCCGCGCACAGTTTAACCCCTCACTGTGGACACGCCAAAGACAACACAAATTAATGTTCATTAGCGAAGCCTGCATCGGTGTTCCGGAGCCACGCGTACGTTTGCTTTCGATTTCGTGGAGAGGGGAGAAAAGCTCATGTTGATTGCGTTGTAAAATTAAGCCATATAAGCCCGAGGCGGTGCACCTGTCCCTCGGTCAGGGTTTCCCGGACCACCCCACGAGCGTGAACTCCAGCGGTGGAAAAATAGGACGTACGATTTCCCGACTAGCTTTGGAAAGCAACGAAAAGCGATTTGCAACCGGCACAGAGATATTAATCGTCGGTGCAGAGTGCATGCAACTTCGCCGCACTGAGATTCTATCGAAATTTGCATGTTTTTCTAACCACTCTCCAAACCCCCGCTCTGGTGGCCCACCCTAACGTCCGTTGCCCATCTTCGCAAATGTGGAAACGACCTGGCACCGCACCACGTGCAGCGACCGATGAGTTCTCGTGAGATAAGCCCGACCCGACCGATGAACGGTGTCGAGGACTTTTCGCGCCGGCGAGTAGAAAGTTTGCCCGGTTCCGCGAAAAGCCCTGCACGACGGGGCAGGCGAGGGGGGGGATATGTGAGCGAAGGCAAACGGCCGTATAATTTACTGTGTGAAGTTTTTAACGAGTTTTTAAGAGCCACTCATTTTCGTGCGCGCAACCATCTCGCGGCGCGGTTCACAAGGGCGCTTTAGGAGGCCTTTCTACGTTTCGGCAATCGAGCTGGAACGACTTTCTTGGATTTTGTGGCCCCTAGAATGTTGGTGCAGAGTTTTCCTTCTTTTTCGTTTTTTGCCTTTTTGTTCCTCCGAAGCGAAGTTGAAGGAGGCACAATTCTATGTGCTTCGGCGGTGGTGTGCATAAATTGCTAATCCTTCTGCAATTTCCCACCGAGTAGCCGAATTTAACATTCGCATACGATTCCAGCAGAAATTCCCGTTCTGTTCGCGGGTTGGAATGCTTTGGAACAACACCCAGACGTGCCATTTCGGGTCGCAACCAGCAAAAACGAACAAAAAACCCACAATGAGTCAAACCGCACGGATGATTCAGACCCTTTCAAACCCGAACGAATCCCTTTTCTTCCACCTCGTCGTCCACTGCCATCCGGAACGATTCTGTTCGGTCCATTGAAACATCCTTCACAAATTCCTCCTAATTAGAATCGTTTCGAATCAATAACAAATAGTTCCGAAGAAATCGACTTTCGCCTTGCAGAGTCCCGGGAACGGAACGCAAAAACCCCATGTGACGCAAACAAAAAAACCGTTTGGTTACAATTTGGTTGCCAATTAGGTGGCTGATTGGTGGTCGATCGGTGTCCGAAGCTACCGAATTGCTGGCCTTTCGCCGGCTCTAAGCTCCACAATCCCTTTTTTGTGTATGTGTGTGGCCGATGCGAGGGAGCAAACATTTATATCACCTCGTGCTGTTGCGTTTGCAGCTATTTGAACGCTAATCGAATGGGATTTCCGTCCTGCGTCCTGCAGAGTTTTCGGCAACCGAGGAAGCTCATAACAATCGTCGCCGAAAAACGGACGATTGCCCACAAAGCAATCATTATTTTGTATCATCGGCTCGGAATGCAACCCGGCACGAATTCGAAACCTCAAACATGTTGCCATATCGGTGGATTTTTCCGCCTTGCGCCTGCCTGCTTTGGCAACTCCCTCGGCCTCGCGTTCGCTGCAAGATTGCACTAATTGACTGGAGTTTCGCTTTCGCACATGTTTTCCTCTCGCTGCGCGATGCATCCTGGGGGGAAAAAAAAACCCCCCGACAAACAAAACCATCGAACCATGCGGACGATGCATCCTCGTCGCTGATGCTATGGGTTCCGGGATGCTGGGGAGCTGCTTGCAAGGGATCACGAAAGGCCCGGAGGCAAAACACACACACAAAAGCAAACCCCAACGCAAGGGATTTGTGCTATCGTGCCAATTAGGTCATGCTAATTTCAAATCAAATGGCAAGAAGCAACATAAAGTGATGCTTCTGTGGGGCGCCTGTGGGAGCCATTCCGGGAAAATCTGATCCTAACCCGCGCAGAGACACACGGAAACACTGCGAAGGAATAAACACTATACCGAGTGAAATGTTCAGACATTTTTTTTTATGTTCACAATTATATGGCAATCAACAGAAATTGGGCGACGATTATCTTTCTCGACGAAAAAAAAAAGTGCAGCTCCGAAGCTTTCATCTGAACGCCTTACAAAAACCGAACACAAAATCAATTGCTTAGTTTGAACAACAAAAGTTGTGCAAACCGAAACAGATAATTTTTCATGAGAAAAGCCACCCCAAACGTACACGGGATGGAATATACTTTCCCATCGGTGCGCAAAGCGACCAAAACCCGGAGCAAAAGGTAAATATTTGTAAACAGACGTTTCCTGAAGTCTTCGAAACCGAAAAAGGTCACAAACCTTTTGTTCCTTTTTGCTCACCTTTTCCCATGACGTTTTCCCGCAGGGAGTTCAAGGCGATGCGTGTCCTTCTACCTGTTCCTACCTGAGCCTGTGGCAAGTCCGCCTCTGGCTCCGAGCCTTACCAAATCTCGGCACGGCGCGAAAAATGTCCGTAAAATCGATCCATCGATGGAGGAGAAGCATAACACACGATCGGCTAATATTGCGCGTAAATAGAAATAAAACCGATGGTCGAAAAGAAAAACTCCCCCGAACAATCAATGCCAGAAACGGGGCAACTTTTCACTTTCATCGCGACGTGTTTGATGTAAACCTTTTTTTTTCTCTCTCTTGTGTTCGGCCTTTTATTCGGCTTTCAAATGGATAGAATCGAAGAAGTGATAGAAAAAACAAGCATCCAAATCACAAAAAAACCAAAAGGTGCGTTGCTTTTCTTCTGCTTTCCATCCGTCAACGAAGACGAAATCCGATAATACCCGTGTAGCATTACCATTCGACCAGAAATGTCACCGTAAAGGCAGCCCCTGGCTCGGTTAGGGCCGTCCGACGAACGGTGCGGAATCGAATCGCTTCCAGCCCGGGGCCAGCAGTACGCCAGGCAAGCGTGAGAAAATCATTTCCTCCATGGCGCGCGACGCCATCGAACTATTGCGCGGGCAACCATTTGGCATACATTCTATTCCAACGCTGGGCAGCCGTTCGGAAAGGGGGGGGACGTGACTATAGTGGAGCCCTCTCGTTGGAGGCTGTCGGAGGGGAAGGGTGTACACTTGTAGTAACGCAAACGCAGAGGGATTCTCCTACGAGGGAGCGCAGCATTGGTTTCTCATTCCGAATCCGAAACGTTGGATCCCACTCGCGATCGCGGTCCGTTCGATGATCACTTTTTTCTTTCTTCTCTCCACCTTTTATTTCATATTTTATTCCATTCCACGGACGGTGCGCGCAGTCTGGTTGGAATTATTTTTAAATACTTCACCCCCTCGAAGCCCGTCTTGAACCGGTTGGTCCTACCGTTTCGGTGTAAAGTTGTTGATGGTTGGTTGTGCGAAGGTTTTTTTTTTCTCCCAATCCCCCTCCCCTACCCCTTCCTTTTCATGTCTTCAGCGTTACCAAGTTGCTTCGCTTTCGAACCCAGCGGAGCCCGATTCTCCCATCGATGACCATCTGGCGGTAGGTTCGGAATTCCGCGATTGCGTCCGTTCACCGGCCGCGCGTACACTACCATAATCAGAAGAGGCTTTCTTGCAGCGCCTAATCATTCATTGATCGAATCTCGGTCCGTTCGACTCGTCCGTGTGCATCTGCTGCGCAGCAGTCGAAAGATGGCGCAGGATGGCAGGGTACGGATTTTGTAATCAACTGCGCGCAGCAAACACGGCAGCAACATCGCGCGAGCCATTTACGAGACGAACGCGATGTGCTTGATTGATTTTTTTCCCCCCCTTTCCTTTCATTCCATTGCTTCGGCTTCTTGTGCTTTGCTCGATTTGCATCGTGTGCTCCCTGGTGCCGACTTTATTGTGTCTTCGTCCACCGTCGCCGTTTGGTGGCATTTGTTTTGCGGTTCCCCACCTTCCAGCGATGTCGTCCTCGCGCAACGAGCGCACGAATGCTTTCAAGCTCGCCGGGGACCACAAAATCCATTTCAATACTTGATTTTGATTTGATTTTCCTTCACCCGCACCGTCAGCCGCCAACCGGTACGAACTTGCGTCTCCCGCGGGTAGGAAAATGGAGGGAAAAAGGGAGCCGAGGATCACGGAAAGACAAAGGCATAAAACACCAAACAGAAAAACATCATAAACCACATAAACGCAGCATCACCATGCCACCTGGTTTCGGCCTTCCCCTCGGACCCGTCCACCTTTGACGCACTTAACCGCGTTTCGAGGGTTTCCTCCCGTTTGCCTACCGTGTGCCGTGTTTGTTTCATGCTAGCTAGCTGCTCCGGCTGCATTCGTTTTTATTAATTGTGTTTTTGTTTTCCTCACCGCGCCGTGCGTGTGTGTTTGTTTGCCCTTCGCGGTGCGGCCACTCGAAAGTTCAAGCACTATGCGCTGTACGTTCTTTGGTAACCGGTGTACGTGTGTGTGTGTTTTTGTGCATAGCTTCACGTGTGATTTAGAATTCGGTTTTCGAAGTCAAACAGGGAACCGAAAAAACAAAAACCCGCTTGCGCACACACAAGACTTCAACAGGTGGTCAAGAGAGGAACCTGCGTTTTGAATTTACTTTGCGTTGTTTTTTTTTTTAATTTCTTGTTTCGCCCCTTAATTCAATCCATCTTTTGACCTTACCTTCGCCGGCGTGCGCGTTGACCGAAAGGGGGTAAAGGGAAATTAGAAAGCATAAGCGTAAGCCCTCCGATGCTCGCTGTGGCTTGAGAGATACTCGACAGTCGACGGCGGACGACGGTGTTGACGTTGTCGTCTCTCGGTGGCTTCCCATTATGCGCCATAGCGCATAATAAGGCAGATTCACTTCTTCCCGCCTCCCGCACACCTCCCTCGGGCGTCCTTACTCACCTTTCCGACGTGAAATGGCAAAGGATTGCCTTTTTCACGCTGCCATCTCCCCCACCCCGGCGGGGTTCCTTCTGCAGCTTAGCCTATTCCAAATCGGGTTAAACACAATAAATTTTACTCTCCCCCCTTCGGGCGATGCACGTTTTTGCGCAATCCGAACGGCGATCGTGGGGCTTCTGGGCGCGAGGAACTTACCTAAAGCTCGCGCTAGCTCTCGGCTCAAGTGCGGTCCCCCCCCCCTCCCCTCGCACCCTCCCGCACCCTTCTCCGCTTTCCTAAACACACACTCAAACAAACGAACGGGCCCGCGTCTTAGCGCGCGTCGGCTAGGCTGGGAAACTGTCTCGTTTGCGAGCGCGCCGCTGAATTTATCTTCTCCCTGACAGCGACATCGTGAGTGCGGACTTTTGCCGCGAAACAAGTTTTGCGCTTCTTCACCCCCTGTCCACCGCCTTTTGCGATGGTCTCGTCGCAAGCCGTCCCGATCGAGGGCAGCTTCGAATGATGAATGCCCTTTTCAATTTAACCGCATCCAGCAACTCTGGGCCCGATGGATGATGATCGACTCTAGCTACGATGCGGCTCGGTGGGAACGACGCGCATAGGAATATCGAAGCATAGAAAAGGTTGCACACCACCCAATGATGAACCGAACCGGCAGTCAGCGCAAGGATCCCCCGCGGGAGACAACCTCGACACACGACTTTATTTGCCGAATAAAAGGAAACGCACTGCCTGGTACTGATTGTAAGCCTGCTGGCGCATGTGCGCGAAGCAGCTGCATCCGTTCGCTGGCAGATGATGTTTGAACCATAATCACGGCCCAAAAGATCGAGAGATCGAGAGAAACAAAAGTAAATTTAATGCATATTAAAATCCAACCCGTGCACTTGCCGGTCCAGCTGGAAGCGAAACAAGCAAATGCCAGCATACGATTGGCTTAGGGCCGCCCGGGAGAAGAGTTCTGGCTTTTTTTTCTGATCTTCGGATGTTGCATCCTCGCAACTGGCGAAAGTGCGAAGACAAAAACCCAAAAAACAGCGAACCAACCAAACACCGATCCGACGGGACGCACCGAAACAAAGTAGATGGATGATGCGTTCACGAGAAAAAAAGCAAGATGGGAAAGGAAGGCAAACACCGGCCTGGCTTGAAATTGGGGCCACCTGTCGCCTTTCGGGCCTTCCTTGGCTGTAGCAATGGTTGCGCATCCCGAATCTTCCCGCCCGCCTCGAGCATGAATAATTAAGATCCGAGAGATATACCGAAGCCGTGGCAGGCTCTTACGCAAGCCGTCCGAAAACGATTTGACCCCACGCACCTTAGTCGGTGGGATCACCGTCGGATGAGCGCGATCGGCCGTAGGAAGAAAACCAAAGAAACCGAAGAAAAAAAAATGTGCGACCTCACTTTCCATTCCGGTCGCGAACAGCGTCGCGGGATCGATTGTCATCCGTCGGGGTACGAAACTATGCGCGCGCCCGCTAATGGAAAGCCATTAGAGAAACCGGTACACATATTCCGGATCGGATCGGTGGCGGTGTGTGGAAATCGATCTTTCCAAACCGATCGATCACTGGACACGGCGGGGTCCATAGGTTTTCTTTACGGATTCTTTCACATGCCGCAAGACAGACACTTCACAAAAAAAAAATGTGATGATGATGATCGACCAGAGAAGAAATGGAAAAAAATGGTCTGATGAATCGTTTTTGCCTCTCCTCGCGCCTGCCCCTCTCGACGGGTTTTGTGCATGCAAGAAGGTCATTATGAAATTTTCGCACAATTACGATTGCTCAACGCGTGTTTCGACCACGCTTTTGATCAAGGCGAGAATGAAAGAAGACATAAAACCCCCCCACGTTCCAACCAACCCACGGCTCCAAATGTCGGTCAGCGTTGGGCGAAGCATCGTTTGGTTTGGGCGGTTTTAGAATTGGAAGGGATTTTTTGCCATCTCGCCTTGAAGACGCTCTCACTTTTTGCCCCGGGACGGACTCGGGCATAGAGGCGAGGCGGCGGCGGCGGCGCTCTCTCGGTGCAGGTCTTTCAATTATTGTGGGGGCGATCGGGGGGTTTGTTATTTGCTGCTTCATCTTCTTCTTCTGTATCCTCCCTTGCGGGGGTTGTGTAAAGCTGTTTAACCTTTTTGTTGACCACGAACGATCGGATGATGAGAATGAGTCGGGCCATATAATCTGTGGCCCACGCGGTGGAAAAATAGCTAACGAGCCTAATGCCCTTTTCGGTTTGTTTTTTGTTTTGTTTTGCATCCCTTTCAGATCATGCTAACGTCAGCGTCGCAGTACCTCTTCAATGCGCTCGATAGCCGCGTGTACTTCGGCGAGGTGTCGGTGATACTGCCGAACCACTGGCCGCAATCGTGCATCCCGTACAACCAGACGCGCACGTCGGCGAGCGGCGAGACGGCGGACGTGACGATCCGGCCTCAGACCAAGGCGGAACCATCGATCTGGACGCAGCAGTACGCCGGCTGCGGCGAGGCGGGCGAGCAGATCTACATCGACCCGGACATCCTCGGGCGGGAGACGATCTGGCGGGAGTTCATCCGCGAGTGGGCCAAGTACCGGTACGGCGTGTTCGACGAGATCGGCTACGATCGGGATCCGGTCTATCCGCGGTGCTACATCAACGACGACCACAAGGTGAAGCTGACCGGGTGCTCCGATGCGCCGGTGAACGACGAGGGCCTCTGCGGGAGTCCCTCGTCGCCCGTTCCGGTGCCGTACAACATCAGCCGCATCCTGGATCCGAACGCGCGCACCAGCATCATGTTCGCGGCGGAGGCGAAGAGCGTGACGATGTTCTGCGACGAGGGCACGCACAACCGGTACGCACCGACCAAGCACAACCAGCTGTGCGACCGGCGCAGCACGTACGACGTCATCCTGAAGCACACCGACTTCGCGCCCCAGAACCAGATGGAGTTCAACCCGTCGGTGATCATCAACACGGTGCCGAAGTTCAGCTACAAGTCGCGCAAGCTCACCCGCTACGTGATCGTGATCGGGCAGACGTTCGTGATGCGCGAGCGGGAAACCTGGAGCTTCCTGCGGCGCGCCATCCGGAAGTGGATCGTGTACGACCTGCCGGCGACGAAGACCGAGATTGGGATTGCGCTGGCGAACGATACGGCCACGTACGACATGCTGCCGATCACGTCGCTGCAGATCGAGAAGAACAAGGACCGGATCGCGTCCTTCATCCCGTACACCGCCAGCGACCTGAACCGACCGACCTGTCTCAGCTGCGGCATCTCGGATGCGATCCACATGCTCAACGAGCAGACGCGTCACCACGGGCCGGCCAGCTCGGTCATCCTGGTGATCGCACCCGGCATGGACATCGAGCACGAGTCGCTGGCGCGATCGGCGCGTGCCTCCAAGATCCGCATCGCCACGATCAACTATCCGCTGGTCGAGCCTCGCCGGCCGCTGGACGCACTCGCACAGGAGACGGGCGGCAGCGCGTACTCGGTGTTCGAGTGCCGCGACAACTCGGAGAAGTCGCTCGTCAGCACGTACTTCGAGCTGTCGAGCGCGCTGTACAACATCGGCAAGCAGTACTACGAGGGCAACCGGAACGAGTTCCCGGTCGAGATCTTCCGGCGCGTGCTGGTCGACTCGGTGGGCGAGACGAACTCGCAGCGCAGCAGCCGCACGGTGACCGGGAACTTCATGCTCGACCCCTTCATGGGCCCACCGGCCGAGTTCTTCATCTACGTGCACAACTCCGAGAACCCGCTCGTGTCGAACGTGCGGCTCACCAACCCGAACGGCATCGTGTACGCGTCGATGAGCGATGCGCGCGCCTCCGTCCGCCAGCTGTCCCTGCTGGCCACGATCAACGAGACCGGCATCTGGAACTACTCGATCGAGCGCTTCCAGGGCAACCCGCAGCCGCACTACGTGCAGGTGATCGCAACGCCGCGCTCCAAGTACGCCCCGGTCATCACGGCCCGCGCCTGGATGCACCGTGGCAAGGCCGGCGGCCCGATGGTGGTGTTCGCCGAGGTGAAGAAGGGCGACCTGCCGGTGGTGTCGGCGCAGGTCGAGGTGACGGTCACAAAGTTGGAGCGCATGTGCGAGCGCTTCCGGGAGCCTTCGGCCGCGACCGGACAGGGTGCCGAGCGGTTCGTCCTGCTCGACACGGGCGCGGGCGATCCGGACATCACCAAGGGAGATGGCGTGTACTCGCGGTACTTCAACGCGGACGAGTTCGGTGGACCGGGCACGTACCAGCTGGAGGTGACGGTCAGCGATCGGGGCAACACGGCCTACACGCTAGCGGATGGGGCCAGTTACAGTGAGTAGCGTTCCAGTTACGACCCCTTTTTGTCCCATCTCTTTACGATCGGTTTTTTTCTAATGGATCTACCTTTTCTTTTCTTCCCGCGCTCCTATAGCCACATTGTCCAGTGTACAACCGGGACGTTGCTGCGGTAGTTCGGTGCCCATCCCGCAGAAGCAATCGCTGGACTCGTTCGAGCGTATCCTTCCCCCGATGACGGTGTTCGTCAGCCAGGCGGATCTGGTGAACGCGGCGAAGGTCCCGGTCGGTCGCATTAGCGACCTCAGTGCGGACGTCGAGGGAATGAAGGTGCGGCTCAGCTGGACCTCACCCGACATGGGCGGCAAGAACGTGGCCCGGTACGAGGTGAAGTACGCCACCACCATCAAGGACATCGTGGACAACTTCGACACGGCGGCGGTCCTCTGGCACCACGACACACCCTTCACGTTCTCGATCGGCGAGGGTAGCGAGTTCACGATGAACATCACGCACGAGCCGCACCTGTTCGGACAGATCCTTTACTTCGCTGTGCGCCCCTACGCCACCCTCACCAAGGACGCCGAGCCGGGTCCGATCTCCAACTACGTGCGTGCGTTCGTGACGAAGCCCAAGCCGACGACGCTGTACCCACCGTCGAGCACCGGTGGCACGGAGAGCTACGACTCGATCTGGTCGTCGTACGATGGCATCGCGAAGAACGGCGACGACAGCATGGACATCATACCGCGCATTGCCAAAACGATGGACCTCGGACCGGAGCTGATCCTACCGATCATCGCCGGCATCATCCTGCTGCTGGCGCTCATCCTCATCTACTGCTGGTTCTGCGTGGTCAAGAAGCGCCACGACACGCACGACGACGAGCAGAAGAAGCCGATCAAGTCGTTCAAGAGCGACACCAAGCTCACGTCCAGTCACAGTGTCATCGTGACAGCGGCCAACGCCGGAGCCGCCAATGGATCGTCACCGTCGTCCAACTCGACCACGTCCTCGTCCTCCTCGCCGAACCACCACGCTCACCAGCAGCAGCAGCAGCAGCCCGGCCAGACGACACTCCCGCAGTCGAACTCGTACGATCTGGGTCACCTTGGCGACCACCAGACGGTCGGCATCCCGACCATCTACAACATCGACGACGACGTGCTGCTGGCCAAGAAGCGGTACAGTGCCGTCATCAACATGGGCCCACCGACGCACCCGATGGAGCAGCAGCTGATCGAGGAGCTCAAGCAACAGCAGCACATCATCGACACGCAGTCGTTCATCCTGCCCAACCACCAAGGCTCGGGCGGTCTCGTGGGCGCCCCCAACCAGAACAACAACAATAACAACAACTGCAGCGTGAGCATCATCTCGACCACCTCCAACAACACCACGTTGACGCGCACGTACAACCCGAACGCGGCGCCCACCGGCACGATCATGGTCGGCGGACGAACCCTCAGCCCGTACGAGTCCTGGTCCGCCTCGCAGCTTCTCCAGGAGCACGAGCAGCACCAGCAGCACCACCACGGAAACCCTCCGCGCCGCCACAGCCCACCGCTGATCGACGATCTCATCGACAACAACGTCGTGCCACAGGCGTCCTTCTACGGCCAACAGCAGCAACAGCAGCAGCCACTGATCGGCGGCGGCCAACCGGGACAGCCGCTGCACCCGCAGCATATGCTCGGCCAGCCCGGCACCGACCAGATGTCGCTGCTCAACAACAACCACCTGAACGAGAACGGTTCACCGCCGGTGCCCCCGCTGCCGATCTACACGACCAGCCCGAGCGGAGGCATGCCGGTGGGCAACACCACCTCGTACGTGTACGGCCAGAGCCACCACGGGTCGTCGGTGAGCTCCGTGAACAGTGGGCTGGGTGGATCGCTGCAGAACGGTGGTGCCACCATCGGCAACACCGACACGAAGAAGCGCCGCAACGTGACCATGGTCTAAGGCGGTCCCGTTTCCAAAGAGTACGGTGGCGGCGAGCTGGAGCTGAGCGTACGCGTCGTGTAAAGTGCGAACTAGTCAACGGCATAGAGGATTTCGTTTTTTTTTTCGGGTTACGGTTTCAGTTGTCCGCAAGGGATTTGCTTGAGATGGAAGCCATGTGAAATTTTGCTTTTTATCAAGCTGTTTGTAAAATGATAAGGCAATCGCAACGGAAAGATCACATAGTATTTTTTCATTTTATTTCAAATTCAGCCATTTTGTCCCTGGAATTACCGGAACTGGGCTGCAAAGTAAAGTGATAGGAAGTAAACATGTGGAGCTTATTGTTAAGAGAGAGCGAGAGAGAGAGAAAGAGGGAGAGAATGTAAAATGAAGAAAAAAAACTAAACGCAAAGACGCAGGGCATCCGCCGATTTTCTGCATTTATCGAGTTCTGGTTGGTTTGGAGCACTGAATCCTTCGGAGAGTACGGAAGCAACGGAGTGAACTGCGGGTCGAAGACGAACCGCAAATTGTAGATAAATCAATCACGTGGCATTACTAGACGAAATGAAAGAAATATCAAAGAACCGATCAAACACGTAGCGTAACTATACTACACCAAAAACAGAAAAAGAAAATTTGACACCGTGCTGGATACACGGACGGGCGAGATCCGAGGATTAACCCAATCAAAAAATCATCAACACGTGTAGTTTACTAAAGATACCAACGGCCAGAAAACGGTTAAACTAAAATGAGAAACATAGTGAAGACGAGGCATTTATAGGGCATCCCTTCTCGGTGGTAGCTTTACGTCCCAGGTGGAGCATAGCAGACAGGAAAACGAGGCGAAAAAACAAAAAATACTATAGTGGCATTACAATGAGAAACGAAATCTTAAGTCTGAACGCGTGTGTTACAAGAAGCCGGACCGAGTGGCCAGTTTTCCCGACGATAACGACGAGCGTCTGGTTGTTTTCCGCAACGGACAGCACACGACCTCCTGCTGAGGTTGCTCTTGGGCGATTGTTTGCGAGTAAGATATTTTAAGCGACAGATTTCTACGCCTGCAAACGGAAGGGCAAACGCGAATCGCGTGCGCGCTGTGAATGAATGTGTACAGGTTTTTTTTCAGAGGAGCATAGGTTTATTTTAGTTGAGAAACATGCTGTACATTGATTGATTTTGCGACGAAGAGAAACCACTATTAGAATAAGCGCGCGCGTACCGGCCGACGGACACTAATCTTAGGTAATTGAAACTGTTCTGTGTGTGTGTGTTTGTGTGTTTGATAAGAGGATAGAAGCAAAGACAGAAAAGAAAGGCATGAAAGACGCGCAAACTGTGCGGCTTAGTAACTATATTAAAGAAGAAGAAAGAAAATGAAACCCTCTAACGAATAAAAAGAAACTAATCGAACACAAATGTTACACTTTAACGAATCTATAGAAAACAGAATCTAACGAAATATGAATGTACAACCCCCTCAGTTCATCGGTCGGGGGTCTAACGCTGACACTTCAACACACACGATCGCAGATCGCAGCTGATGGTGGACGGATTAACTTGGCCAGAACAGAACACACAACTTGAAACCACAGAGAAGCAGTTTGAAGAAATCTCATTAGGCTTAAGTTCGATTGGAAGTGAATTCCTTTTTTTCTAATTATGTAAGAATGCAAATGTTTGTTTTCAATTACTTTACGAAATGTAATTTTATTTTGTATATAAGCACTAGAAGTTGTTTTAAAATTAATAAATAAAAACTGACGAAAGTATAATTTTGAATTCGAAGCGTTTTTTCTTTTTTCTTTGTAACTGAATAATTATGCCCATAAAATGAAAGCACGTTGATCAATTGCGCTATCTTTTATACATTTTATGTACATAACAACATTGGCTGCCAATTTTATCACGTAAACACCAATTCAATATATTACCTAAAACGAACCATTGCATTTTGTTAACAGCTATGAAAATAAAAAAAAAAGTCTAATCAAATACGTATTCTTTAAAAAAAAAATTAAATCAAATACGTATTCTTTTTCAAAGGAAATTTTTGCGAATTCTGCTGCTATGTTATGCGCCAAAGAACTTATGTTTAAAACTCCATAAAACAATAGATCTCGTGATCGGCTTCATGCACGTCCGGAAAACACTGCACCGTGAACTCGCGCGTCGCTTCGGCCAGCAGGTGATCGGACGTGAAGGGTTGCCCTTGTGGAATCGTTTCCATAACGCCGTCTTGCGAAAGCGGATGCATTTCTTCTCTCATCGTATCGAACATGGCCACCAGATCATCCTCCGGTTGATAAACGATCAAGTCGTCGAGGTCGATCATTTCACTGTGCAGTTCAATGGGCTGCGATGGTGCCGGTGGTGGTGGTGGCGCGTGGCCCTTTTCCATGTGCCTGCTCAGTTGGCACGCCTTGCGGAACAGTGCCTTGCATACGTCGCAGCTGTAGGGGAACTCCTCGGTGTGTATCATCATGTGCTTCCGTAACCGGTAAGGATGGGCGAAACGTTTCGAACACACCATGCACTGCTGCCGGAGATAGTTCGGCTTGTGCGTTTCCCGATGGTTGCGCAGCGATGTGCTGGTGGTGCACAATTTACCGCAGGTCGTACACTCGTGCTGTCTCGAGTCGGAATGAACGTCCAGGTGGTTCCGCAGGTAGCGCTTGCCAGCGAAACGTTTATCACAGATATGGCACACGTACCTTTTTTCATCAACGTGAATGGCGAGATGTTTGTTCAACAAACGGGCGGTTCTGAACAGTTTGCCACACACGTGGCAGACCTTTTCCGGTTTTTCCTTGTTGTTCTTTTCGCCCGTTGCGGCCGTTTCGTGTTTGTACCGATGCAAGCATAAGGAGGCAAAGGTGCTTAGCACAACGCCACACGTTTCACATGTGAATTCACCATAGCGTTTCGACTGCTTGCTTCCAACCAGCTCGCAGTTTCGACGATGCTTTTTCAACTTAACACAGCTCTCGAAGACAAGCTCACAATCCAGGCATACCCACTGCAGCCGTCCATCCACCATGCGTCGGCGAGATTGTAGCCTCTTGGCAGAGGTTTTATTCCCACTCCCACCAGCGGCAGGTTTAGGTTTTTTGTTTCGCTTGTTCGAAGCTTTGATTAACTTTGTTTTAAAAGAATCCGGTTCGGATTCGGTCGTACTATGGCGCTCGGTTTCTCCTTCGGGCCTAAATTCCTCTGAATCCGTTGAGTCGGGCTCACTCTCAGCCGAAGCTAACGATTTTACTAGCTCTTTGACCTTCAATGCTGCTTGCCTTGGTCGATTGTATGTATGCCCCCGTTTCGACGGACTCCTGGCATGTTCTTTGTGCGCAGCAGTACTTTCGCTTGCTTCATCGATGCTTTTCGCAACCGTTTGCGGTTCGTGATCGCTGCTATCCGCTACATCTCCATCGTGGTGCTGCGTTTCCACCACGGGAGGACTAAACACATCCGTCGGGTCGCTCTTTTCGTCCGTGAAGTCTAGGTTGAGAAAATCAGGCAGCAAGTTCTGCTGCGTTAGCATCGTGATTATGCGTTTCTGACCATCTTCGCATAAACAGCGGAACTGTTGGATCTCCTCTAAAACTTTCACGCAATTGTCGCAAATACTGGTGCCGGCGATTGAGCCACCGATGCCATTAATTTTCAGATCGCATATCAGCATCCAGTAGACGTCGGATGGTTTAATCAACTGCGACGCCTCCCGGGCACACAGACGGCACAGGGAAAGTAGCAGCACGTCGATATCGTCGTAATCACTGTGGGCTGCTACATTTTGCAGCAGGAGCTCGTCTACGGCCGACTCGATAATGTTATCGATGTTGTATTCCTCGCTGTTCAACACCTGAAATGAAAAAACAGAGTGCGGGGCGGATTAATGTAATGAGTTTTAAACCAAAGCGGTAAACAGTGTCGTGCACTTACCTGCTGTGAGCTATCCATTTCATTGGGAACATCAAATTCAGGGGGGAAATGGGAAATAAAACTCGTTTTGTTCCGATAATGCCGATGAAAATATATGTAGTGCAAGGGTAAACAAACACTGAAGCAAATTGTAAACATCAAACTGAAAGGTCCGTCAAGCGGTTGTCACAATGTATAATAATCTTGGTACAACTTGTCAAACAGTTTGCCAGCTGTCATCTCCAATAGCAACAACAAATTTGACGGAACCGCTCAATATCGACGCTTCCTTCGATAGAAAGCAACACTCCTTGAACGCCGCTTGGATTGATGAAGAAGAAAAAGGTCCAACCATGGAGGAGTTAAGGTAGTAAAACGTGAACTTATTGGTGCGGGGGGAGTCGCGCGAAAAGGAAGAATGTACTTACCGCATGTTCTGTCGTTTTTCTTTCCCAGCTCTGCGCGTTGCCGGCTGTGTTTTCAGAAAAAGTTTCAATTGCTGCCGATGTTCCCTGCAAACGAGCCCGTCAACGATGATCTGCTTCGCAAGATACAGGACTGCGTGGCCGTAAGCATCGTGTACGAGGATGACCAAAACTCGATGATCTGCATCAAGTGCATCGTGGATGTGGAGCAGTTCTACGGCTTTAAGGAGCGGTGCATGCAAAACGAACTGCTATGGCAACAGATCCGTCAGGAAAACTGTCCACAGCAGATGGACCAAGAGGAGGAATTCGATTCCGTTGACTTGCCCGATATGCAACTCATGGAGCCAACAACCACCCTACATCATACCGACCAGCCCACGACCTTCATGGAAGCATTCCTTGGGCTGACAAAGCTGTTACGGATAGGCTACAACTATCGCGTGGTGCGGGTGAACGACGCAAGGAATGTGCTCATATACCGAAAGCATAGATACTATCAACCGGACGAAAAAGCTGACTGCAACAACTGGGTGTGCATCGCGAAAGAGGTCACGGACTGCCCGGCAAAACTTATGATCTCATCCACCGCCAGCTATCCGCTGGCAATATTTAACCGTCGGGTAAAGCACAACCATTCGGAAGCGACTGTTCGCACAGTCGGGCTCATCGATTCTTACAGCGAGGAAATAGTTAAGGTGCTCCAGAAGTACACACTCGCGGTCGACAGTAAGCAACGGTTGCGTCTCCTGGCCGGTGGTTATCGTTATCGTCTGCAACAGGCCCTACGGTTCGATGGGATGAGTTCGTGGGTTTGTGAACGATCGAAATCGGATAGTTGTCCCGCCAGCGTTATGCTTTCGTACGAAGATGAAAAAGCATTTTTGGAAGGCGGACAATCCCATACCCATTTCGTGGAGGATAGTGTTCCGGTTCCAAGCGCCGTTAACGGTGCGTTGATAGCACAGCAAAAACAGCAAAAAAATGTAACTTATCAGCTCGGTTACAACTACAAAATCACCGATGGCATTTTGCTGTTCCGGGGGAACTTGTTCAAACCCGGTAAGCCAAACAGTAGCAGTGGATCCAGTTCCGTTTGGAACTGTATCGAAGGCAGATGTGCCGTGAGGCTAAAGATACGCCAGAAAATTGCCACTTTAATGAACAGAGAGCACCAGCATCCGCCGGCAACGTCGAAAGAGCCACACCGGCTAACTCAGGAAACGTTACAGCAGGGTGTCAACTATCGACTGATTTTGGACGAAACAGGTGACATCAGATTGCTTTATCGCAAGCGAAAGTTCACGCTGGACACGATGCGCAAGAACGGAACCACACAGTGGGCGTGCGCTTGGCAGCCGATGGGCTGCAAGGCGGTACTGCAAATGGTTCCCGATGAACAGGTGGTGTATGGCTGTGCCGATACTGATCATCACCATCGGGTTGGCAACGTGCTGGAGCAATATTTTCTACCAACAACGCCAAACAACACACCGCCATCGCAGGAAACCGTACTGTGGTCCAGCGAAGAATACGAGCTTTTGTGGAACAGGAACAGTAAACCGATCTTGCTCCGGAATAATGCTCGCTTTTACGCCCGTAAAGCGTCTAAAAACGGGACGGTACAGTGGCACTGTACCAGTGGAGTGAGAACGTGTTGCGAAGCGTCCATTACGATTGATAAGGATGGTAAGATAATACACGAAGCGCCATCGCACGATCATCAACGATTGTGCAAAACAGCACCACAAACTACCCCCACCACCGAAGGAAAGCTTTCGACCGCAGCCATCTTTGATAGCCCGGGACCGGTTCATCTACTAGCTGGTGGATTCAACTATCGTCGAATGTTGAACGTGCAGCTTAACGTAGAGATCATAGCATACTGTGCGCACAGGTATCTAGTCGACGATGCACCGAACACCTACCATTGCATCATGCGCGATGCACCGGAATGCTGCCAGGGTAAAATTATACTTACGAACAACGCTCTCTGCGCGGAGCTCTGCGTTCCGCACAACCATTCGGCGCGCGGGATCCGGCGCCTCGCACAGCCCGACCGTTCGGCACAGGTGACCGTCGAGGGTCCAAACTACGAGCTCATCTACTCGATGTCGGGCCGGAACTGTCTCCTGGTGCACGATGGGTACGCATTCCGTATGTACAAACTGCTCGAACCGATCCAATGCTCCCGGTGGCGCTGCGTGCATGGAGAGGCCGGGTGCAAGGCGTACCTGAACGTGCCGCTATCGCTGGAAAAACCGGCCTCCACGAACGGGCATCCGCACGATCACTCGATGGTGTTTTCGCGCACACTGCGCGACTCCGAAGACACCACGATCAGCCAGGAGCTGTGCAGTGTCGTGGTGAAGGTCGAGGAACCCCCCGAACACGACACGCAACAGCAAATCACCAACGTTGAGAACGTTGTACCGAGCGCAAGAGGATTGAGAAATGCCAGAAATGCTCCCTTGATGCCATTTCCTCGCGTAATCACGGTGAAGCGTGAACTGCCCATCGACGTTCCGCTTATTGACCCAAACGCCATGACCGACTTCCAGAACGGGCACCTTTACGTGCGCAAACTGGAGGGCTCGGCTTCAGCCGAAAACGAAAACGCGGAAATGGTCTGTGCGTTCCACTGGACGCTCAACTGTCCGGCCGCCACTTGGGATCAGGCGCATAACCACGAGCGGTTCGCGTCCGTTCGCACGAACGATCGGTTCAACATGCTGAAGGTGCTGATCAGCCGGGGGATTATTGCCCATCGTGGGCCGATAATGCTCACGCAACCCGTGCAGTCCGTGTCCGAGTACGAGCTGATGCCGAGCAACGGCAATCTCTCGCTGATCATCGACAACCATCGGTACAATTTCTATAAGGCGAAAAACAACGGCGATTGGCTTTGGCGGTGTGTCCGCCACCGGTGGCAGGGATGCAAGATCGGCGTAGCGGTGTCGCACTGCTTCGGGAAGTACTTCTTCCAGCCGTACGGTACCAAGGAGCATGAGCATTCCCCGGAACAAGTGGAAACCATCAATTAGCTGGCCAATCAACAGTTGGCCAGCAAGCACCCGTCTTTAATTTGGAGTTCTAAAGGCAGAACGCGGAATTTTTTTTCCTTTTTTTTAAATTCAGCAATGAAATAGACTAAGCAAAAGAAACCGCCAGGTTGATTGTAACATTTCGTATCCATAATTCTAAACTGTGCAAAACTTTAAATTCGTAATGTTTACGATCCTTCGACCTTTCTTGTAAGCGGAACAAATATACTAGCCGAACGATGTGTTAAAGTAATAAACGCATAAGCAAACACTATGCAACAAGCATCCGTTCCGATTAGTTTTCATAGTCTTTTATTCTGATTCTTTCCATTTAGATAAAAAGAGTTAAATGAAAGTAGCTCAATCACAACCTCCAAAAACGCGCATTGTTTCCATGGTTTCCGATCTAGCGAGCGCCCTTTTTTTTTTTTTTGCTCTCCTGTAGGTTCCCTGGGCGCCTATTATGCCAGTATCGTTTCTTCTAACCTAGTCGACATACAGTTTGCTTCTGTTCGTTAAATGGCATTCCGTTATTTGATAAGAAACGTTGATAGTTCAGTAAGCGGAGACCCGTTGCTAGGGCGCGCGGTATGCTAGAGGAGTTGCTATATCATTGGTAATTTAAAAAAGTTAATGATTGAAAGGGATTCCAAAGCTTTTATGTACAAAGGGTAAACTTATAGAATGGTAGTAGCGATCATCGAATATGCTGTAGAGTAAGAACAGGATCGTTAACGAAAAGTACTCCAATCTTCAGGGGAGACTGGCTGGCGGAGGGAGGGAGGGCTGAATGAATGTAATGAAGAAAAGAGGAATAATATTTGCAACCCTACGAAACGTAGCGGCAAGGTGGGTGGGGGCACGGGAGATCAATGTTCCGCTGACTACGGATCGTCCTCATCGCTGACGGTATCGGATGCAACAGACACGTCCCCAATTACACCGCGACTCTCATCGACGGTACTGGAGTCCCCGTAGTCCTCATCCTCATCATCCTCATCATCATCGTCGTCGTCGTCATCATCATCTTCGTCTTCCTCCTCGTCCTCCTCTTCACCGTAGCTGTCCGAATCGGTACCGCTGTCACTTCCACCCGGGTGCCGACGGTAAAATTCGATCATGTTCTCCAGATCGGTCAACCGCTGCTTCGTTTTGCTCAGGTCCGAGTCGTGCACCCGCAGATGGCGCAGATACTCGTACGTCCGGTTGGTCTCGCTGTCTGCCGCACCCTTCGCGAACAGTTTCTTGGTGAACTTGCGCAGCTGCTTCAGCAGGCGGGAGTAGTTGGAGCAGAGGTTCTTCATCTCCAGGTACGGACCGGAGACGAGCGCCCCGTAGTCCAGCACATGCCACTCGCCCGTCGTGACGCACCAGGTGAAGAGCGAGCGGCACTGGTACACCTTGCGGTGCTTCTGGCAATCGGTCATGGTGGAGCAATTTTTGCACGGTTTCGGCACACTGTTGTCCATGTTGTTGACGGTAAATTGGAGCACCATGGTGCAGGTTATCGTTTCCGTCAATGGGCATACCTGTGCGGCATAGGAATGGACCAATAAGGTATGATTGCCTCTCGCGGGGCCAATATTCCACGCTACTTACGTGTGTCAGCTCGTACGCCGAATCCAACAGGATGCCGTACTTCTTGCCTTCCTTCGTGCAGACATGGTTGGCCACGTGAAAGGAGAACATTTCCATGTCGAACGAGTTCTGCGTGACGATTACCGCCGGGCAGTGGAGCTTGTTGTACGAGGCTTGCGAGATGATTTGCATGTTCGAGTAGCACGATCCGTGCACCTCCATCGGCAGTGAGGCGTGGTATCCGGGTGAAATGCAGTCATCTAGGGTAAACAAAAACGAAAAAACAAAAAACAAAATAGTTCACATTTTGTTCAATAGGAAGTGGAAAAAGCAAATAATTATTTAGCCTACCTTCCTCCGTCGTAACCACCGAGTTTGCATCGTCCTCTTCGACGTAGATTTTTACAATTTTCTTCGTGCACGTGGGCAACTCGGAGACCGGCTTGGTCGATGTGTCGTTGGTGTTGCCGTTGCCCCGCCTCGCCGGCAGCTGATTATCACAATTTATGTTGTTCTCGTTATTGACCGTCTCGTCGAGCTGCTGTTGCTTCTTTTCGTTTATCTTCTGAATGGCATCCAAAAAGAATTTCGGAATGTCTGGACTGCCTTCGCTCGAGCCCGCCGCCGTCCCCGAAGAGAACCCGGGACCGCTACACCCACCCAGCTTCTGGATGTAGTCCCTCGGATCCAGCGGCACTGCGGGTCGCTTGAGAAGCTGCTGCTGTTGCTGCTGAGGATGCGGCTGCTTTCCTGCAGCGCTAACACCACTGCCACCGGGGCCACCACCACCGATGATGACTACGGAACTGCCGACCGTGTTCGGTCCCTGCGACGAGGGCGACCGGTGCCGATAGTACGAGGGCGATCGAATCCCGGGAGGCGAACGGAGGTACCGATTGCCAACGGGAGAGCCGCATGGCGAGCGGAATCCATGATTTGGCGAGGCCCGGTGCAGATGGTGTGCGGCCGGAATGTGATCGGTGTAGCTCGAGTGATGATGGGACGGACTATAGCCGGGGGTCGCTACTCGGGCCCGGATTTGATTGCGCAGCCGGTTGAACGGTTCGATGTTTTCCTCGCTCGTGTGCTCTTCGGAAAACTCATACTTCTTGTCCGCCAGACGACGCTTCCGGAATGCACTGATCTTCTCGCACCGCTCGTTATCCTCGGAGAACTCGTACGCTTTCGCAGCGGGATCGGCTTCCGGCTCCTCGACGCTCGATCCCGCGCCCACATGGAAGCTAGTGCCCTCGGAACCACTCACCACGCAGTGCTGCAGCGGTCCAAGGTTTATATTAGGAACATAAGATGATTCGGAGAGCACGAAGCGTCTCCGCAAGGGCACCCGCGACACCAGAGGCGGGGCCGGCGACGTCGAGGAGGAACTGGCCGTAAATGGCATATCACACAATGGCCCCGGCGTACTGTTCGGCGGGCTGCTGCTACTGCCAGCTTCCAGGCATGCCTGGGAGCTGCTGCTACTGTCGCCAGATTGAAGGTCGACACGTGTCACGTACGATTTCGTACGCGCCACCGGGGTCGCCGCCGGCACCAACGATGGCCCTGCCTTGGCGGTTCCGCCGGCCGCCGCCGAACTCGATGAAGCCACCGGGCCTACGGCACCCGCAAGTCTTAGCTCTATGTTTGTGTTATTTCGATGGTTTATCAGTCGCACCTTGGCCGCACCGGCCAGCTCGGAGGAAGCTTCCTGCGTCCTTGGCGAGGTTATGATGAGCTCGTCGAAATTATCCGGATAGCTCCGCATGGAACACTTCGCTTCGTACACATCAGTCTCGTATTCTGCGAAATCCGCTATGATTTGCTCAGCAATGCTCAGCTCCGCGTTGAGCAGAGCTTGCTGAGTGATGCTAGAACCCTCGGTGTCGAGGCATTTTCTTGCACTCACGACACCAACATCCGCCGCCTGCTTTGTGCCTAGCGATCCTGTCGAATCCATTCCCCGGCCGAGCGCGACTCTTTGCGTCACCTGATGCTCCTCTTCGCTCGCAACATTCCCCAGATACTTTGAGCTAAGCACGGTCGTGGTACTGGGGCCCTTCTGCTGGCACCGTTTCGTGTCCAACTCTACACGGATCGTGTGGATGAAGCTGTTCTCGTTCATGATTACGTACCCGGGGCAGTTGAGATTGAAGTTTGGATTGAAGCGCGGCCCGGAATCGGTGCTACGGTATTTCATGTGGATCGTCATGTTGCAGCCGATGCAGAGTATGTCCTGCCGCTCCTCGTCGCCATTGTGCGCGTCACGGACCTGCTTGCAGTCGAGACAGCCGAGCTTCGGTACGCGCACCATCGTCACGTACGAGTCGGACTCGTCGTTCGTGCTGCTACCGTGCACGATGAGCAGCTGGCTCTCCGTTTTCCACTGGGTGAACGATACCGACCGGATCTCGTCCACCCGGTGGTCGTCGAAAAGGCAAACGTGAAAATATTTACTCAGCGGCACGTGCGGTCGATAGATCCAAAAGTAAAGCCTTCAAAAGAAAAAAAACAGCATCAGTTCAGTTCTACGAGTGGTCAGGTTTTTTTTTTCACTGTTGCGTACTCATATTTGTGGGTGGAACTAAAATTAAAGCCATTTGCAAATGCCTCCTCATGATCGTATGATACTTTATAGCTGAGAAGAAACTGACCGCAGCTCGTTAGGCCCATGAACACATGTCTGAAAGAAGGACGAGAAATTCCGACGGGAAATTACATCAAAAAAATCTGGCGTAACCAACTGGATGCCGTCTTACCCGTATAAGTAGCAATACGGCACAATATCCTTCAGGCAAAATTGCAATCGTTCGGGCACTTCGTGAAACGCCTCCTGATGGGACCGTCTGTTCAGTCCGGTTGCCAAGTACCCAGAATGCTCCCGGTTCAGCACCTTCAGCGTAATGTTCTGCGTTCGATTGTCGCTGTTCGATCGGGTGAAGAAACGGTGTTCCTGCACCAAGCGTCGTTTGGTGAGACCGAAACGATCCGCCTCCTCACCGATCGATCGATTAGCATCCATCGTGATTCTTCTCATTTCGTACGAAGCATTCGCTTCTTCATTGCGTTCACTCTTCCACTAGACACGCGAGCCGCGGTACAGTGTCCTTCGAAGCACTGCTTTGCTTTGCGTTTTCGCACCACGACGCACCACCGCTTCGTCGTTGCCCCGAGCAGTCCTGCACAACACACAGACCGATCACAAACAGGGTAGGCGGTGTACTTCTGATAGCTTCGATTGGAAGAAACTCCTAAAACTGCCTCATTTCGAGCGCAGGAACATTTCTTTCCACAGCGTGCCAAAAGTGGCTGTAGATGGCACGCGTTATCTTCACCACCAATCGAGCACAAATGAAGGGTTTTCCTTCGGTCCTAGCAACGTTTTCTACAAGTTCTGCCCGACGAAACGGCAGCTAGCTTGCTGGTGGTGTTGCTTGTTCTGTTCCTGCAGCTTGGACGGATTGTCAAACTATTCACCAACACAGACGTCGCCTGCTGCCAAACATCGGTGTTTTCAGAGAACCGCAGCTGCCGAATATGCTTCGTACACAAAGTAGTTTACATCGTGGGGCGCAGAGCTCAACGCATCGCTTTTCGCGGAAAATTTTGCTCATTGTTCAATGCATTTCATAATTACTGCCACAAATTAATGTCTGTGACCTTTTCAATACCTACCAATCAGCCGAAGGTTGTTTACAAACAAATAGTTATGGTTAATAAACAAATTTGTGAATCCTTTCTCTCAAACACACACACTTGCCGAGAAGTTTTGACAGCGGCTCAAATTGCAAGTGGGCGGCATGAAACTAAAAACGAATGAAATTTTTCATGAGATTAGCATCAAAATGGCTTGCTTGATTTTATTATACAGTGGCGGTAGTTGTTAAGAAAGATTGCCTTGCATCTACTAGTAGTCAAATTATCCGAATGATGATGTGCTACAGTTTGAATCTTTTATTTCGGATACAGCAAGAGATTTCATTACAATATGAACTGGCTATAGAGGATCTTATTGTACTTTAAGTTAAATCATGGAGAAAACGATTTGCCAGGTTAGTAAATAAGTTATCCACAATTTTCTTTTAAAAATGAAAACCCATTAGGACGACCAACATAAACCAAGCTTTAGTAGAAAGTAATTACTTCAGATCATTTTGGCTGTTTACTCTCAAATATTCAACAATATTCCATATTTCAATGGGTATCCCAACCACAGAAGCACATAATGGAGAAGGCAAGCTGTCGTAGAATTGCTTCGCAATACTCAAATGATCGCATGAATAATTACTCCCGCTTGAAATTCAGGACTGTTTCGATTCATTTCACGCCAATTAATATAGTTAACGTTACACAGCAAATACTTAATTCTATCAAATCACCACCATTGATGGCCTCATTGCGAGTCACTCGAGCTCGAGCTGGAACTCTCTGTGGACATCACTTCGACGTCATCCTGGGATGCGTCTTTGTGTGCCCTAGTGTCCAGCGAGACCGACCCTCCTCCAGCACCCATGGACATATGGAGCTCGCCCGACGGATGCCACGCAAACTGATTTTGTGCGGATGCGGGAATCTCGCCCCCGGTACCGGCACCGCTGCCGGCCGCCCCGGTCACCGCGGATGTATTTCGGTGCATGTCGTTCAGGCTGTTGGGATGCTGCAAGTTGTGTCCATTGATATTGAGGTCCGATTTTCCTAGAAACCCTAGGCGCATTTCGATATCGGTTGGATATGGCCGGCGAAGATCTCCCTGCTGCCAGGTGAGCGGTGCACAGATCGCATGCGATGCACTGATGCGGTGGGCAAATTTGATCAGTTCCTCCGACGCGACGGGCCTCTTGTTTGCCTTCGCAATGCTGGCCAGTTTTTGTCGCGCTTGAAATATTGACGTCGCGAGTATTTGTTCCGCATCCTTGAGTTGCTTCTGAAGCTGGTTTATCTCCTCGTCCTGTTTGCGCACTTGGTCCCGTAAGGCGTCCATCTTCTTCTCAATCCCAGCCTGTTCCGCAGCCAGCTGCAGCGTGGTTTTCAACTCCGTATCCTTGAGGACGAGAAGCTCCACCAGTTGTGCATGATCGGTGCTGGACATTTTCTGCGCCTTCGGTGCGATAGTGTTTTCAATCAGTTCCCTGCGAACAAAGTACCAACGGGAAGAGAGGTAGTGAGCAAAGGTTGGTTAACAACATGACAGTCACGATATATTCACTAGAAACGAAGCAACACTTACTTGGCAACGATTTCAATATCATTTACGATGGCCAATAACCGCTCCCGGGTGCTTAAATGGTACGAAGACATGATGATATTGTGAGTGCGTGGTGTTTTCACCTTCTGCGCTGCAAAACGGCACTGAAACGATCTGCGAGCGGTGGATTTGTTGAGAGGAGTAGTGTTGAGAGTTCCGCCAAGTACCTGACAGGAACGATCCGTTCCCGGTAGAGAAATGGAGCAGCAAAAAGAATGCAATTAAATAATAAATAACCGGTTATTTGGACGCGATATTTTAAACCATTAATGCGAATATTCTTGAATTACTTGAATTGCTAATTTAAGAACTTCCGTGACATTACCTGCAAACCCAGCTCCTTAATTACATTCACAGGAGTTCTGGTTCCGGGTTCAACATCGTTCCTACAGAAAAAATAATTTCCCACTCCTAAACGAACGCAAGGTTGCTATTGTTGCATACGATTGTGCAGGGCTGCTGCGATGTGTTTGAATGCCCGAGGTCAATTAAATAATGTTCATGTTTAACGAACCAGCCGAAAACATGCGTGTTTCTTTTCTTAAGGGACATCAATACACCAAAGAAAATAAAATAAAGCGAAAATATTAAAAAGTGATTGAATAATAATGATTTTTAGTTTACCGTTACTGATTCGATAGACCACGGGCGATCGCTTTTGGCTGACCAAGGTTGCGACTAATATATCTTGATTTGCCCATGCATTAACCTTTGCCGTATACGGTGTGTGCCGTGTCATCAGCAGTCATTTCTTTAATAAGAAGAAGTGCGGCCGCAGTGGAATCGTGTAGCAATTTAAGTATCCAATCTATCGTAGGGATTAGGATTTGTGTTGTTATTGGTTCCGTTCGGTCCACTGCTAGTCACCAGTGAAATAGATATAAGTACAATTATCTGATAAGCGGTTGTTATCGCCGATCGGTGCACTTTTGCCCTCGGTCCTTGCGAGATTCCTATCGTCACGTACCACTGCGTCGGCACTGTGGTAGCGTATCATTTCTGCTCCGTAGAAGTCTCCGTTGTCGTTCGCCGTGATGGGTCTTCTGTATAAACTACGCGTGAGGGTCATCAACTTCATAGTGTTTTTCTTCCTGGTTGTATTGCTGCCAGGGCTCCCCCCGAAGACAACCTTCCCGTTCGAGGGCTTCCGGTGAGATTGCCGGCATTCTGCTTCGGTAAACCTGTTTATTACATAAGTTTTTTTGCCGTATATTTTTTGTCTGTCCTTCAGATTCGCCAAGCCACGCGAACTTAAAGGAGCGCTAGAACCGACGAATCACCTCGACAATGCGGAACGATTGTTTGAAGGAAAGATATACGGCCCCGAGGCGTTGCTGGTCAATGGGAAGGATCTGTTCACAACGATTCACGGCGGTGAAGTAATTCGCATCAATGGTGAACACATTACGCACATTGCCAAGTTCGGAAAGCCATGTGGTACGTTCAGGATATTGGGTTCGGTGTGCAAAGGTGCCCATATAACATAACTTTTCGCTTTATTGCAGACCTGTCGTTTGAGGAAGAAATCTGTGGTCGTCCGTTGGGTTTAGCTTTTGATACGAAAGGCTCAAACCTGATTGTGGGCGATGCCTACTACGGTATTTGGTTGGTAGACCTAACAACGGGCAACAAAGAGCAACTCGTATCGCCGGATACTGTGCTGGAAGGTAAAGGTGTTAACCGAAAGGCAAAACTGTTCAACAGCGTAGCCGTGGCGCGCAATGGTGATATCTTCTGGACCGAGTCGTCTTCGGATTTCACGCTCCAGGACGGAGTGTTCACCGTGTTTGCCAATCCGTCCGGCCGCCTGTTTCAGTATGATCGTGCGACCGGCAAGAACAAGGTGCTCCTTGATCGACTGTACTTCGCGAATGGCGTGGCGCTAAGCCCAGATGAGGAATTTGTCCTGGTTGCTGAAACCATGGCTTCCCAAATTCGTCGTTACTTCCTGAAGGGCCCGAAGGCCGGTACGGACGATATCTTCATCGATGGACTGCCGGGATTGGTAGACAACCTGATTGCCGACGCCGAAGGCATTTGGGCGCCACTGATTCAAGCCACCGACAGCGAGAACCCATCGATCACACAGATGCTGTCGAAGGTGCCGCTTATTCGCAAGTTTTTCATTCGTATGCTTGCCCTGGCCGAGATGCCTATGCGATTGATTCATCAAGTGCTGCCAAATGTACACACGCAACGGCTTATCCACGCCATTGGTCACTTCGAATCGATGCTCTTCTTCGCACCCAGTCGCCAAACGTTGGTCAAAATCGGCTGGGGTGGTCGAATTCTTGGTTCGTTGCACGGTTTTGATGGAAGCGTTGGCAGCGTGTCACACGTGGCGGAAATGGGAGACCATCTGTATCTTGGTTCGCCCTACAATAAGTTCCTGGCGCGTGTCCCTCTGCCAAAGATCCCGAAGATTGAAATACGTGACGTTAAGTACAAACCGGCCACCGAAACAACAGCTCCACCGAAAGTAACGACTCCTAAACCGACAACGACAACTACGACCACTACCCCAAAACCAACAACGACTACAACCACCACCCCGAAGCCGACCACCACAACGACTACAACAACGCCGAAACCAGCGACAACCACTACTACAACTCCGAAACCAACGACGCCTAAGCCTACTACAACGACGGCCAAGCCTACTACAACGACGCCCAAGCCTACGACAACCACCACCACCACTCCGAAACCGAAAACCACTGCCCCACCAAAGGCCCCGAAGCCAACGGATGCTCCCAAGGCATCGAGCGAGGTCCCGGTAACAGAGACAAAGAAGCAAACAAAACCCGTGAAGCCAGTCACTGAGAAGCCGGCTACCGAAAAACCGGTGGATCCTGCTCCGATTCACGAAAAGATTCCCAATGATACTCCGAAACCGAAGGAGGAAAAACTGAAAATAATCAAGAAAGGAGGCGAACAGGGCGAGCTATAAACTAAGTAACCGTAACGCACGGGATCCACCAACTGGTGGGTTCATAGAAACCACGCACAACACGGGTAGGGAAATCACATCAAGTGCAGCAAACGTCCAGTGTACGTAGGACCCTTTTGTAGTCAACAACGCAAACAAATAGAACGTATGTTCTTCTTTGTCGGTGGTCCACGGTGGAATGTTCAAATACGGTCGTTGCCGTAATCTTCGATGCCTTCTTTGAAGCGATCGTACGAAACAATGAGATACCATCAAATCGATGGCAATGGGGGAGGGAACGCCAATCTGAGATAGATACATCATAGCAGCTAATGTCGAACATTCTTGTTAAATTCATTCCATGAGTGCTGTGTGTTTGTTTTTTTTTTCTTCACCTCTCTATCATTCCGGGTTTAATCTTCTCAACATTGTCTCAGTGAAATTTAGGTGATTTGAATTCAGTAATTTGGATACATACAATCTTTAAAAATGAGGACTTGCGCGATTGCACTCCTAATGAGCGATATGTGAAAGGAGGCGCATCACTTCCGTCGTTTTTCTCACGCAGAAAAGCAGGCAGCGATCGGTGATGCTGCAGTGTAGGTCTAATTGGAAAAGAACTTGTAGTAGGACTGATTGGGCTACGGGAAACAGATACTCTTCGTATATTTATAAACGATTGATTTTTTTTTTTCGAAATTATGTTTACCGAATTGCGCTCTCGAAGGAGAAGGAAAAATATATTTTGTTTGCTTGGGGAAATGTAACGTGTTTCCATTGTTTGCTGGCATTTATTTGAAATCTGTCTGATCTGATCTGTTTTCTCTACTTCCCAAAACGAAAGAAAAAAAAGTCGAATTTATTTGAAAAGGAAAAATTATTTACCAAGTAGGTAGGTATTCAATTGGACCGTTGTGGTTAGTTTGCTGTCAAACCCTGCTGGGATTAGATTGTTTGTAAACATACACGATTGTCAAACATGTACACCGGTTGTTGTTGTCGCAAAGTGGTCCGTTACCGATGTTCCGCGCAGAAAACAAAGTAAAATATGAGTAAAACACCACATGTTCCCGATGTACGGTGCACGGCTTACATTTCAAATCTTCCATTCAATTTGACCAACATCGATGTGCACAAACTCTTTGAGAAGCATGGTAAAATAGTAAAGTGAGTATTGTGAACACCACGTCGAACAAACCGTGATGCCGTAAGATTGGATCCTTTTTAACAAACTGCCGACTTTTTACAGAGTAACGATACTCCGTGACAAAACCACCAGGAAAAGCAAAGGAGTCGCCTTCGTTCTCTACTCTACGCCCCAAGAGGCACAGGAATGTTGCAGTGCGTGCAACAATACGGAAATGTTCGGCCGTACGGTGAAGGCAAGCATCGCAAAGGATAATGGAAAATCGGCCGACAATGCACAACGAAAGCACTATCCGGATAAGAGTCGCTGCTACGAGTGTGGCACTGAAGGCCATTTGAGCTACAACTGCCCGAAGAATGTACTTGGCAGCAAAACACCACCACGTAAAGCCGGTGCTGAACGAACCAAGAGAAAACAACGTGCTGCCGAATCGGAATCATTCGGATGTGCTAGCGAACCGGAAGATACGCATCTTTCTAGCACGGACGATGGACAGAGTGTGGTGAAGAGGGTAAAATATAAGAAAAGTGAATACTTCAGTGATGACGAAGAGGTGGAGGAGGCTTATTGATGAGACATTTTATTTTAAGGAAAAATTGAGACTTGCATACGTTGGCGTAATGTTCAAAGCTGCAGCAATTGCTGACGTAAATATGTGCATAAGAAAAATGCTTCTAAAAAATAAAAATAAACCTTAAACACTAAGGAAAATTGTACAACTTAGTACAATGATAAAAAGTACTAACCCATGGATTAAGATTAAACTTCTACTAACACTGGACCTAACATAATCATTGTAAAGGGGCAGAAAAGTATACGAGAAAGAATGTGTACAATACTGCCAGGCCGCCTAAAAAAATTAAATCTCTTCTCTTCTCTCGCCAAACAAATAAAATACGATGATAAAACCCAATTAAGTTATCTAAGACAAATTAAAACAGCCAAGCACCGATCATTCAAGTTTCCGAATTATTCCTTTTATTGTTAGCAACAAAAACCATTTCCGGCTCATTGTTTTTTTACTTCAATTTCTTCACCTCTCATTCCTTTTCTGATGAATTTACACTTTCTTGCTCTATCTCGCTCTCTCTCTCTCTTTCTTTTTCTTTCAGTATCCTTCTTTTGTGTTCTGCATCACCTACATACGTGAGTATTGAATGTGGCTCAAGACGGCGTGTAAAGTGTATCTTGTGTGTTTCTTCATGTACGAGTCATTAAGTGTGCCTGGATGAGTCTCCTTATCGTTCGTTCATGCTACCGTTACATATCTGCGAACCTAACCGCAATTTTGTCGAATCCATTTGCCTTTACATTACGCTTGCACGTGCTACACGTTGTAATATGATGGCGTCAGTTTGTCGATTTTTTTTTAAATTTTTCAACAATGCATACGATCGATGGAAAAACGTAAAACGGCAGGTAAAAACAATCACTTACCCTAAACAACTCTACCGCCAATCGCCATGATGTTTGTGTTAAATTATTTTCCCTCAATGTTAGTACACTCCTTTACAACTGGTCAAACGTAATCCGAAACACCAAACATAACCGGCTACTGTAGTAACATTAACTAATATACCGACACCTCTACATTGTATGCCTCGGAACGAGCAGATCCATTCGTTTCCATCCAAACCGCTGACCACCGTGTTGGGCAAACCGTAATTTTTCCGGTTCAAGTCGTGTCGAAGCTACTTTAAAACGTACCCTATTCCTGCATTATCTTACTTGTGTTTACGTTAGTGCTTCCTTCCTTCTCCGCGATAAGGGTAATATCGCGTTTATTTACTTCCGCATACCTCCCCGCACTAGTTCACTTCGTTCGGTTTGCCGTATTCCTACTTTCTTTACAAATTCTACAACTTAACAAATTATATAACATACCTCCATATTGTGTATTGTGAGTTTCTTTGTTTGTGGCAAATTGTTTACATTTTTAATTGTTTGAATGAATGCGCGCGTCCTGACTAGCGTACAAACGGCGCAGTTTAGGTAATTTATTTAATTTCTTTTTTTCTTTTTTTTTTGTAGTAGAATATTTTGTTTCGTAATCGTAACCCATTCCTATACTGCACTTGTCCAACAGCCTGTGCCTGTGCTGTGTAAGCTCACCCGTGTGCTCCAGCTCTGAGTCTCCCCCCTCAGCTTTACTATGCTTTTCTTTACATGGCATGATATCTTCATTGTTTCCCTCACTTCCTGCGGGGACCACGACGATTCGCCGCAACGCTACGATTATTGTGATTTGCACTCGCGCAAAAATGTTCCTCAACTACGGTTTATTTCTATTCCTGTGAGTTTTTGTTGTTGCTGTTATTGTATTCTTCGGTAAGCAGGAAACGACACTCCACCAGGGCTCCGATGATTGCTACGTTCGGAACTTCAGCTTCCGTAATACGATCCACGAGGAACTTATCGGGAAAGATTGGATTTACCGGTGCGCCAGAATGCCATCAAAGCTGAGTGCAGTGTCATTTGAAGGGAGGAAAAAGTATCTGTAATCTTTTGCAATGTGCAGATTGCCTTATGTATATCCTGGTATACCCTTGCAAATGTTTACCTCAATTGGCTTCGCTCAAACTCATTTTCCTGCGCGTCACCTACGATCCTGCTCGTCAGTCAAATCCATTCTGAATATATCCAACTCGTCAGTTGCGTGTTCATCTTACCTCGTCACGTGGTTTCTTGTATAGTGCGATATTTCGTAAGTAAACTACTTCTTAACAACTCAGCAACGAAATCCACGATGGCGTGTTTGTATCACAAATCAATCTGCCACATGTTGCATTTGAACGATTTTATGGATGCCAAAAAAGGGAGGAAAAGATCGAGTAAATTGAAGAATAACAATTTAACTTTTTTTATATATGCGTCCATGCCTTGCTTCACCCAAAAGATACAAAAGGGGGAGGGCAAAGGATTTGATACTACCTATCTACGGATTAGTAATCCCGGATGGCACGCTCGAGCAATGCATTGTTTTGCGCCCGTAGCTACGGATTCCGGTACGATGAAAAATGTCGTCGTTTAGGAGATGTAGTATGAGTAGTAAAGATATCATAATGAGTAGAGTATGAGGAGTTTTGTGGTTCAGTACTGAACAGTATTAGCGGCCTGCACATGTCTTCCCCTTTTCTGATACCTAGCGAGCGAAGATTTCGTGCGTACGAAAGATACCAATCCAAAAACTGATATGTTTCACCATATATTTCTTCGACTTATATGTACTTTTGTTTTTTTTTTTGCTGACTTGCCGATCGATTCTTTTCCCTCCACGTTCGAACTAGTGACATAGCAGATGTTGGGCAAAAGATGGGTGCTTTCAACCGGGTGCTGGCGAGTTCAGTACGAGGGTAGTTAAACGGGTGTCTTACATATTGATTACTTGATGCCCGGTTTCAAACGGCTGAAATTAAACCGGTCCTAACCACAACCAAATACTTAACGTAAATGTACGCTGCCTTGCAATACTTTTCGGCTCCTTTTTAGCTTGAAATTTTACCTCCTTTTTCCAAGTGTATCAGGCCGTTATAAACTAAGAGATGTGAACCACATGGCTCTGGTGAGTATACGTAACATTTTCCGTACGGTTTGTTGCTGTTCAATACATTCTATACACGCATTGCTTTCAACTGAACTTCCTTCTGCTGCCTTCTGTTCGATTTCCTTCACTTCCATGCTCTCCAACTGATCCGTTTTTGGCTTTACTAATGTTTTCCCGTTGCTGTTGTTGCTTGTGGTGTGTGTGTGTGTTTTTAGTAAACCTGAAACAGTGTCATTCTGTGTGTTCGGGTGTCAGCGTGAGATTGCGTGTTAGTACGGTTGTTGTGTTAGTTAATATTGTTTCATGTTCGTTCATTGTAAGAATCGATCGAGTTTTTAGAGTACAAGAGACGGTGCGCGTACAATTTGAAATAGAATATCGAGTGTAATTGTTTTCCCTTCCTTCTGCTGCTTCGTTTCTTTCGTAGAACTATAGAAAATTCGGTGCAAGATTTGGTTTTTTGATGAACTTTTAAAGTGAACGTTTTGCTCTCACGCCTCCGCCTGTTCCGTTGGCAATGTGCGAAGGATCAACAGTACGGGGTCAATAGCTGGATAGCTGGTTTTTGGGTCCCAGGAACCTACCCCGAGATAAGCCTAGGTACGCATAGAAGGAACGCAAATCGGAACCAAATTTCTGTTGGGGAACCACGAAGAGCGACCTTCGGGTGTACACAACTATAGTACACATCCTTTCGGTTGCAACTAAAGTTTGTTCCTCCCTATTGGCTGTGGTTTAATTTCCTTCTTTTTTTTTTGTCTTCGAAACGAGGTTTTACAATGCGGTTTAGTGTAGCAGCAATATTTAACATCGTTTGTTTTTTCCTTTGTTTGTTGTCTTATAATTTAAGAATTTATCAAAACAAGTTCCCCATGTAAGGTGTTTGTATGTTTCTTCCTTTGTTTGTTTTTGTTGTTGGTTGCTTTATATTATGATTTATGTATATATATATCTCTCTCTCTCTTTCTTTCTTGTTTTTCTGTTATTATACTTAGCTATCCCTTTTGTAACTACCCATTTTTACTTTTTTCTTGCGAAACCCTTGTGGGGTTTTTACGATTCCTTAGATTAGAGTAAATTTGTGCAGAAAAAACGATTTGCTTTTACCGGAACTCGGTGTAATAATCTTGTTTTGTTCGTTTTGGTTTTGTTTGTCATTCAATGTTTCTCTGTCCTACAATTAACGACGCACCTGTGACGCAGCGCCGTGCTTCGTATCCTACAGGGATCGATCGATTTTCATTGTTCGTTTATTAGGGTTGGATCTTTAGTTCAATGTTTCATCACCTCCTCCTGTCGCGCTGTCCACACAGTCGCGTGCAATTCTATGGTACAAAGAGTGGGAGGTTCTGTAGGATTTCCTTACCGCTGGATGCTGCCGGCATTGTGCTTGCGAGTGTGTCTCAATTTCCGTCTAGTCGAATCAAACCCTCCCGGGGTGGTCGTGCGGTTAGAATACCGATTGCAACCGAAACGGAGGCAGTTGCTGTGAAACGGATTGAAAACAAACGACATACCGAACCGCGCGTTCCCAGTTGCTTCTTAGCGAATCTTAGGATAAAGCTTCCGTAACCCGACCCACGCCAATGTATGACTGTGGAACGTCTCTCCACTTTTAACCTCGTCTTTCGTCTCTTATCAGCTATTTCGTGCTTAAACCCAATGCTTGCTAACAGTTGTCAATCCCAGTGCTCGTGGTTTCTTAGGTTTTTACTAAAGCTTTCAGGTTGGTTTGCTGTCCCGCTGCCACTCGGAGCACGTGGACGCTCGCGGTTCGTGGGATTCGGGAGACGATAAGCGTTTTTTTGTTTGTTGGTAGCAATTCGTAATTGGTTTGGTTCTTTTTTTTTTTGATGGTATTTAGGTTGTGCCTACGCTTACACGTTAGTCCAACGTTATTAACAAGGAGATAAACATAAAGATCATCTAACAACATCAGCCGATCAGTTGAAAAATGCTGCTAAAAATTTTGCAGTCGAGCAAAACGAATAAAAACCGAGTTTGGCGTGGCGTGCGCGTGAAAGGGTCAACAAATTTTCCTGGAGCTCCCCATGGAGCTTTCCCTCCAACTGCCGCCCCCAGCTCCAGCAGCGGTTAGTAACTTTCGATTTCAAGAATTTTTCTTCACCTTTTAGTGAACGTTTGCCGACCCCCTGCCTTCCGTAGCTGTCCCAGCGCAGGGAGCAACACTATCGGAGTTTTCGTATCGCTTTTCTATATTTTTCGGGGCCGGGGAAATGCACTGCACACAAGCCCCATTGTGAACGTTCTACGCGTTTAAGTATAGTTGTTGTTCGGTGAGCATCTCTCTAAAGGGGTCGTAAAATGCGTGGTTTCCTTTTGCTGCATCGAGAAACGATAGCTTTTGCTTGCTTGGGTGTATTATCTGCTGCTTTTTTGTTTCTTTATCCTAGCCGACTCTCATTTCCCGTTACGATGAAATGTGTTGATTCATGTTGACTAAACACTTTATTTAGCTTACCTTTTGAGTTATTACTTTTTCTTGTTCTCATCCTCTGTTTGTCTAGCTGTCTAATTTTACAATTCTATCGCAGTGTCGGGTGGCCTTGTGATTTTTATTTTTTACTTGATTACTTTATCCGTCCATTAGGTTTCTGCTCTCCGCACTACCGTTTATCAGTATGATTTGATCACTTTCATAATTCCCTACTTGACTATGTACACGTCTAGGATGATTCCTCCAACCCGTGGGGTAGTTATGCAATGTTTTCAATCTGTTTGGTTTTTTTTTTTGTCATTTGTGTTGTATCATTCATGCCTTTCAGCCTTTGCTTCTGCGTTTCTGCGTTCACGACGCGTTTTTATCTTCTTCTCCTTGTTGCCAGCGCCTCACATCACATCAGTTCCGGGTCTACGCTTTGAGATTACTGTGCCAGTTCTGCGTACCGCCTTAAACGTACCACTCCTTGATATCCTTCGAGTTGCGGCTCTTGTTTCGCTGCGGTTGTCCCATGCCTCCGCCGGCGCCACCACCACCACCTGCTCCGCCGCCGCCACCGGACTGCATGCTGCCCTTATCGCTGCCGCTGCCATTCAGCCCTCCGTAGCCCATACTCATACTGCCCCCGCTTCCCATGCCCATACCTCCGCCACCACCACCGCCGCCGCCACCTCCTCCACCGGGTCCACCGCCCATGGATCCATTGCCGGCGGGACCGTGATGGCGCAGCGAGCCGTTGATGGGCAGCGTGCTGCCACCGTTCGAGTGGTGCGCCCCGTTGTAGTGTGGCGGGGCCGAAGGTTGATGGTGCGGCTGTGCCTGATGGTGCCCCTGTTGCGACTGCTGCTGGTTGTAGTGGTGCGAGTTGTGCGTGCCCGAGTTGCCGTGCGAGCCGCCGAGTAGGGCCGCGCTCGGGCCCTGCCCGTACAGGCCGCTCTTGTCGTGCTCGGTCTTGTAGGACCGGTCGCCGTTCGACTTGATCCAGAGCACGAGCAGGATCACCAGGATGACGGCGATCAGGGCACCCGCCACGATGCCGATGATCATGGCCGTGCGCTCCTCGGCCTCCGAGTTGATCCGGCCACCCTTGTGCTTGGGTAGGCGCGTCGGAGGGTACGGTGGTGGGTGCGGCTGGTAGGGTGTCTCCGGCTCTTGGCTGGGCGGTTCGGCCACCTTCACCGGGGGTGGTCGGCGTCCGCTCGGTGGCTGGTGCACCGTCGTCCGGCGTTCCTCGCCCTCGTCCTCGTCGTCCGTGGGCTGGTGCGCGTCCACAATCTCCTCCTCGGTGGTGGTGGGCGTATGCGGGTAGGTCGTCTCGCGGATGTGGTCACGGTCGCGGTCCCGATAGCTGACGGTCGTCTCCGAGGGAGTGTGCTGCTGCTGCTGGGTCGTGGAGCCGAACGTGCTCAGGCCGACCGTGGTTCCGGTGGAGCTGGTGCTCACGCGACCACTGGCCGTCGTTCCGGTCGTCGTGCCCGAGCCCGAGGTGGTGCCACCGGATCCCATCGAGACCGTCGTGCCGTAGCTTCCTCCGGAGCTGCCACCGTACGAGCCGGCGCTGCTTCCCGCTCCGTAGCCGCCCGTCGTGCCGCTGCTGGTTCCGCTCGTCGTTTCCATCTCGCCTGTTGTGTGCGAGGACGACGAGTACGTATCTGGCGTGCGGCCCTGGGTCGTCAGCGATGTGGTGCCCTCCGTTTTCTTGTCAAAGTCCACCGTGGTGTACGTCATTTCGGGACTCGTTTCTGTAGCATATGGATGGTAAGGGAAAAGAGAAAATGCGTTAAAACAATCAATTAAATACAGAAAACTTAAACCGCGGGAGGATCGATTGAACCACCCGGCTGCAGTTGTACACCCGGTGAAAAAAAAAAGATTACGTTTGTCCATTTTCCATAGGCTAAGACGAAAAGCTATTGAACAAAGCTTCGTACAAACAACTTGCTGATATTTAAGCTTAATGAATTGAACGGTGCTACTTATAGAACTGCCACTCCAATTACCAAGTTGTTGGAACACTTTACCCCTTTCAAATATCCTAGTCTATTGATAAAATTGTGCCTGGACTAACGAATTTCACTAAGAACTCCCCTATCACAATCTGCGTCAAATAAGTCCTCTTACAAATGGGTTGTTCGGGTTCTAGGTACAAAACTATGAAGAATTCATATATTAAAGCACTCATTAATTCTTTCTTTTGCCTCTAATATTTTCCTCAATTGTTAGTACAACATCCTATGACCCACAAGATATAGCTCTAGTGCATGTGGCTTTTTTAATTTAAACTCTAAAATCTGAATTGTTAAGAAAATGAACGTCAAGTACAAACAGAAGAAGAAATTTTTAAACTAATTATCTAAAAAATATTAAAAAATTGTAAAACTATGCACGAATCGAGAAGGTGGACTCAAATGAATTTCTTTGAAAATGGAGTGGTAAAATAGGTATTGCACATGTTGCTTATATTTTGAGATTTTGTCCCTGAAAGTTGATACCATAGGAGACATATTGAAATGCCACTAAAACGATAAACCAATAGGAAAAATGGAGAGTCAATAGAAGATTACAGAATTATTCAAGAAGATGTTAGGGGGTTGAACTTCCGGCAGTAGTTTAATAAAAACAAAAGGCATAGCTGAAGAAACTTGTAGATTCGGCTTAATTTTTCCAAAACAAGACGATACCTCACATGAGATTAAATAATCTCAATAGCCTGCAGTGATTATCCAATAGAAACAAGAATGAAAAATACAGGTAGTACACCACAGAACCTACCGGAACTTCGCGCCGTGGACGTGGTGAACACCTCGGTCACCTCCCCACTTCCTGAACCATGTAGGCAGTCCTCGTCGTCGCACAGCTTTTGCGAGGTTTTACCTCGTCCGCGGCCCTTTGTACCGGCGGCTCCTGCACCTCCTGCACCGCCCCCGCCAGCCGTGGTAGCCGTTTGCTTCGTCGGGGGCACGTACACCGGTGTGATCAGGTCGTCGCCCGAGCCGTTCTCGAATGGTGGCGTACACTCGTCCTCATCGTCCCCCCGGCATCCGGAGCCGGCTCCGCTGAAGATGAGATCGTCCATCACGCCGGGGTAGCCGCTGGCCGGGGTCTTGAAATGATCGGAAGAGTTCTTCAGTTTAATTCTTACGGTCAGCTCACGCCCTCTGCCGAAGCGTGGTGCAAGGATTAGAATGGAAATGGACATGGCGTGCGTTACATTTGCGAGTGTGCGCGAGTGCATGTGTGTGTGTGTGTGTGTGTGTGTGTGCGTGCAGGTATTTGTTTTGTGCTGGAGGAAAAATGTGGGCATGTGCAAGCGCTTGTGCAAAATGTGCGTACTAAGGAAGCCACTACTTGAAACTAACGACACGAACTATGAACTACGGCAGTACGAGGGGTGGTTGCAATGGTCCGGGCCGAGGGAAGTATTTCGGGAAATGGGAGGGGTGGAGAAAGGAAGAGGACTGACTGAAAGGGGAAATCCGGAATGTGGAATTTGACGGAACTCAACTGGACCGGTGTAACGAACTGTTTTGTGTTCTCTGTTTAACTGTTCAACTGTTCGATCGTGTCTGTGTGTGTGTCTATGTGTGTGCTGTCGGGAGAAAGGGGGGCATCCTTGCGAGGGGGAAAGGATGCGCTAGCTGTGTGTTTCGTATGCAATCTGCGGTGTGTGTCTGTGTCGCCAGAAACGGAGATAAAGGGCACGAGAATGGGAGATGAACGGTATAGTTTTGGTTTGTTTATGACTGCAGCTGGTTGAATAAATTGTTATGAGAGAGAGAAAAGAGCGCGAGCAAAACATTCGGCCAGAATTGTGGCAATCCTGGAGATGTTTCGAACTCGATTGTGCATTTGCATTCATGTCATTGTGACTTCTTATTAAATTTGTGCGACGGTAGCTATCTTCGTGCTCCTGTGTTAAGTAGAAGGAAAGGACAAAGTTTGAGAACAGAGCGTATCTTTTGTCAGGGGGGTTTTTTTTTTTACTGGGGATATCGTTTCACACGATTTGGGCAGCTGGAATGAACTGAATCGGGGCGGGCGAAAGAAATCAAAGCAATCTGATTGAACCAACCAAGAAAAAAAGCAACCGGAAGATCAACGGAACGGGTGTTCGAAAAGAAACAAACGGTTTCGCTCGCGGAAAGAAAAGGAGGCTTTAAATCGCACCAAGGAAGCCATTCGAAACAAGCGCCCGGAAATGCAACTAAATCGCCTTTGGCCGACCGAAGGGCCGAAGTGAGATTTTACTACAACATTATTGAGATCTCTTTTCCCCCACAAACTAACCGACCCACCAATACTAATTTTTCAATGTGAGCAACACGCGAACTCGTTAGGGAACTCGAAATATGGCGTCGAAGGACTGCGCTGAACAGCTGAATCGTGGGTTTGCAGTCAATTTCACGTATGTTTGGTGCGGCATAGAGTCAAACTGAAAGGTGCATTTATGACAGAGAAGTAATTACTTAAGTACGTAAAGACTACACAGACGTGAACCGGGTTTCTCTGTTGGCATGACGCAGAGGTACTAGTAAAACACACTTCAAAGCGGCAACGGAACATAATAAACACACAGACACGAAACCGTTCAATGATAACGGTCACCTAGAACGCCACGATGGCGTCGCACTGTTTCGGCTGTCCGGTTTGCAGTGTCAACAGAGAACCGTTTCGAAACAGATCGTTGCATTGCGTTAAATTGGCGAAAAGGATGAAGACGATATAACGAAACGATGCAAGTGTGTGGCTTCGAGTAAATCGTGAATTTGTGGATTGTTAAAAAAGTTAAAACAGTTAATGAACCACAACTAGGCTTTTTTTTTTCTTGCGATGCTACACACTTGAATCGAACGCAAACAAACGTAAAGAGTCAACCAGGAATACTTGTGAACAATCTGTACAAAATTAACTGACACGGAAACAGGCACCAACGAAAAGAAAACTCAACCAGTTCAAAAGGAAACTCAAAACGAACGGTAAATGAACATAGAGAAAAAAAACAACACAAAAGTTGTAACAGAGCAAGAGAGTAAAAGAGAAAGATAGAGAGGTATAACGAGAAAGAGCGTTTTCGAGATAGAGAATTGGTTTTCGTTTAAAAATTCTAACCTGCTGCATTCTTTGGTCATTTCTATCTAAAACGCCAGTTACCAATTGTACATCGCCCCGGACGTTGATGTGCGGGTCGCGTTCCGCGGCCAGATCGAGGACACGCAGCCGGTTCACCGAAAGGCCCGCGATCACCCCGGCGAACGGGCGCTCGATACGGGCGCGTCCGTTCCGGGCAATCTTTCCGCCCACCTGGATGTTGGCCATCGACGTGAAGACGGTCGACTGGTGTCCTGCAAGGGAGAGAGACGGTGAAGAAAAGGTGAGAAGGTGTCACAGAACATGGTGAGTGCCAAGGCTGCCATCGCTGCTTACCGATTGAGGATACCGTCTGGACGTTGTAGTCGTCGATCTGCAGCGTGGCGTTGGCTCCCGTGCGGGTGAACCGGACGATGTGGTAGTTGTTGTCGTTGACCTTCACCGCGACCTCGCCGAGGGGCAGATCCTGTGTGCCCACGTTGTACACGGTAAACACGTTCCCTTCCACCTGTGAGGTCCACCCAAGAATATTGATTAATGCTTTACTTTTAAAATACTCCAGGTATGTTCAATTGGACCAGCGGAACTTACGATCTCCATCTCGATGTAGTCCTGAGTGGTGGAGCTCTCGATGCGCAGCAGCACGGCGTCGGACTTGGTCGTCACGAACCCAAGCGCGATGCTGTCCTCCTCCGTGTCCGGCTGGTGTCCCGGCGGGAAGTTGTACTGTATTAGGCCCTTGTTATTGCCGAACTCGTACGATATCGACTCTGCAAATTGCGACAGAAACCGAAGGAGGTCATGATTGAGGTCTCGGAAAACGATTGACGCGAGTCCTACCATCGTAGCAGGTTGGTCCAGTGAAGGAGGTCATTTCGCACTCGCAGGCGTACGCGTTCCACTGCTGGACGCACACGCCCCGGTTGGCGCACGCATTCTGGCTGCACTTGGTGGGTCCCTCGCAGCCGGAAACCACCAGCGAGCTCGGCACCACCGCGTCATCCGTCAGGCTGGGCGAGCTGTCGGCCAGGTCGACCGAGGCGATGCACCCCTCGAAGCCGGACCGGGACGCGATGCTCGAGGGCAGCCGGGTGTACATGTCCTTGAAGACGCCGCCCACGTACAGGATGCCCTCCAGCTCCAGGTGCATGTTGTTGCCGCTCGCCGTGTAGATCTCGATCGACTCGTCCACGGCGAGCGTGTGCGTTTTTGGGCCCGGGCGGCGGATGCTCACCGAGTGCCAGCGGTTGTCGTTCATGTGGATGCGGGCCTTGTCGCGCAGCGTGATCGGCCCGTCGCCCAGGTCGAACACGTAGTGGATGTGGCCATTGACCAGCTCGACCGCCAGGAAGTCGGACCGCTTGCCGCCGTTGAAGAACAGCAGCCCGTTCGGCTCGAGCGTCTTAAAGCGGAAGTCGACAAACACCGAAGAGTAGGCCTTCAGGATCGGCAGTCCCACGTACGAGTGCTTGGAGCGGAACGTGGCGGGCAGGTACGGCGATCCGGGTGGCGAGTTCACGAACCGGGCGGTCAGCTTGAACATCGTCGTCGGAAGTGAGGACAGCTCCGGTCCGAGCGATTTTACGAGATCGATGTAGCTGTAAATAGCATTGAAGTCACTTAATGTAGGTCCTTTTGAATTGCAATGAGCTTGTACTGCTTCTAAATAAGAAGTTTCGATTTCGACGATCGATAAACCCAAGATTCACTCATCTGGAATTACATACGATGCTCTTGAGGTCGTTTATGATTGGCATCAACAAAAAAGGAAAAAGGAGGCCTTTAAGGTATGTTTTGTTTTCTGTTCTGCTGACAGCAGCGAGTGTGAAGATTTAAATAGCGTAATAAAATATCAATCCACTTTACCGATGCCCATTGTAGACGAAGCCCTGCAGCTGGCCGACAAAGTTGGGCATGGCGGCGGTCATCTGGATCTCCTCCTCGGCGTGGAATAGACCTCCCAGGTGGATGGACTTTACCTCCAGCGTACCGTGTCGGCCGAGAATTGCTTCAGCTGTTGTTCGGACGACCAGCGTCATATATGGAACGAAAGAGAGAAAAAGCCCACCGGAAGGGAAACAAACTTTCTAGTGAAAAGGGTTCGCCAGGGCACCACCGCTGCTCCAGGGACACGTTAACATAGCTAATAATTGGTTCCCTGGAACTACGAAAAAACATATCGTAAAAGGTGACCATGGGATGGGGTGGGATCCGGTGTAATTGGGTGGGGGTGGGGGAACGAATTGGTGGAAACATTCAGAACGCATTCGCAAAAATCAAAACAGTCAACCTAAACATCGGTACCGGGGCAGGCCAGGCAGGCAGGTGGGTTTTTGGATGCAAATGAGCGAGATGGTTCGGTAGTGATCACCCGATCGGCCTGGTTGGGTCCCTAAGGGAAAGCGGCACTGTGGCATTGATGTCGGATTGATTTTCTAGCGTCTAGCGATTTTGGGGGGAGAAGTGGGGCGAGCTAAAGAATATGCAGATGTCGAATGCATAAACGATATGTGTAACGGATGTGTTTCGTAAAATAATACTAGTAAGGCGTCTATTCAAAACGGATATTTAACAGAGGATCACATAGCAGGACACGAATTCGAGAAGAAGTAAATAATCTGACTGTTAATGTTTTATTGTAGTAAATGTGAATAGTGCTTCGGAGGGAAAAATAATGTTGAATTAAAAAATTTGATAGGAATTATTTTCAAATATTTTAAATATTTATTTAATTCAGAAGATCCATTTGTTGGTAACAAACTAATGAAACAACACGATACGGAATGATTAGATTTTTTTAAACAAAACTAAAATGATGTTCAAGCAACATTCCCAGCAACAAGGTGTACGGCCAGAAGCATAGAACACACACAAACTACAACGAGTAACGAGCATGAGCATGAATAGGTGTCGACGGATCGAAAATATATGAGAAGAGTTAAAAAAAACTTTCAATAACGAGTGCACGATTAGTAATTTTAGATAATGATTGGGGGGTTTTTTTTTCGTTCGGTCTGCTTCACCACTCCGCAGGTGAAAGTTTCAAGTTCACAGTCGCGGCTGTGAAAATGAAAATGTCCTCCAGCTTCTCTGCAGAAAAGATCTTAGATCAGTAGTGTTGTGCGCACATGGAGGATGAAAGGTGCCGCTGATGGTATGAGCGAATGTTGCCTTTAGCATTAAGGTTGCCCAGACATGGCCCAGGATCAGACGTAGGCAATTGGATGAACCTTTTGCGTCCCGCGTGACGGTGCGAGAAGGGGAAAACGGGTACGAATGAACACATATAGAGGGAGGTGTTTGTGAGAAGCAAGTGATCTACGAAAGTAAAAAGTAAAACAAATGGTGGTGATGGAGAACGGTGACAAGTCACGCCATCTTATAAAAGATCAGAACTAAAGTGCGTTTTAGGACAAGGATTCAGAAGTGGCAGAAAGGTGAAGTGGGGACGATTGCAAATTGCTGCGTGTGAAGGCTAGTCAAAACCAAATTTGAGCACATACAGGCCACACAGAGCTTTGGTTAACATCGTTTAGGATTTTTCCTTTCTACCGGAATCGGTTGCATTGCAGCGTGTGCAGGCACGGTCGATGGTGGACACAAAATAAACCCCTTTTTTGGGCAGGGAAGGAAACACAATCACAAAGATGAACAAGGTGGAAGGGGATCGGGAATGTTTTGTTCGGGAAATGGAAACGGTTTCATTTGTGCTTCAATTCACACCATCAAGGCAAAGCTGTGCGGTGCGGTAGGAGGGCGAGAGCACTCGTGCACGGTTTTGTGAGTTCGGCGCTAAAGGGACACTGAGTGAGACAGTCTTGCTTTTTGTTTCTATTTTTGTATTTTTGGACGACACTTGGAGAGAACTAATAGAGCAAACGAAACTATAACCGACAGACGACTAATTGAAAACCTAGTTCGAAAGGTGAAATGAAAAACACGAAACTTACGAGCCAAACGGAAAACGAAACGGTAAAAAAGGGGAAAGAAAATCGCCACATGGTGAAAACACACGCAAAAACAGCAGTCCAGTTTTTGCAGTCGTTTACTAACGGAAGGGTGAATTGCCATTTTGTGAATGGTGCACAGAATTGTGGTGTTCTGTGTGTTGTACATTTTGTTCGTCTTTGTTGCGTTTAGTGGTGTGCTTTGGTGCATCTAGGTGTTTCTTTCTTGATATTATAATTGAGATGAAAACAAGGGCCTTTTGCTGGCATATTTTGACCATAAGCTGGTTGTAAAACATTAAAAAATATCATGTTTCAACGTTCAAGTTAAACTAAAGACAAATGCTTAAGATTTATTAATAAGATCGTCATTCGGCGTTGCAGCTAGTTGCGAAATTGCGTGCGCTTGCACGATTTTAACTGAAACTGCGGCTTGCTGTGTAGAGGAGCCATTTTCCGCACATGCTTCAAAGACCGTTGCCTATAAGTGTGATTCATAAGTAATGCAATGGTAGTTTAGAGAACAAAAACGTTAATTGCCATGACGGGCTGCAACCGGGGCCGAGAAAACTCTCGGCCCGTCATTTTGTTCGTTCCGGGGGCAAATTATCGAAATGGTCCGGTAGGAGCAAGGCGATCCTAACGATGCACGGCATGGGTGTGGAAGATCATTGCTCCATTTGTAGATTGCACAACGAATGACGTTACGCTGCAACGAAAGCTCAGACGGACGTTGCTCGAAAAGCACTTATCGACAAACGCAAACACACGGAGCCCGGACCCCTTTCGAGGCGGAATCAAGGCAAGCTGTCTGGGCAGCCCGGGACCCATTACCGGGCGGAAGGTTACTGAGTTTTGAAGGTTCGCTGTCGCGTGTCAATAATTGGTCATTTAGAAAGCGGGCCAGCCGGATCGAACGTACCCGAGGTCCCTGCAGGCGGAGTTCCAATTGCATTATAATGCACTTGTAAACAAGAGCTTGTGGTCGGCTCTTTAAATGATGCAGACATAATAAAAATATTTGTTTTCGACGCATATAAAGATAAATTAAATGGATACAAAGAACTGCTAGCACAAAACGAAGGATTATTCAATGTTTATGTCGCAAACGTGAAACATAACATAAATAATCATGTTGCCAATATATTATGCCAATACATATATGCTCGTGCCAATTTCAGATGAATAATTTAAAAAAAATATTCGCCATGCAAAAGGCATTGTTGGAGAATGATGGAGTAAACTTGTGCTGAATTGAACGACTGGAGATGGCATTGTAGTCGTGTAAACGTTATTTACGCTAGGGAAATTCAAATACTTGCTGAGGAGGCATCCAATTCGATTAGAGTGCTACGGAAATAAATATTTAGTCAAACCTGGAGAATCAAGCCGTGTAACTACTGGTTGTGTGAGCGGAAGGAACGTTTAATTCGGTGCACAAATACTTGCGTGGCTCGGTGGTACGAGGATTGGATAATGCTTGCGTTGGGCTTGCCGACAACGGTGAGTACAGTAACATTCATAGCCTTTTGCTTCTAAACGAACGCAACGGTTGTGAAATATCGTTCGAATGCAACGTGATGTGAGACAAAACTAAACACGCCTAATGTGTGTGTGTGGGTGTGTGGTTGGCTCGGACTGTATCTAACAGCAAATGTGTGCAAAGGTGTGAGAACATGGAAAACCCGTGAATGCCAGGACGTGTCTTCGGTAGGTGAAAGTAACCTAACCTAAGGGGACGTATCGGGGTTTTTCTTTTTTTTTTTTCGTGCGTGTGCTTGTAGTGGAATATGTGGATTGTGTGGCAAACATACTTTACTTCTTTTGGTTAATCATACTTTTTTTTGTTGATAATAATAATAAGGACAATGTAGGTAAACCAAGGAACAAAATAACAGTTTATAGTTTAGATAGCAATGCAGAAAGAAAATGAACCAACGGAATCAAACTAAACCAACATAATCAACTAGTTAAAAATTTTGGTGCACATAAATTAGCGCCCTGACGTTCGATCAATTTTGTACGCGATCGCGCGTCCGCGTCGTTCATTGAAATGGGATTGCTATTAACGGTTCGGGGGATGTTCATCGTTCTCTTCGCGATGAATTGTAATACTTTGTACGATGCTGCACGAAGGATATGGGAACTGCTTCGGGCTGGAGTTCGAGATGGACCAATGGCAAAGCCGATCTAATAATCGAGAGCTTATGATGACGAGTGGGTTCGTATGGAATTTCCACACACTGTTTCAAAAAAGAGTCAGGAATGCTTGTGGAATTGTAATGTAATTTCAAGGAGCAAGGTTAATGATATAATTGAAACATGTTTTGTACGATGCGCTGTTTGATGAATATAAGTCTTGTGAAGTAAGCAGCGGCCAATGAACAAAACAAATGTAATGTATGGTCAAGTTACTGGAACTTCAATGGTTGATGATAGATCATGGTTTTATGTTGGGCTTTTTCGTTTTTCTAAATTCACTAACACCATATTGTCGGAAAGGGCATTTGTAAATTATATGTATTTAAGGAGAGCAATGAAAATTAATGCAATCCGACAAAAAATATTCACGTATACAAATTTGTTGTAGACGTGTTCGGAAACACGTCGGAAACGGAGATTCACAGGAAGGTGAATGTTTATAGTATGTTGTAAGCCTGCTAGTTTCGATCTGGTTTCGAATGATGATGATTACATAATGCTGATGATGATGCAGATGATACTATACCGAATACATGAAATGCGAAAAGTTCCCGAGCCTCATGTCATTACCTCCACCGATACATCATTTGTCTCGTCGAGCGTAAAATTGAAAAAAAAACCACCGTCTATCATTCATCGCATAGTGCTAGCTTTCGTAGGTGGAAACCGTAAGCGCCCAACAATTCCAATTAAAAGAATAAATTTTCAATTTACTGCCGCACGCTCGATCTGACATCGAAATGGAACGATCGTGCACCGGTGTTTCAAAGCCGAAAGCTGATAGCCGTGCAACGTTCTCGCAATGGCCGGTGATAACCCGGCGGTCCTTATCGATAAATCAAAGGGGACCCTATTTTTGAGCCGCTCTGCTCGGGGGTCGTTAATTGTAGCTTCCCCCCCGCACTGCATCGGCATAATGGGCAATTATTGGTGGTGTGTTTTGTTGGATGTCGAACGAATCGGAACAACGATTGCATTGCTCGAAGGACTTTCGTATGTGTGAGTGTGTTTTTTTAAAATGATTTTCCCGGGGCCATGTTTCCGCGGGGTCATGCTGCCTGCTGCGAGGCGATAAAAGCTCTTTTTCAACAGTGTCAAATGTACCTCATAATTACTGCAGCTCTGCACGCCGACCAGCTATGTCGGGCGGGGGGGTGGGGTGTCATCGGAAGGGAATGAAAACGCATTATCTTTCACTGCATACAAGGTGCACGGCACAGTACAGGGTGGCTCAAAAATTTGCAGTGAACTACCAGGCGCCTCCATTAGTCAATACCATTGCTACATGCTTTTCAAATGACATGCACCTTCCGCATCCTTAAACTCGCTCAATTGTTTAATTCTGTGCACGAATGGTCTAATGTTGGTTACTTCCGGGGACATTTAGCCGACATGTTCTCACACGGAAAATACCCCAGACTCTTGCTTGTCATGTTAAACGACTTCGTTTATTGCCAGTCTCGGTAACAAAGGACCAGCACCCCGCGCGGACACGCACCCTCCGGGATGCAAATTTGCGAACAGCAGGAAGCAGCACAATTCATTCACCAGAAAAAGCATTATGAGTGTAAAGTCATTAATTTTATTGAAATTTCATCGCTGTCGTGTCATCGCCGTGTTGGAAGGGTGCCGAGGGTGCGCAGTCAGGAAGCTGGAAGCATTGCCGGCACGGAGGTGTGGCCCGCTCGCCAGTTGCAGCTGTGTTCGGTTCGCTGCCTCATGATGCATCTGCGCACATCGAACGCGCGTGCAGGCGCATCATGCCGCTCGACGGATGCATTCCGGTACTAGCTGGCTGGCTACATGGGCATACATTATGCTTTCCGACCGCACCACAATCGCCACCGCCAGCTATCAGCAGTTCGAATCGAAGATAATAGATCGTCGTGTGGAAACGGTGGCCGTTTCCGGGCTTGCGGTAGGACATGTACTCAAAGCGAGTCACATACATCCATTCCCGTTGGGCTGGCCAAGGGCAGGCGGTGGTACTCGTACACGGGTGGCAGTGATTTGCAGAACATCGCTTTGCCAGCCGATGCCGGAATGCTAGCAGCACACCAGTAACAATCGGCTTGTCACCTGGGACATTAGGGTTGTTCAATTTGATTCGAATCACGCCACGCCGCACTCTACGAAGGAAGTCCGGGCATTCGATCGACCGTAAATGTAGGTAAATTAACTATATCAAATTGAATCGCACCGCATCTCGGCAGTGTGTGTTTGTGTGCGATGACGATGGAAGAACATATTTTAATTAGCAACCATGGCTAAGCTGCCGGACTGCTTCCGAAGGATTTCTCTAATTGGTTTTCTCTCAGTCAAGGCCGGGCTTAGGGGAGCCATTCATTTTACATTAATATCGACATTTTTGGAATTTCGCTCAGGGTCGGTTGCAGTTGAAACCATTTAAATAATTTGCCTGTTAACACAACCGACAGCTTTCAGGTTAACAGGTGAAGGAGAACAGAACTGAACAGTGGTATGCACAGTTTCACTGTTCACTTAATATGCGAAAAAAGGCTATGTTTGGTTTCGTGAAGTTATCTTAGGGGACCTACGAAAATTCTGTGCAGTTTAGGTTGAACGATAACAGGAAACACTTATTAGGCAAATGTAGGTAGGAATATTAGGAAATAGGTAAGGCTATTTTCGCTAGACACACCGCTGTACAATTCTTTCCCCTGCAACGGCATCGGTCTGCCATTGCTTTCGGTGGCACTGTAGAGAAAACTATTTTTATCGCCTCCATAAAACCCTCTGGAAACTGGTTCTCACCCGCACCGCCACTGGCCGACCGACAACAGGTCAAACGATTTAATTAATTTGAATGTCAACCCTAGAATCTGTGCCGTGCCGAGGCGGGGACGATTAGGGCAGAAATTTGTCCCAGCACCGGGCAAAACTTTGCTCAAGGAATGCCGAGCAAAAAAACAAAATAAAGGGTCCCTGGATCGAATCGGGCCAGCCGAGCAAACACACGGTATTATGTAAACCATTTGCTGTGGCAGGTATTTCTCGTTCACGAGGCTCCCACGGAGACGGTTTACCTTTCGTTCAAGGTTCAAGAAAAGGAGGCAGGAGCAGCAGATGGAGACGACCAAATTAGAGCGACCGAAACATCGGGTTGGGCGCCCCTCGAGCACTACGATGTGCCTCGTAGATTAGCTATCGAAATGTTTTTGGAAGCACCCTTCTGGCAGGATGCGCTCGAGCAACATTCCGCCCCGTAGCTGGGTGAACGGAACGCATTCGGGGCGGAAGTCAGATTTCTCCGATGTTTATCCACCTCATCCCGGATTCGTTCGGGTGGATTGGAAAAAAAAAATTCCCGAAAACTCCCCCAAAGCGGAACCCTTTTCTGTATCGCCGTCTTGTCAGACTGCTTTCGCAAAATTGTTGCCCTTGGCTTGCACCGTTTTCGCGAAAGTGTCGAACAACAAGGCGAAGAGGGGGGAGTGGGCAAAAAAGCACCAAACTGGATTCCCACAAGGCGCGAAGTTTTAGAAAAACATCCCTCACAAACATGCCTCCATCTATGGCAGCCTGCGTGGGCCGATCCGTTGATCCTTTGGCCTTCGCCTCTCCGTTAAAGAAACCGACTCGGTGTGGGAAGCGATGTCTATCCTTAAGCACATTTTAATGATGCCCACCATTCGGTTCTACAGACCTGTTTCTTCTCTCTCTCTCTTCGAGACACGGGTCCTAACGATAAAGTGAAAGGAATCGTTAGGCAAAAAAAGAAAGTCGTGAAGCCGAACCACAACAAAACACCGAACCACCGGGCGTGTTGGTGCGTGGCGGAAAAATAAAACCATCAAAAAGCAATTTTCCCGCTAATTTCACTTTATAAGATTATTTTTGATTATTTTCTTTTTATAGCGTTTGCAGCCGGGAGTGATGTTGGAAAATATTTCCTCCCCGTGTTAACATCTCCGAATGGCGCCATCGGGCGGTAGGAAAATGGCTAATTGTTGAAAGACTGCACCGTACAGAACCATTGAGCGGGAGGGGGGGGAGGGGGGGGGGGTGGTCAATACCTTGATCGATACACCGTCCTGATTTGTAGACCTTTCATCTTGAAGGAGGTGCATTTTGGAGTTATTTTTTCCCATGGCTTCATCGTACCAATCCGATAAGAGGTTGTTAACATAGAAGGGAGTATTTGAAGGGAGGCACAGGGAGGCAGTGATCGCTAATGAAGCATTTGTCGACCTGAACGCGAACGGGTTCAACGTAGCCTTTAACCTTTGATACATTTTTCACAATTCTGTCATTGTACTAACATCGGGCGCGCACGTGGGTTTCGTTCCCATTGACCTAGCGACTGTTGACTTTGCCATTAAAACAATAAGCAAACCATCGTACCGCGAAGTATTTCGTCTTCGGGCGCCAACGGAGCGAAAATGTTAGCACAGCGCAGCCAAGCAAACGTGGCGTGGGTTGCTTTCGATGCCACATCTCTTCTTCTTTGCATTTAAATGTATTTTCCCTTTTTTTTTTTTTACAAATCAATCAAAGTACAGAGTGTAGCCGCCCTTCGGTTTTGGTAGAATGGGTTGCGGTTGGCAATTTCATGGCATGCAAATCGATGAAAAGCTCGGTGAATCGTGGCGGTGGCTTCAAAGAGCTTCCAGAGCCGACGGTAATCGGCTGACGATGATGTAACAACCTTAGAGGCACTGGCGAGTTTTGGCATTGGCGGTTCATCCGCAAATGATTAAATACCAATGGAACCATAGGTTGATGATTGCTGCCCGAATGATGAGAAGCGTATGTTGGGTGCGGTTAATGAACGGCCATTTGTAGCGGGGATGTCATGTGTAAGAAGGTGATTACGATTTAATTCGAATCTACGTGATTTGATGGTACGGGGTTTGAGTGAGAGGAAATGATGGCGGGGATAGTTGGAGTTCTCGCGCGATATGGGAAAGATTGTGTAAAGTGATCAGAGAAATGATTAAATGGCAAATGCTGGCATGAGCACGAGCGCACGATGGATGGCATTAGGGAGGATTCCATTAACTTTGGACAGGTTGAACCTCTGGCGGGGAATTCGCTATCGAATCGCGCTGCATAGGACAGTTTGGCTGGTTCACCGCTAAGCGCTTGGCTCGAATTTCAAGGCCTTACTTCGATGGATGTCAATTTGACAACATTCGTTCGATTTTACATTTTGGAAAACGACCGGAACGTTCGAAATACGGGAATGCTCTGGGAGTCGTTCATCATTGAACAGTTTTTTTTCTTTTCTGTGGTTCTGGCTTTTCGATTCGTCTCAATTCAAGAAAGAGAAACGACACGTCACGACACGTAATAGGGCAAAAAAGTAATGGTGCTGTTGATACATACATAACATACCCCTGACGGGCTGTGTCCCGTCAACTTGCAGCCGTAGGTTGGACGCACGGCGAGAGAACCTCACCGTGTGCCAATTGTTGTCATTTAGAACCGTCAGCCCGGCGAGTAGATTCTGCGCGGGGGAAATGAAACAAGAAACAGAACGACACCGAAAACGAGAGGGAAAGCAAATGTTAGACGTTGGACGTGGTTTCTGTTCGATGGTCGGCGTAGCATAACTGGAGGCTGTCAAAGGGCACCTTTTCGCGATCGCCGAGCCGCACGTTGGCGCGCACCCGGCCGGCGACCAGCCCGATCTCGAGCCGATCGGACGAGCTGGACTCGGCGCTGGTGAGCAGCAGCAGACCGGCCGGTCGGGACGTCTTGAAGCGAATGACCAGCTCCTCCGTCTGCGTCCGGCTGCCCTGGGTGCCTCCGATCCAGATGGCCATGTGCTGCGAACCGTTGAACGCGAGCGTGGCCGACTCGCGGCCACAGGTCGGCCCGGTGAAGAGTGTGGCGGAGCAGTCGCACAGCGGCCGGTTCCAGCCCTCGGTGCACTGGCCGCCATTCTGACACGGTGACACCTGTCCGCCGCACTGGTTGGCTATCACGTGACACGACGGCTTGATGGCTCCTGCCAGACAGACGGGAATGAAAAGACGATTAATTATGCTGCAGCGCTGGAGCAATATGCAGACTCAGTACGATGCATAAGCAAGACCCCTAGGAGTTATCGTGGCTATTTTTTTCAATTTACTCGTTATACGAGGTTCGCGGGGCAATGTTTTTAATTTAATATGTTCATAAACACTTCTTCTTCTTTCAGCTTCCTAGGCCTTCGCAAGTGGAACCTGGTGATGTAGACCTCTAAGAGCTTAAGGACCGGCTACTAAGGCCATATGTCCCCATAAACACTTCAAATCATTTAAATGATCGCAAACAAACGTGTCGAATGATAGCAGAAGTCATGAAAAATATGTTTTCTGATGCTTTTTACGTGTAGTCTCATAATGCTTGCTTTTGCATTCGCGAGTTCATTCACGACGCGTTAACTATTGAGAACGCGCCAATTCGCTTACTAACAAAAAAAGGCCGATGCCGCGATGCCGATCGTAACCATTATGTTTCACTTTCGCCCTATCTATTCGCCATAATTCAATTAAATTATAACTGGTTTCTATTACAATTCAAATCCTCCAGAACCTATATAAACCCAGTCGCTTCTCTAAACCTTAACTTTGCCTATACGTCGATTTTATACCTACTGTTTTTTTGTGATAGTTTCTATTTCCTTATCTACGTTGTAGTTATTTAGTTCATAAAGCGGACGGAGACCTGTTGTTCTCAACACGTTCCGTTCATAAAGTTTTGTATAGGTATTTAAATTTTAGTTGCGAAAAATTATAACCAAAACGGATACGGTCAATGAGGTTTCTGGCAGCATTATGATGCAGGAAAGAATGTGATTTAGGAAGGTATGTATTGAAATGTAATGTTCGGAGATAAATCTGATTCCTGTCAATTGAAATGATACTTATTACAGGTTGCCCGTTTGGTTAAGTGAAAAACTCACCCGAGTCCTGCTGGCGTGCAATGTGCGCAATGTCCACCGGCTTTCCGGACAGCGTTAGGTCCCGCAGGCAACCCACGAAGCCTTGCCGCAGCGTGGCCGTCCAGATGGCAGGTGGGATGTAGATGTCGGAGTACGGCGGTCCAATGCCGCCAATGTACATCGGGCTGTCCAGTTGCATCTGGGACGCTTCGCCCGGCGTCCGGTACTCGTTCCATAGCCCGTCCACCGCCACCCTGCCGTCGCGCCCGTTGCGTCTCACCGACATCTCGTGCCAGACGCCGTCGTCCACGCGGCGCCTCGAGGCTCGCACCTTCACCGCGCCCGTGCCGAGATCCAGATGGATGTAGATGTGCCCGTTCAGGAGCTCCACGGCGAAGAAATTGCTCTGTAGGAAGCGACGAAGGGAGAAGACATTTTAACGAGTGCTCCCAAAACTCCACGTCCAAGGCCCATCGACTTACCTTCGGTGCGCGGGTCATCGTGTTGAGGATTATTAATCCGTTTGGTTCGTTTGTGCGGAATTTAAACGACAGAAGGCCCTGCTTCGATGCGTCCCAGGGGGGAAGAACCTGTAACGGGCGTGGGTGAAGGCGGGGGAAAGATAAAGAAGGTACAAATTAGATTCGTGTACAATGCTGTCGGGAAGGTGCTGCGACACCACGCGATTCCCGGGCCCTTGAAAGATAAAGCGCGAGAGCAACCGTGCTGGAAAAGGCACGGCCGAGCTCGCTGGGGGTCGTCTGCTAACCGCGAACCAGGGATTTCGAGCGGCCATAAGCGGAGTAATTAAATTTAAATATAATGAAGTGTATCTTCCCGTCCGCGGTGAACCGGCGCCGCCGGTTGCTAGGCCCCAGGATCAAGAAACCGTCGCGTAAGCGTACCGGCCAAGGACCGTAATTAATAACAACTGTCCTGCTTCTTCCACCACCCCGACGCGCGTTGGTCTCTCTTCTTCCCAAATGCGCCCTTTCCAGATTTCCTTTCTTCTGGAAGATTATATGAACTGAACGCGACCGACGACGCAGGCAGTGATGCGTGTCCTTAGGCCTCGAAGAAAAAAAACCCCGAAAGAAAAAAGTTTTCGCCCGTTTGTTTGGTCTTGGGGACCACCGGCCCTCTCGTGGGCCCCCTGAGGCGACGCTTTTCTCCGTTGGGCCGGAAAACGATTGTATCCGATTTAATGGTCATTATGAAGGCGGAATGAATGAATGGGATCACGAGAGCAACCAAAGCAAGAAACTTCTTAACGACTCCACCACGCTGGTTTCCTTACTCGTCTTTTTTCTCTCTCTCTCTCTTCCTGTCGCGTCGTTTTAAATCAGACTTGTAAGGGTTTTGAGCCTGACAAAAAAAAAATCAAATCAAACGGGACTGTTGACAAAAAAAAAAGCAATGAAGGAAAAAAACACCAAAACGCAAGCTGCGGCACCCGATTATTGGACCGGAGCTGCTCGGTGGCCAACGAGGCGAGCCCGCAACAAAAGCCCAAGTCCCCGGTGAAGTTTTGCGGTATTTGAAATTCAAATTCCCCTGGGAAAATGTCCTTCTTTCCTTCGCGCTTGCATCGTCCACACGCGTGAACTCCCCCGGCGAGCTGCCGTGCGTCCGGAAGTGGGCCTGAGCCTGCCAGCATCCCGATGGGATGGAATTGTTGATCGTTCTCGTCTTTTCTCTCTGCTCTCTCTCTCTCTCTCTCTCTCTCTCTCACTCACACACAAACACACTTTCCTGGCTAAGGTCCCGGGACCGGGAAGCCTTTGGTACACATTTGCCCACGTTGCGGTTGCCATTTGGTTTTCACGAACGGTTAATTATTCATTTTTAATAAAAGTTTCGTCCGGGGTCCGGGCCCGGCACTACTGTTCCACGCATGCACAAGAAAGGCTGTGTGATAAAGCTTCCGTTACACTTGGTGGACGTTTTGTTTGTTTTGCGGTCGGTGTCCAGTTTGCACAGTCATGGAGATATTTTGTGAAGCTCTAAGGATCATCGAAAAACCTCTCGCGCAGACCGTTTGTAGGAACCGACGGTCGGGCTAAAGCAAACACATTTGTTTGTTTTAGAAGAGAAATATATGTATTTCTATATATATATACATAACATTTCAGAGCCAGGAGTAGAACAGTGTTGATTCGGTCGTAAAATGAGTTTAAAAATAGCCGACTGGGAAGCGGTTGCGTTACAGGAGAACACCTGCAGCCTTGCATCAGTTGGTACGCCTGGCTGCAACTAAGTCTCGCACAGGAAATCAGCCGCAATGAAGTAAAAATTGCGACAGCAAACTCCCCTTGCGCAACCCCACCATTGCCTTCATGCTCCTTCGAACGTCGTGTCCGGAATTCGCTTGTGCTATGTTAACTGTACCGCCGTGGTGACGGCAGAGTCCCCGTGATTGCTTCCGCCGTTGGACGCTTGAGCCGGGCAGGGTCGAAAGTCCACCGCTTTCCGGTTTGCGGTTCCTGCAGGGAAGGACACACGCTCACACACACACACACACACAGACCGTCCTTCCGACGGGTGGAGCAGAAGAGAAGACGGATAATTTATTTATTTATTAAAATGTACAACCAGCAATTAGCATGAATTATGGACTCGTTTCCTCGTTCTGTGCCTTGTTTTTATGTCACTCGTGCGTCTTGTAGTGTTCAGCTTCGTCTGACCGCCTTGCCCCCTTCGTTATCTCTTGCTCTGTCCCGTTGCCGTTTTGTCTTCATTTTGCTGTCTGGTTCCCTCACTCCTCCGGGAGAGCTTCAGCAGCGGAACAAGGCAAAAGAGCGTGGCTTGCCGAGCTCCACTCACCCACCCATATTTCTTCCATGTCATTAACTGTCCCCAGTAACTGTCTGTTGAAAGTTTTTCCCCGCAGACAACCGACCGAAGGCCGCGTTCGATAATGTTACGCATGATGAACCACCGACAGACATCCGCCGGAATCGTGACGAACCATCGCGGTTCGAAGGCTTTGTCAAGCTCATACCGGTCATGTGTGTGTGTGTGTGTGTGTTCCCGGGGACGGGGTATGTTTTCTAATACATTCTAATGTAATTGAGCTTCGTCCAATGGAGGACGGGTTTCGGATGGCTGTCCGTGAGATTCAACAGCTCCCTTCAAATGTCGTCAGATCCGTCATCCGGGTCAGGGAAACTCCATCGGAACAACAAACCGTTACCGACCGTGGCCAGCGCAGAGATTCCGCTTTTCCGATTCCGAAGCCGGAAATTAGTTTGTAGCAAAGTTTTGTCTCACCGCATTACCACTCGCTTTCCGCTCCCATCGATGGTACAAACGAACTGCGGGACAAACTTCATCAGCGGCCAAGCTTCTTTCTGCGGTTTGCCTTTGATGATCTTCCGGTGGGTGGTTTCCCGGAGGCGCCCTGGTCGCCACTGGAAACAAATATCTGACGAGGTTCGGGGTTTGTCTTTCAAGCGTCGAGGTTTTCGCTTGACAAACGACATGAACGGTTACAGATGCTCCTCGCGTCCCGTTCCCCCTTCGTGTCCCGGAAAACGTGGTGTACTTTTAATGGGATTCGTTCGGTTCGCCACAGAGGTCGGATAGTCGGAAGAGTTTGGTGGAAGAGTTTGTCCGAGCTTGCAGGAGTCTTTTAATGATTTTTTAAATCGGATTCTGCGGTTGTCCGGTATTTCGGCGGGATTCACCGTCTTGCGGGTGCAGGCGGCCATCTTGTGGACACTCTTTTCTCTTATCGGATTATTAATGCGACCAATGGTTGCCTTTTCAATACCAACTTTCTTTTTTTTCTCTTAAAACAAACTTGGCCACCATCATTTAAGTATCATTTTCTCAAGAATTAAGTTATATTAGTTGTGTTCAAGGAATGGTTTTTTTTCTGAGTGTTTTAAATTTTAAAAGGTACGAGATTACTTTTCTGTAACAAAAATCTACTCTTTTTCACTCGCCGATGAGCCTGTCACTCTTTTCACTCTACTCTTTTTCACTCACCGATGAGCCTGTCACATACAGTAAAAAGTGAATATGTTTCGACGCGATGAGGTGAAGTCGAAACCAAGTCGAAGTCATCTCATCGTCAACCCTCCGCTGCAAAAAAAAAAAACTAAAACCTTGTCAAACCACCTTAAAGCACACCAAATTCAGTGTCTCCTATCTTCAACGCTTATCCCCGCTTTAAGGTTCTGTCCAGGAGAACCCTTTCTCCGTTGGGCCGTCGTTCTCCGTGGGCAATTGTTTACTTTCAATGTGGCGTCGTCCGTGCAGCACGGATGAAATGTTGCAAAGTGGGGAGGATTTAATAAAATACCCAAAATCACATCCACACGCTCGCACTCAGGCTCGTCCTGCACCCTTTTCTTCCGACCGGCACACTCACATGGTTTTCCACAAGCGTTCCCCCCCCCCTCCCTTTGCTCCTTTCGGAGCTTGTCTCCGTATGTGCATCGTACATGTGTGTTTGCTTGTTTGTGCAGTGAGAATGCCCGCGCGTGTGTGTATGTGAATTTTCCGAGAGCTCGTTAGCTTCTGATCCCCGGCAGATTTATATCAACCGAGTAAACCTCAACCATTCCGACGACAACGTCAACGGCCATAACAACGATTTACTCTCGAACTCACTCTGTCTGCCGCTGTCCATGGTGTCCCTACCTCCCCCCTGGCTTGCCCATGCCTTCATCCTGCCTTCTACTATTTCCATTCGGGTTCTTCGGCGTTGAGCTCACACATCTCTCCCCACAGCCAACCCAAAGGTTGGAACTCCTGCTGTGCGGCGACCGGGTCGCGATAAAGACAAACGAATACTGTTTCTATTTTGTAGTTTATCTACTTTCTAGCGGCTCACGCTCCGACAGCCCGGAGGACAGACACATATTCGCATACATTCGGTAGTATAAATCAGCATACAGGAACAACCGCAGGCGGCAGCTGGGGGATGCTGGGGAGGCGCGGAAGGAAGCCGGAGGGGGGGGGGGGGGGTCATGCGATATATCAAAAGGATCCTCTTATTCCCCCCTCCCCCTCCTCCTCCCCCCAAGACACTGCAGTTGGCCGGGAAAGCATTTCCGCAATTTACTCGCCGAACCTTCTCCGCCGGGAGGGAAAATTGCACAGCGGGAAAACTATCTGCCACCGCTCGAGGGACGGCGAGATAAGACTGCGAGCGCTGGCGTGTTCGAGTTGGGCGTCAAAGGGAACGTTTGAGCTGGAGTGCAATTTTCCCATTTCCACGCGATAACGCATTTCGGCAGTCGTCCGTTCTAAACTAAACGTTCATCCATCTTGTCGTGGAAGGGCTCAGCGAAAATGTTAGAATACATCGAAAATGACGGTCCACTCAACAGTTCCTGAGGTATGCTTGAAAGTTCTGCTATGTTAAAAATTAAATTGTTCGGAAAAGGTTTGTAAAAGTTAGTTCTAAATATATTTTCTTATCTTCGAACATGTTTCAATGTGTTATAGGGTGAAGATTTTTCTTCATCGTACGTTTATATTGTAGCCTAAATTAAGTAAAAAATCTCAAATTTCTAAAAAAGACGCAATGAGGTAGATGAAATTTAAACGGAATATTTCCACTCCTTCAACTCACTTAACCGCGTCCGACAGAACCGACCATTGGCTCTTTTTCTTCCTCCATTTTACACACAGCCCTATTGAAATTAATGCACAGTACGTGCCAAACTTTAAAACACGGCAAAGCCAACGCATCCGAAGTGGGAAACGGGCTGGTTGGAAATTAAATAGTTTCTCGTGCACCAAAATCTCCATAAAAGATCGTTAGTGCGGGAGGCACGTGTGAAAAGCGTCACCGCACCGAGTGCGCGCACGACCAGCGCAGGAGAAAGTTTTCACCAGTGCCGACGCAAAACTTAAGCCCAACCGTGAAGGACCTCACCTCGGCCCGATGCAGGGAGATCGCCCAGCAGATCACCCCAGGGGAAGCTGGTCGGGGCTGGGAAAAGTTTCTCCTCATTTTCCGCCTTTCTTTTGACGGTTTCGGGCGGCTCGCGTGGTGGCGCGTGACCACGGTGTTGGAATAAAGGCAAACCGGTACGGCAGATGAAGGAAGGCAGCCGGCAAAGCATCGCTCAAAGTTAATCAACCGGATGCAGCAAGGAACATGACTTGGTTGGCAGTTTATTGCCGACGGGGCTTCCGAGTTCGATGTGGGAGGTGACTGTTCGTTTTTCGCCATCCCTTCCGCCATTGCCCCGGGAAAACCCCCCGTCCGCTTTCGAAGATTGCATTCCTTCCGCACATACACTTACCAGGTACGATTCTCGGGTGGTAAACGTCACCGGGTCCTGCGGGTCGCCGGGTGGACACGTGTAATCGACTCGCCCCGCCACCTGTATCAGCTTCGAGCCGGTCCGCGCCAGATCGATCAGATTGAGCCGCAATGTGTCGGCGGAAAACTCGACCTATCGGGGAAGAGAAGCAAAAAAGTGGCAAGTAAAAAAAAATGTATATTTCATCTCATGTATCATCGTCAGCGCACGATTGAGTGCGCTCGGAAGGGCATGATTTTAGGTGACAGTGGCCAGGCTACTCAGAGGGTCCCTACCTTCCGCAGGCAGCCGACGAAATTGTTGTGCACACGTGCTCCCAAAAGGGCCCGGGGATTAACGGCGCCTCCAACGTACACGCGCGAGGACGACAGCATCGTGAACTTGCCGGCGATGTGGGAATGATCCGTGTACACATCGTCCACAACGGCTACGAGCTGTGGAGAGAAGGAGAGAGAGAGATCAGATGAATCGGTAGGGACCCGAGGCGGAGCTACTGTTGAATAAAGTAATAATCTAGAGATGAATTATTATTTGCCGAATTCCGGCGAAACTTTTCTTTCGCGTCCCGCAAAATGCCTCGGGTACGGTAATAGGCGGTATTACGAGAGTGCTTCGGAAATTAACAGTATGGATTTGGGAGGCTCGAAAGTTTGCACTTTTTCGTGAGCAATTAAATCCCTCCAAGGATCTCTTAGGTTCTCCTTGCCGTTTCACTTTTGGCAGTGGGCGTTTTGGAATTACATTTTACGGTTTGCATCTGCAAGTTATACGCTTGCAGAGTGTTACAAAGTTCATCGCTGAGAAGAAAGGAAAAAAAAAGCCCCATGGCTCGTAGCGTGAATCGGCGAAGGGTTGATTTTCCACCAGTTTTCCTTATCTTTGCAATGGATGATAGTCTCCGAGCTTGTGTTTGTGTACGTGTGTGTGTGTGCGCGTGCTTTTTCCTTTAGCTAAGAAATAAAGTTGTCGGACACCAATCGGACCGCTCTGCAACGCCCGGAAGTGATGGCTGCGAAAAAGCGAACTCAGCAACAAACGGCCCTGCTGGAAAACTTGAACCGGCATCAGCATTCGGAATGCCGTTTTAAGCCATCGCAGTGTTGGAATGGCAATTCGCAAACAAATGTGTGTGCTTGTGCAAGTGTTTCAGCTCCTCGAAACGTCGTTCTGTGCGCTTGTGCGTTTGCTTTTGCTCCGTTGGTTTCCTTTTATCATTTCGGAATTCCCGCTGTAGGAGGTCGGTTTGTATTCACTTTGCGCCCCGACCAGCGAACCGACCAACCGGAGGTCCGGAATGACGTCGGACGTTTCCCTTCAGTGGTGCGTTTCGTACAAATTTTGTATAATTTTATTGACCCTTCGTTTGACGCGGGACTGCGGGGCGGGGGAAGATTCAAAGCGGGTTACGGGGAACGTTACAGCTCCCTGAGAAAGGATGGAAGGAGCAACATTTTCGGGTTCCCAAGAGCATTCCAAAGGGGCGGGCATCGAAAGAGGAATAGGGGCCAAACTCCAACTGTTGAGTCTCAAATGTTGGCGCTACGTATATTGTTTTCTCAAGGAATCATTTCCCTTCCTTGTGTTTCGGAAGTTTCATTTTCGAAACAATGCTCTTTCCTTTTTTTTTCGAATTGTCTATAGTTTACATGCGCACTTTTACTCAGTTTGGTGCCTCCTCTTTAGCACATCTTTCATTCAACTCTAGATACGCTGAGTTTTGAAGAATGTTTTTTTTAGTAAACTAACTTGCATTGTATTGAGCCTTTTAAAAAAACGTGTTTCTAGCAGCAACAATGTTATTAGCCATTGCATATCAAAGAAACAAATAGCTCAGATGGTGTCGGAAAACATACAGGGAAATTAGGTAACACTATGGAACCGTATCCCATCCTAGTAATAGCGCCTACACCTCCGTCATCCCCTTAACGATCATTATCCAGGAAATTAGATAAGTGCCTGTGGAGTGTCGGCAGAATCCTGGTACCTTCCTAAGCATGTAGGAAGCGGTAGGTTTCTGAGGAAGGAAAAAAAAAATACTAGCCAGTAGGAAAAACCAACAACTTCTGGCGCTCCTTTCCAACGCGCCCAACCGGAACAAAAACGTGTTCCCTATTGTCCCGTTGGGTTCGTGGGAGAAAGAGAGCAAAGTTCTACGAGAGAAGGTAGGAGGAACCTTCCTGGGGTAAGGCTACAGTTGCCGGTGCCTTTTGTTACGATGCCCTAGCTAACTTCAGCCGGGTGGCGGTTGCCAGTGGGCTCAAAGATTTGTTCTTGCTACTTCAACAAGGACTTGCCAAAGAATCCCTCAAAGTGCCCTTTGACCTAGCGCACCATCTCGAGTGGGATGTTTATATAGGGGATCGTAGAAAAATGAAACACATCGAAAATTTCACCCCACCAACATACTTTTCGAGCGAATCAGAGGAAGTTAGTTAAAGGAAATACTAACATTCAAGAACAGGCCTTTATGGCACCTTTAAAAAAATATTTCCGCCTGTTTCGCAAGCTTCAAACTTCCATGCACCGTGAAGATAAGACTAAGACAGTCGTCTTCAGTGAAGCGCATCAGCGGTGGGAAGTGGTAAAGGTAGCAACAGGAGGGGAGCAACATGGAGTCAGCCAGCCATCTGAGCTACGGATTGTTGTTTCTTAAATGGCAGCAGACGAAGCTATTCTGTTACTCCTTACAGTGTGTGCGTTTCCTTAGAATGCGAACCCAGGGTTGAAATGTAGGAAGAATTTCACCTTAGTATAAACGAAGGGTTCGTGCACATTTTCTGTCCTTCGCTGTGTTCCCTATTAGGGAAACCTACACTTTGCAGTCAGCACGGTTGAACTCCCATCGGGGGCGGGCTCGCCGAAAGAACGTGGGAAGTAAACCCCAATGCACTGATAAAAGTTCAGCTGCGTTTAAGCACATTTATGCAGCCATTGAACTTTGGATGGCCATCGTAAGGTTGGAAAGTGCAAAAGGTAACACGCCCGGTCCGAGCTCGCAACCCTCTTGATGCATCCCTTGCCGTCTGGGAGCAACGGGGCCGACAGGCTGGTTCTTCTCACCGCCTGCAATTGATGAACCCGCAAAAAGGGCATCGCGAGTGTGCAAGTGCTAGGTTTCAGTCCTTCAACGAAACGGTCGTGCTGGGGAAGTAGCTTCGTAGCGATGAGAGGGACGTTAATTAGAAGAGTTCATTGAGAGCAGAGGACATACTAGGTCTCCTTCGCCCTCTTTTGAGACATTTTTTTAAAATAAATACGGCTCCTTCCTAGGGTGTGTGTGTGTGTGTGTCCTGACAACTCCTGACTGTGAGAAAATAATTGCACCACCACCTCCATTAAAGGGGCCGCATCGAGAGTTGAAGTGGAAGTGATTAATAGCATTTTGTCCGGGCAACAAATGGCACGAAGCGACGGTGGAGGTCGAGAGAGGATAGAAAGGCAGCAAGCCAAGTCGTTTCCAAGAGGTGTGGGGTACAAATTTTCTTCTCGTTCTTCCGTCTCAAACGCTGGCTGCGAAGAGTGATTCGCAACGGAGGGCAAATGGAACGGTTTGGGCTCGTAAGCTTAATCACATTGACATTGCCCAATCGGACGATGTACTGGATTGGCCCTCGTGCCAGGGGAAAAAAAGCTCGCTGTAGGTCGAAGGGGAAGGGAAAGTAGGATTGAAGTAGATATAATATTGATACTGAATTTGCCTCCCTGGTGGGAGGCACGCGGGAAAAGCCGCTTACACCGGAAGTCTATGAGTGTTTCCTTTGCCGGTGTGCCGGATTTCTACCGTGAGAGGATTTTTACGGCATCAGAGTTTTTCTTTCTTTCGCTTTCATGAGCCAGTTTCGAGTTCTTTTTCTTCGCTACTTACCCTGCAGAAGCTCGTTATCGATGAAATCTACGGTCGATCGGCCGACGGTCAGCAGCGAGCGTTTAATGGATGAAAAGAAAAAAAAAGAATCTGCGATAAGAGCCGGTTGCGAACAGGTGCGTGGAAAAACGTGAAACAGCTACGTATAAAGAAAAGGTTAAGTTTATGGTATCAATGGATTTTAGGTTTTCAAAAAAGAAAGAAACCGTAACGATCCCTGCGAAGTTTTGATCCACCTTCGAACAAAAGGGGCCGCATGGAGACGGCGAAGATGATAAGGATGAAATAATGCCCATCCAACGGTCGCACTTACCTCCTGAATGCGCCGATGAACCGTAACTTTGTGCCACTGGTGGTCGTCGAAGCGTACGCGGGACGGCTTGATGTGCATCTCCTGCTTTCCGTTCGAGAGGCCCATAGTCAACGATACGCCGCCGTCTCGCAGCGCCAAATTCAGATAATCAGTTCCGTGACCTTTTCGGTGCGTGGATGAGCATTCGTCGTCACATGGAAGGGGATAAGCATGTTTATTTTAGTACATGGCCGGTGAAAAGGTTGCGAACGGTTTGTGTTAAAATAACTGGCATAAGAATAAAATATAAAATCGAACAAAATAAAATGGAGTATTCTTGTTCCCACCATTGCATGAATCTGTTTCTTAACAAAAAAGCAATCTTCGAGATAAATTTTTTTGCACAATATTTTCCCCAACTCCAAGGTATTTAAATTTGACGGATCACATTGTGGCGAAAACTGATCAAATACATAATAACGATGAAATATAATATTATAAAATACAACGTCTATTCGAGGTACGCTTGAAATTCCTGGAACTACGTCCCGAGCTCAACGAAGCCAGCGGCAATCACCGGCCAACAGAAGGATCTTGGCCGGAAGGCGAAGGAGGTTCTGCGCGCCAGTAGAATTTTCGCTTATTAAATTTTCACCAAGGTCTGCTCCATTAGGCTGCGCCGCTTTTTCCGCTTACATGGGTCATTTGGGTTGGTGCAGGAAAACGTGTTCCGCTTACGCTGCACCGGCCATTATGCACCGTAGGCCAAAAACGCTGGCCATAATTTGAGTCATAATCGGCTCGCGTTATACATTTCTTCTGTTTTTTTTTTTTGCAACTCACTCACAGCGTAGGTCTTTTGGTTAGGTGGATGGGTGTGTGTTTTTTTTGGCAGTTTATTTTTATGCGCTAACAAACCATACCGGGACGAACGAACCTAACGATCTCTGCCTTTTTTTTTGCCTCCGTTTCATACCGATCCTTTTAACGGTTTTATGATGAAAATTTCCGACTAAAATCCTCCCTGACTGACCGGCATGCATTTTAACGATCCGGTAAGGCCTGGCTTGGCTTGGCCATGGGCCGGTGCGCTTCTAGCGTGACTCCAGTGGAGAGGTTAAACCAAGCATGGATCCAGGGTGTAAAAGAGAGCAGCGGGGCAGCAGAAAATCAAAAATGCATTTTCCATGTAACGTGAACTGTGACATTTTGTCCCGTCGGTGCCAAGGGGAAAGATTTGTTCGATCCGATAGCGTAGCCTAACAAGGATAATTTCTGCCAAACTGCACGATTGGAGGTGAAAAGGATGGAATCACTGAATAAAAAAAAGGAAAAACTACCAACATTTTCTCGAAAACATTCTACGTTTCGTTCTCGGCCAAGAAAAACATGATCATGGCAAGAACGAACACAGGAGAAGTAAACTCACATTCGATTGAAGGCTGTATGCATGTGTATAGTCACTATGTGGTGGTAGACATGGCGTTACGATGCATGGGAACGCCGGTGAGGACGCAGCTACGAAACATTCACATTGCGTCACGCGAAGGTGACGGTACTTAGCCACTTCGGCCGACCGCAACGGTCACGAAATCGGAAAGGCAGGCCTGGCCTTTTTGGCACCGACGCCAACAAGCACCTTCGCACCAAAAAGAAAGGAGGAAATAAACAGCATACGCCAGCTCTGTTCCTTCGTGGACTGTTTATCCGTGACCCGCAGTCGAGGCCCGGCTGTCAGGATAGCTTATAAGCTCACGAAAGCTCACCTTCACCGCTGTCCTTCCGGTGTGCACATCCTTTCGGATGAACATTTTAGCTGGCAAACTTAATTTGCACTCCACATTCCCGTGTTTGTGTCATGCTAGACCGACGGCGGAAGCCTCGGAATGCATTCGCTCGGAATGCTCTCTTGTGCTGGCCCCGTCCTGCTCCATCTTGCACCGGCGACCACTAGGGAAGTTGCATGCATGCGACGGCGTACCCTTCCACAGTAATTAACGTCGCAGGTGGTTTTATTTATCAGCGCGGTCGCGCGGTAATGAGTTCCGTAGGCACGTCTCCGGAAATGAAGCTGTCACCTGCCCGTCGTCACCCGTGGCACATTATCGCCGGGGACTGAGTGTTGCCGACCGGAGGGAGGCTGTCTGTTGCCGTAGGAAGGCATCATAAAATATTGAATAAATTCATAGTAACTTCATCACCATCAACGGACGACTCAAAAAAAAAAAGGTGCAAAACATTCCACGCGCACTGGAGCTATTTGCGGCCTATCGATTCTGGAGCTTGGCAACCGGTTTACGCCTGGTTTCCCGGGTTGGTCGATGGCACATAACTTCAGACACTCATTTCCGCCCACTCTACATCCCATTTGCTCCCTTTTTGGGGGGGGGGGGGGGGGGGGGGGTAGGGGAAAGTGTATTAACTCCTTATTCCACGGATGGCGCGGAATTGCTTGCAGTGACTGCCCGCTTTTTTCGGCCTCATGCTTGCGCGGATCGTGCTGCCAACGGCAACTGGCAACAAGGAGCTTAAGGAGAAACCATTAAATGGAAGTGGATAAATTGACGCTGGAAAAGGGGAACGCGTGTTGGAAACCAATTGCATGACGCCGTTTTCGTCGTCGTCGTCGTCGTCGTCTTCGTTGGCACTCGGTCGCCTCCGAGGCCAATTTAAAAGTCTTTTTATTTTGTTTTTGATCGATTGGATTTCATGTCCTGGGCGTCGCTCGTTTTCCGGTTTCGTTCCTTCTGATGGATCGTTTCTATTCCTTTTTGGTTGTTTTTTTTTTTTGTTGTTGCTCCGTCTCATGTTCCGCCAACCGAGGCTGCATTTTCTTTGGACAGATCGGGAAAGGCTACTCCGATGGGAATTTTCTACCCTGCCTTTGCAAAGAAAACGATCCATTGCACGAGGTCATGAATTGGCAGTGCATCATAATGACCTAGGCGAACCGATCCCGCTGCCAATGGCACGAACGGGCTAAATGGAACCTGAAATGAACGTTTATGATTGATAGCGACGCTGAGTTTACCAAGCTGTGGCAGACTGCATCGTTAGGGGTCATTGATTGGTCGCTTGTTTGGATCGGAGGCCTGTGTTCACCCGAAGAGGGTCAACGTCTTTATTGGATGGTGAAGTAAAAGGCATGTTAAGTTGAGCGTTTTAAAACCTACTACTAAGCAATGATTTAAAACTATTTATACAATTTCATAATACTTATTTTAAAAAAAAGTTGATCACATTCATTGTCAAATAAATTCGTATAAGATGGTTTTTGTGTCGAGCCCAATCAATGAATCAACACAAGCTTTATGCCTGGAGAAATCATTATTAAAGAAACCAATTGAACGCTCGGTGGGAGCAAACAGCAGGGCAATGTGGAAAGCCCATTTTCACGTCTTTGATGGTTTTGTGACATTCACAAGCCTGCCGGCACGGAACCCGTAATCTTTCCACATTTACATCGATTCAAACGCGGCGGCAAGTCCTTTCATGCCTAACGACGGCAGAAGGATGTGGATAAATGATGAATAATGGCCCCTGCCGGCAACTGACGGTTGATGCGTCGGGAGTCCATCAATCAACTATTCCTTCAATATTCCCACCCCCTTCTCCGATTCGTGCAACCTGCGGGTGGCGATGGAGGGGTGAAAGGGGGGGGGGGGGCGAATGGCCCACCGACAGCTCGTACCATTTGTCTTGTTCGCCACGAGCGTGTCCTGAGATCGGGGCCTGTCCATGGTGGTCGTTCAGTAGATCAGTTAATTTCTGACGTAGTCCCGGTGGATTAATGGTGGGACGCCTTCGTCGGGCTAAATGCGCAGCTTTGCGACTTTGGTGCGCTGCACACGGACGGACAAAACTTTTCCAGAGCTGCAAAATCATTTAGTGAACTAATTATCCAGGGTAAAAGCAACTGTCCCCGCAAGCCCGGTGGACTGCAGTCAATCACTCACTGTCGGTTAAATGAATGCGGACAAGCTGGAACTGGTGATGTGTTGGGTACATTGTGCTGAGTGGAGTCGGAAAACGCAAATTACCCAGAAAACGGCACTTCGAAAACTACTAAAATGCAACGAAAGCCCAGGCGGTTAGCTCAATGTGTGCTAGCGAGAGAAAAGCAAAGGTCATAGATTATTTTACAATTGGACTAAAAACTGTTTTTTTTTAATGGATAGCGAACTAACTTCTGATATTGCGGGATGAGTTTTGTTGCACTGTTGATTGTTATAAAAAAGCTGGACATTATTCAGAGCCATTACATTTTGAATGTTTTCTTGAAAATTGGCTTCGTGGTCGATTGGCTTTAATAAACTGGTTCTATTTGGAGCAGCAGCCATCGCGTGTCATCAAAAATACATTCGTCAATTATAATAGACCGCACAGCGTCCGCCAGGAGGATGCAATTTCTGTTCATTTTCCACGAATGCGATGGCGTGGGGAGTGGTTGGGAGGGTTGAACACCAACGTCCCACATCCGCCGCACATTGTTGAGCGCAACTTACGCCTGGTCGGCCATCGATTTAAACGACCAACGGATTATCTGTTTTCCACCTAAGCGACCGTGCTCGTAGTTTATTTTTAGCATCGTCCTGTCCATCTCGGACGGCAATTTCGGTCGATGAAAATCGAATTTTCCCAATACGAACCCAGGAATCCTGCCAGCACCGACCGAATGCACATACAAACATCAGTTTTGGCTCGGTTTTAAATACATACACTCGCGCAAACACACACTCTCGCACTCGACGGTCAAATCAAATCAATTTTAATTCGATTGGATATAAATATTTCCTCCGTGCCACTTCCAGCTTCCGATGGATCCGGAAGGATGGGTTTCCGGGTGAAATAAGAAACAAACAACAACAAAACAAGAACACATTTGATTCGTCCTCCATCGAAGCGAGCTCCAGCTCAAACGTTGCCATTTTTTTTTTTTTGGCGTGCCATGATCGGAACAGTTCAGAATCGCAACACATTTGCGCTACGCTTGCGTTCGTCCCGCGAACCGGCAAAGGTACGCGGCAGGACTTTCCGGGAACGTGATCCACTTTTATGTTCGGTCGCAAATGCGCAAATGAGCTGCGGGATAAATCGGGACTCGGGAAGCCCGTGCCGCATCCCAACGAGAGGCGAACACGCCAACCAGCACAACGCCAGCGTGCGCCGATGAAAGTTTAATGAGCAAAATTGATTTTCTCGCCGGAAAAGCGCCCACGTGGAGGTAATCAATTTTGGGATCGATCTGTGCATGTATGAGTGTGTGTGTGTGTGTGTGTTTTTTCTTCATGTGCACAAATATTATGTTTGAAAGGATGAGTTTTGGCAAAAAGATTTGTTGATCACCTTGGAGGTAGAATTTTTCTTCCAATAGTTATCCACATCACTGCACATCACCGTGGAAACTTGTGCCTCAAGGTTTGCTTCTCTTCACCCCTCGAATCGGGTTCAAGGTTGAATGCAGATCGAAAAGAAAGTGAGCAATTATAGTCTAATTCAAACTGCTTCAGATGCTGCGGTTCGAAAACGAAACCTTTCATTGATAAGCCGTTCCAGGAAGAAACTAACGCTCCGGATTGTACTGAATTAAATAGCCTCACCAACCAAAGCCTCATCGAGCCGAGCAATGCACCGCTCGTCAACTCCCTCCGACTTCCCTTACGAGCACGGAGGACCACCGTTGGCCATCGGCGGAAGGCCAAAGCAGCAATTATCTTAATTAGATTACATCCCGCCATAAAAGCTGCTCGCCGTTTATCGTTTCACGCTCTCGAGACGTCGGAGGGGGTAAAGCGGTTTCGGGGTGGGAAAGAGGAAAGCAGGAAAAAGAAGCAAAAGGATCCGATCGGCACGGTCAGGTGGGATTAAGGGCAGCAGCAGCAGCAGCAGGGATGCGAAAATGGGGAAGAATGTGCCTCGGGGGCAGCACAATCTCGCACAACTCACAATTTACAGTGACTTCGGCCAGGTCCAGGTCAGCCGGCTATCGCCAGCGTCAGGCGGGGGCCGAGCGTCTTTGTGCTACCGGTTCATGTGTACCTCCTGCCCCTTGCCACCGTTCTCCCAGGAGCCAGGTCATAAAAATGGAGCACGGGCGGGAGTGGGAAAACTCGGTGCCAAGCGCATCGCTAGCATCGCTCGGAAGTCGTCCCCGATCGGAGGGACCGTGAGCGAGGCCGGTGTTGAGGGGGAGGTGCAGTTTGCGACGAATTCCAACGGTGGCGGCCATCTTTTTTTCTCATCTCCCCTTCGCTAGCCCGTTGATGGTTACGAGAGGCGACGAACATAAAACGACACTAAGAAAGCGTTGAAATGTGACCAAATGCCAGTCCAACGGAACCGTACCCGAGGGGATAGGGGGTTGTTCCGTGCATAAACCGAACCTCCGACACCACGTTCCTGTCCACACAGCCCCCCTCTCTCCCCTAAAAGGAGCAGGAGCTGTCAATGTGTTGTGTGCTTAGAACATTAGGTAATATTTTTATGATTCTTCACATTCATCCTCCCCGCCAGGTTCTTGCCGGGGCAGGAAGCTCGTTCCGTTTGGCCTACGTGTCGTGAGGATTTTTATATCGTTTCACACACTTTGTCACTCGAGTGCGTACCTTTGTGCCTGCCTTTGTTTCGTGCGTGGGTCAATCGCCTTGCTCTTTTGGTTTATAGGTACACAGGTTAACTTTCGCAGACACAGAAGAGGCCCCCCCCACCGGGTCGAGTCCCGGTGAAGGTTGAAGGATATATTTTATTTTATTATTTTACTGACCCAAGCTAGGAAGGAATGCTGGCAGTGACACCTTGGTTTCGACGCAGACGAAGTGGGCCAAAGAGGAACAAATGTGCGGCGGAAAAACCACGACTACAGCGACCGACAAAGTGTGGAAGAGTTAAGGTGGTGGAAAATTAAATTATCATTTAATGCCGTTTCCTCTTCCATTGCAGTTGATTACTATCCCCTTAGCCCACTGGATTCATTCACCGGCAGCGCATACTCACGGAAAACGGGAATTGAAAGAAATAAAACTAAACCAACCAAAAAACGAGGGGAAAAACAAGACTCTGTTTCGGAACTTACCGGTGTAGAAGAGGAGCCCGTTCGGCTGGCGGGTGCGAAAGTATAGCGTGATGGCATCCTGGGCACTAACGATCGGTTCACCGCCCGTCTGCCCCAGGTCGTACGAGAGAAACTCGGTCCCACGGAACGTTGCCTCCGACGGTGCCTTGTCTGTGGAAGGAAAAAGTGAATCAGTGAAGCGGTGTGAGAAACAGGGAGCAAGCAGGTTGAAACCGGTTTCCGGCTGGCTCGACTGACATTTGCGGCATTTTCGCCGAAGTACATGAACATGTTTTCCGAATCGCAGCGCTCGAGTGGCATGTGCCCCGCCATTGTCGGGGAACGGACGATCTCGGTTCGCACGTTTTGCTTCCATTCCTTTTCCACCAAGGATCAAGCGCACAAGTAATCGTCACCGCAATCGCGCATAAATCGCACCGAGTGAATTTGGTGCGGGGTGGTGAAAAATTAAGTTACTTGAGGAGCCGATTAAGTTATCTTCTAATGACATCATTATCGCTACCGTGTCCTTTCTCCTCTCACCCCATGCAAATGGTGGGGCTCAAAACGTTGACTTATGCCGGCTGCAATATTTCGGGCTTTCCGATGAATTATTTGTGCGCAATTTAACGGGCCAATATCCGGCAAAGTTGTTGAAGGGTATCGTGCTTCTGCAACGGCAAGCAACGACAAAACGGCCGTCTATTTCAAACACGCCTATCGATCCACGATCCGAGCCGACCGCTTGTCGTCGTTCCGTCGGCCAACAGAACCCGGATTGCAGCGAGATGAAATAAATTATCGCTTATCTTTCATTTATTTGTCGTCAATTTCTCCAGAACCCGAGAATAAATCATAGGCGGAGAACGCTGGGCGTTTCGATAACGAAGCGGAATGGCTGTGTTATATACCGCCCCGGCAGCAGCTTGCCCCTTTGCCGGGAGGCTATTGGGCGGATGAGGGACGCAGAGGGGGGGATATACTTCCCGCCTGTTCATTAACTCCGTCCAACGGTGGCTCGGTACGTCAATCAGCTTACGGTCATCGGAAGGAGGGAGTTATTGGAACCAACTCACAGGCGGCACACGTCAGCTGGAGCTGGAGTGCTACAGTTTAAAGCAGTCGTTCATTCGCCGGTAATTAAATTCGAGAAAGTCTAGTGCACCCGGAAAAATCGCTGAGATAAGCGGTCGGTTCAGCTGCAACCAGCGTTTCGGTCGGCAGGGATGGGCTCGTTGTTAAAATGTTTAATGATGTTCCAGTTTATATTTTGGCCCATTTTCTTCGGGTCCCGTTTAGCCCGGCATGGCTAGGGTAGGAATTTTCTCCTCTCGCTCGCTGCGACAGTCGGTCTGCTGCTTCCGTACGGACTCGTGTCGACGTTTGCTGGATCGTTGCCAAATTTTATTATTTTTATTATCTTTTTACGATTATTTATCATGCAAGCAGGCGGATCGATGCGGTAAGACGCTTTCCGTGAGGGTCTGTCCGGGAGAAGTGGTTCTCCTTGTCCCCTGGCAGAAAGCCTCCTTACGTCGGGACGTTGAGGCGGTCGGGGAAAAAAGGTGGGGAACAAAATCCTACCACCAGTCGCAGCATCAGCAGCAGGAGCCGAAGGACAATTAATCTTATTTGCTTGAGTTCATAGACCAGCAGAGCACGTCGGACACAGCAGTCGCTTCGAGCGTTTGTTCCCGGCACAGTAGGCTCTTGGTAGAGCGAATCGCAAAGAAAAGAAGCGACGGCTTTTAAGCACCTTCCACGATTCCACTTCACACCGGTAGGAGGCACGCAAAAAAAACCCCACCCCGGAAGAAGCTCACCCTGTTTGTTTGTTTGACGAATTTTGATTTAGTGCACGTGTTTCACCCCGTATGAAATCGACCGTAGAGGAGAGGAAAATAGGATAATACGATTTTTGAATCGTTGGTACAAAGGATTTCTGGTATTTGACGCAAAAGTCAAAGTACGGAGGATATGGTTTGGTTTACTCTAGCCTCCCACTGGCTCTCAAAATGAGAAATAGCTGTGTTATTATTTTCATTTCTTTTGGTTTACAGAAAGATAGTAAAAAAAAAGACCATCCCTTCAACCCTGTTATGCACATGGTCTACGATCGAAAGATGCACTCAATGGTGTACGGATACCTGAAAATAAAATGACCTTTTGTAGCACCAAGTGACGCCGTATGATGTCAATAAATTAATTCCTTCTCCCTTCGACACCATCTAGTGGCATGCTTGCGGGAACTATCACAGAGTAGTGGTAGTTGTGATGGAAAGCGAACGCTTGAATCATGCTCGACGGATGCTGGTGGCCGAATGATTGGTCCAGGGCCGTCCAGTCCCTTCACGCAACGGATGGTCTTCCTGGCTGATTCAACACTGTTTTCCACTGCATTGCAGAGCGTTCCACCAGCGTTGATTGATGCACATGACGTCCCGGTCCGACTAAAGCTTAACCACATGGTCCTCGCACGAGGTCACTAGCCGGGAACAACGGGAGCCGACGGTGCGTCCCGCGAAGCCGACGAACAAATTCGCCAACATGAATCGGTGCTTGTTTGGTGAAGCGTCCTAAATTGGTCGCGCTTTTGCCATTATCGAAAGCCTTGCCACCAACGCCGGTGCATTGTCAGCTTTTTGTGCTGAGCCACCGGGGAGCATGGAAATGGCTGAAAACCGTGGGGGGCCCGTGGGTGGGACGAGCTGTTTGGCGAGTGGTTTTGATATTTGAGTGCTAAATCTCGAAAGCCTGCACACGCCTGCCGGCCGAAAAGCGATAAGCTGGGCCCGGTGCGACGCTCCTTAATGGATGGACGCTGGGAAGTGCCAGCACGGCCTTTCGTTGTACCACAATAGAGCCTGATTTTTCGGTGTAGTACATCGCTCTTAGCCACTCGCGTCGGAGAAAATGAATCGATAACGGTGGTAAATTGTATCCCTCGCACGAGGGACAGGCGTCAACGGAAATCATGTTGGATGCGTTGACTTAATTCATCAGCGTGTGGATAAAGATAATAACACACAGAAAAACTATTCTTCGAACCATTCCAATTAGAGTCAATTTTATACGGTGGCTGTTGAAAGGGATTTAATCGCAACCATTTCATTCTGGTATCATGTATTCACAGGAAGTAACTTCTCAACGATCTTTAATTTGTATCATCAAGCATAATACTTTATTATATAGCAGAAACTCATTTCACTCCCGAGTTCCTCCCCGTCGCTTGTCTGTTTTACCAGCCACCAGGCGTCTCCATAATTTCTTGTCAATTCACCTCGAATACAAAGACAAAAATCTTGGTTTTTATCATGTGTTGCTTGCACCCATTTTTATTTTGCTCTTCGTACAACCAGTTCATTTTGACTGGAAATTCTGCTTGAGTGTCAACTTTCTAATAGCGACCAGGCGTCTCCATCGTTGATGCAATAGTACCGCGGCTAAGCAAATAATCCCGGGCCAAACCTTTCCTTGGCCGTCGTTGACTATAACCTAAGAAAAAAAAGTTGGTCACAATTTTCCAATCCAGAATTCAGAAGCTCGTTCTCGCGGCATTTTTCCGTTTAATAAAACCATCCAGCGTCTGGGGAAGTGTAGGGCTGCATTTAGGTTGCTGATTTTGAATGAAATTTGACACGCTTTTAGCGTGCTTGCAACGTACATCATCTGGCATCGCTTGTTATACACGGTGATGGTTGCTTCCGGCTTATTTTTTTTTAATCCATTTTTCCCAACTTCATCGTATTTACGTGTCGGATCGTGAAAATGTACTTTGGAATGGTGCCTGGTTGCGATAGCGAGTGAGTTTCTTTTTATATTGCTTTCCTTTCGTCCAAACGGACTAGTTTGATGTCCACTTTTCCCACCGCGGATACATTCCTGTGATGCAGCTATGGGGACTTTCCACAGATGGAAGCGCGAAAAATATTGCATTTATTTTTAGTCCATCAACAGTTTCGCTTCGTCGGATGGCTGTGGCTTTTCGTTGGCAATAAAACGACATGCCTCCAACTGAACAACTCCTACACTTCTCCAAGCAACATCCTCACCCTTGCACGGTATCACTACAAGAAAGCTATTGTTAACCGTCACAGGAAATTTCGCGCAAAATTCGCTCACTCCGCTGACAGCAGGAGTTGCTGTGGCAAAGCGATAAGATACCCTCGTACTAAATTTAGGATCTACCATCACACCACCGCTTTCCAGTCGGATCGTATCGAGATGCATCAGAAAAGTTGCGCCCAGGGAGAGAGAGAGAGGGAGGGATGGGAGGAAACGAAATTAAATCCTAGCTGAAAGGCTTCTCACGGGTCTGAAGGAACCTGGGGCTGGGTTGCCGAACCGCCCTGCCATATAATGGGTCGAACGTTGTGCTTAAATATTCCCCAAGGACGTGAACGAGGACAGGGAGAGCATTCTTCCTATTCGGAGCCACTCGCCAGCGTAATCTCACCCCGTTTTCGTACGTTCAAAAATTCAATTTAAATTCTTGGCCGTGGCACAAAAGGACACGAGCCGGAACGGGCTGTACCTGCAGACATCAGTGCGCCATCCCAGCCATGGACCATAGTTCATGAATCTTTACATAAGTGTGGTTCGGAAGATCTCCCGCTTCACTGCACGACCGCCGTGTTCTGGTGCCGACGGTCAAAACACATACTTATTCATAGCCCCACTACCTCCTCGCTATCGGCCCGGTTTGCCACGGAAAAGGCCTTCCCACGTCTGCTCTGCCGGTGAGATGCTTTGCCCTGATTTGAAATTCATATTTATTACGACGAGCGAGGAATCCTCGAAAATGGGGCAAGGTTGTGTAAATGTCTACATTTCAATGGTGGCGCGCTCCCAACCGCAGCGCCAGTAACAGTTACCACTCCACCTGGGCGGGTTATTTGCAACGGATACGGCGCACCGACCCCTCCAAAGGGCGAAAGGTGTTGCGAGACGTTACGGTGTAGCGTCTCGGATGTTTGCCGGTTTGGAAGCAACGAGGCTCAATGGAGCTTTTGTGATATGCGATATGCGGATCCTCGCCGGATTCGGGTGACTCGGCCTCCGTGGCCGCTCTATCCAACCGAACGGGGCGAGACTCCGGGTCGAGAACGGACGATGTGCGTGCCGGCAGCAGTCGTTATTTGTACATCCGGGCTCTTGTGTTGGATTAATTGGATTACGTAATTCACCGACAGCCGAGGTAAGGCTGACCAAAGTGTTCGGTGTGCTCGGATTAGGTGCCATGCAGTGAGCACATTCTTCTTCCAATGAAACATCCACCTAACCTAGCGCCGTTTGGAGCAGATGCTTGTAAATCGATGTGGGCATGCTTCCCACATCCACCACCACGCGTTAAGCTGTCCGGTTCGGCCTGTACGGGTCGGGCGTAAAGTCTCAAGGAACGGTATCTAATGGTAGTTCAAATTAAAATACTTCACTGCACATGTGTTCAGCTTATGCCGAATGCTGTGCAGCGATTGCTTTCCTAGAGCAGACCGGCTGAACACCGGAACGTACCAAGTCTTCCTGCCCGGACCCGGCTGGCCAAATCTCACGCAACGGTCCCTCGGTCAACGGTTTCTTTGCCCCATTTGCTTCCGAAAGCATCGTCACAGACGAATAATCGCACCCATGAGGTTCCCGTCATTCACGGATGATCAATCACATTTATTAAATTAGACCCGTACCATTCCATTGCTTGCAATGCCTCCCAGAAGCAGAGGGAGCGGGTGGCAGGAATAAAATTAATCCCACCGAGCCGAACACCCGGACAAGAAAACAATCTTCCGAAACGAAACAATTACACAACGGATTCACGCTCCACTAAGCCGCTCGGTGTCGCACGCTGGAGCGATTTATCAGAATCCTTCATCCTTCGCCCTTCGTCCAGCACGGCGGGAGGCGGTGTTTTCTTCACCAACTACGATTCTGCGCCATATCGGAGAAAACGGCTCCGATTCTGCGGTACACGGGCAGAAAATGGACGGCGTAGAAAAGATTCACCAAAGCTCCGCCGAAGAAGGAGCACAGAAGCGCAAAGCAAACAAACCAACAGAAAATCAGCATTCATTAATGCTCCAGCGAGGAGGAAAAAATTGTATTTATCTCCAACGCGGAACCCTGGGTGCAGTTGGGAATGTTTCGGATTTGTAAATTTCTGCAGAACGGAACTCGCCTTGTCGGCCATCGTTCGGTTCGGCTCGGAATGCCGGTGTGCCCTCGATTTCGGTGCTCGATAATCATAAATTGATTACGCTCGTAACTGGCCATAAATTCGTCGGCCATCATCATCCTTCCTTTCCGGTGGCTGGGCGTGCCGGAAGGAGCGTGGTGGGTTGGGTTGGGGACAAAAATGGTATCCGTGGCTATACCGGGGCCGATTTCTTCCGAGGATAGCCATTCAGTTGTTGCTGTTTATCGCTAATATTTGTCGCGTGCAGGCAACCCCGGGGTCGCAACTGTCCCCGTCGAGCTATAAACCGGAAATCCGTTTTCCCGGAGCGCGATTGGAAAGGGAAATATTGCCACCGTTCCACCTGCAGCCCTGCGCGTCGCTATCGAACGGTGCTGCGAGTGAATTGCGGATCAGCATGTGTGTGTGTGTGTGCTTGGGATATGCTTTGCAAAAGAAGAGAGAGGTTTATCGAGACGTGCATATAAAACCAGATAAAATAGGACAACAGTTTGACGCGCTAGAGGAGATTTTCGCACGCGATGGAAACGAAAGAAAAAAAGGGCAAACATCTCGATTCGATTTTGGGCCCGAATAGGTTCGGTTATGCAATGATGGCGCCTCGGGCAGGGAAGGGTTTCTTTTGGCACTGAAGAACTGGGAACTTTGTAAGCTACTTTATCACACCCATGCGCGGCCAGCGGTAGGACGGTTGGGCGCCTCGATCCCAGGCGAGACCTGCTGCAACTTAGGAGAATTTATTTACGATTTCTTTGCGCTACGTTTTCCACAGACCGGATACGCTTCCCGGATTAAGGGCTTATGGGCGCGCATCCCGCGGTAAGATCGAGTTTTACTGCAGTTACCTACCTCGCTCGCAGTACGTTCCCTCGTACTCCAGGTTCCGGCACTCGCAGATCGGGCCCGAGTCGGTCGATATGCAGATGCCACCGTGCTGGCAGGGATCGTGACGTTCGCAGGCATCGGTGACGTTGCTTCGCAGTTGCTGCAAGGAGGGACACGGAGGGAGGAGGAAAAAGAAACACAAACGACAGCTTGTTAGTATGATTTTGCCAGTGATGATGAGCAGTTGGCTTTTACGAGCGCTGTAGGAATGCAGAATTGCGCACAGTACGGGCAAGCGACACTTGCGACAGTTTTTCTTGCCCGGAAATGGCGAGGGTGCTGGCGCACAAACGGCGCCGGCTGAACGAGAAGGACAAACAAACTGGTAAATGGCATTTGCTACCGGCATTTTGTAAAACACTCGCGCGAAAAGTCACCCACCACGGACTTCTTGTACGACTGGCGTGTGATCCTTCGTGGAAGGCACGAAACGGGGGCAGGGTGGCTCAAAGGGGGGGCACAGGAACTCTAAATAATAACGAGCACGGGGAAAGTGTACATTGAACAAGATTGACAAATTGAAAATGTAATCGGGAATAATGTAATATTGATTTTAGGAAAGTTTTTTTTTCTGGGATGAGCAAAAACGAACACAAAAGCTTTGTGTTTTTAGGTTATATACAAATCCATAAGAATACTGTTTAAACTCAAATTTGTACAAAAAACAATGGACAGATAGCCTTTACATAAAAACACAATAGTTTCACAATAACCATCTTTTAGCTGTCCTACAGTTTGATTTTCAAATACTATACCCAAAAATCCTTGTCGCACGTATCGCATTCTAATCCCTCAAACTGAAACGTTGTGATGCAATATTATGACCATTGAAAGACACTTTCTATCGTTTCTTGGGGCCAGGCTACATGCTTGTGAAGAATAGTGAGAGCCAGCTATTAAACATGCAAGCACAGGATTGAAATTCAGATGTTGCGAGTTGCTACTTACAGGTTGAATTCTGAGCATACAATGGAATGTTTCACTTAAATGAACTGTCTGCAGATATAAAAAATATGAAATTCTAAAGGATGTTTTCAAATGTCCAGAAATGCCACTGCAAGCGAAATGCAACATCGGAAACACCCGTAAGATGGAGAAAAATGTCTTTCCGTTTGCAAAGAAAAGGAAAAAAGGAGATGTGCACAAACACACACACATACACACACACACCAGCGTCACGGCAGGGAGAGGGCTCATACAAAAATACATGCTGCGCTGTCTGGTCTGGAATGGAAATGAAAAATGATGGTCACCCGTGCAAGCGCAAAGTGGGATATATATTTTTCATCGCTTCGCCTCGCACGGACTTTTCGCGCGACGCGATGCAATGTGAGTGCAATGCTCCGGCATGCTCGGAACTGGACGGTGTACCCTGCTGCCGGATGGGAAGGTAAGTAGGAATCATTCGTTCTCATAATTGTATTAGAACGATGCTGCCGAGGACGTGAATGGTATGGCCCACCAATGGTATGGTCTGTTTGCGGTTCACTGTTTGTGAAGCTGAGCTGATTTTAAACGAAAACAAACTGCTGATGCTCTGACGCCACAGGAGAAAGGTTTAGGATGGCGAAAAGCGTACATTATAGGCTTCGGGATATGATCCTTTAAAAAAGGTAATATATTTTTCCACACTTCCCCGGGTGCAGCCGCGATGCACGATGGAGATGTTTAATGGCGACTGGACTTATGATAATGGGTCCCATGCTAATTAAGGGATCTAAACGTACTCACAAAGATTCCAAATTATCTTCAACGCCAGTTCCCGCCTGCAGTTTTCGGAATAATCAACTAAATTGCAAATGGGAAGTGACACTCGAAAGGGAACCGTGCTGCGCCTCGTGTACGCAGCGTAATGAGTTAATGCAGCCAGGAACGTTCCGGTGACAGGGTGGTGTAAAAACCCATCACCGGCGGCAGCAGGTTCGCCGAGGCAAAACCCCCTGCCCCCCGGTCGGCGTGCTCCTTTCGAGAGCGTGGCGCATCCTACGACGGCACCATTACGACCACTTGCTCCCCAGGCTCTCGTACATTAATTACGTAAACTACTTTAGCCTCATTAAAAAGATGGTGCAAACAGGACTATCGTTGCGATTGAAGGGGTAAGAGAGGGAGGGGGGGGAGTAGGAAATGGTGATTCGGGGAGAGTGCGGCGGGGAATGGATATTAAATTTTAACCTTCGCCACGGCAAAACCTCGGCCCGCCTTGTGGAGCGGCGGTATTTTGCTCAAGTTCGAGCTTCTCAGTGCCTTTACACACACACAAACCCCTCTCTCTTTCTCTCTCTCTCTCTTCTCGCACCCTGATCCGACTCCCTGGCCGGCCATCATATCGTCATCATCATTGGGCCGCAACGTTACCCTCGAGTGTCATTGCCAGTCGTCCCCGGAGGGATCCGCCCTGAGGACGCGAGATCAACTCTTTCGCCGGCGTTGGCTGTGATGTCAAATTTTGAGACTCTTCTAAGGAATCCATGCGAACCGGAAAGGGGAATCAGAATAGAAAACACTCCCGTACTCGTGTGTTCTTCGTTAACTCTACATCTAGCATTCCTGGAAAGTGGTATTTAATCATTTCCAAAGCACTCGGCGTTCCTTTAGAACTTCGTGCAAATATTTCCACAGGATCATTTATTTGGCCTACACTACATCGGCATACGCAATCTCAACGGGCATGGGAGATGTTAAATGTTTGCACACACCGTTCGATCGAATGTCATTTGTAAAGACGGCATTTCTGAAAGTAGCATTTTCCCTTTCGTCGAAGCACAGCGAATCATGGAAATTGGTTTTTAATCCGGAACATGTTTCGTTCAGTCAACAAAGAATATCTGATTAGATTACGTTAGTGTAAAACTTTTCCATCATATTATTAAAACCCTTTACTTTACCAAAATTGTGATATGCCTGGAACATTAGAGTTCGCTTAGGCAGACACTCTTATATTGAAGTCACAAGAACACCTAATGACAGAATAATTGAAAAAAAAGTCATCCACTAACCTAGAGAACATTTATCTCATAAACACTTAAGAATACAGCTCTTCGTTTCACATTCAACTCTTGTTCACATGACACCCTTGTAAGTTGAAATATAAAATACGTGTAGCATTGCATTTCTTCATTTCAGTCGGAAAATGTCGCTTGTAAGGATTCCTTTTTCCCTATGAACCAGGGTGTTGTGAGTCTGTCGGCCACATAACCATGATGATCACAGGACCGTAACCAGGCCGACGGAAGGGACAAAGAAACACCCTCAACTTGGGTGGAAAATAAAAGTGACAATGATAACCAAAACGGTTTGTCATAAATGCCAGATAAATGTGTCCGGTGCGAAGAGGACAAACCAGCAACCCAATCGGCTGACGTACTGGGATGGTTGTGCCGGGACGGTGCAGTTTGGGCGGATTATTGAAAAGGGAATTCGTTTATCCTGCGACCGATCTCCTGCATACCAAGTCCGAGCGAATGGTTTTCAAATACGACTATACGGGTGTTGATGATGTCTGGTTCTTTTTCTATGCCTTTGACTTAACCCAGGGATAGATGATGGTAATGTCTGTCCTCGGTTGTGGAAAATGTTTAGAATAAACTATCACAACACTCACCGCAGAGTGAAAGAACCAGGAATCGGAGCGGGGCTGCGACGTGGGTGACGGGAGTGGATTTAGAAGCCGTGTGACATCCGACACTTCCAGAAATGATGACGAAGGGCCCGAATAAATGGAAATGATGCACGTGTGTGTGTGTATTGCCGCCAAAACCCGGAGGCATGCCAGGAATCGTAATTGAGACTTGATTTATGATGATGCGCCGAGCTCCGGAAAGTGGCCGTGGTTGGTAGGTTGTGGATGCTCGGCTGGAGATGATGTTCATCCCCATGTTCCCGGTGTCGCCCCCGTCGGGCAGCATCGAGACAAAGGGACATAAATCGATTATGATGCCGGCGATAAGGTTGGATTTTTCGATGCCACCCAAAGCGATACTTTCGGGGGACGGACAACGATGCGCAGAGTGGCTTCGGTGACTCGGCGCGGGCAAATTGGGTTATATGAATGTAAGGCAAATGCGGCAGAAGCATTTTGCACCAGAATTACTTTGTTTTGAGTGTTTCGGAACCATCAATTCTGCCCCGCAGCCAAATAGTGAGGGTGGTTACTCCATCAAACACATCTGAATAAACTAAAGTTGTAATTCTACATGCTTCCGACCGATCAGTTGAACATCTGCGATTCAGTTTCGGGGGTAAACTAGTTTAAAGTTTTCCTTCAACGCATTACAAGTACAACGTCGACAATCCTTTTCCATTCTGGAGATAATTTTGGGAACAAAAAAAAAAGAAAAGAAAACGCTAACATTAATGACAAATACCGCGAAAAGTGCCATAAAACTAACATTTGAAAAGTCGCTGCCGGGTTGTGCCACCATAATCCATTTCCATTTGGTACATATGTCGCGGATTAACTTTTCCTTCGGCTAGTTTTTTTGTTTGTTCTTGCGCCATGGCAGATAGCTAGACGCCCGCTAAGAAGCTGTACGCTATTCTTTCCTGCGTTACCCGGAACGCAAGTAACAAAGGGGTGTATACTCGAAGGATTCGTAAGCGCCGGATGTAAACCGGATATCGGGCCACCCGACGGGAACGACTACCTAGACCTTTTTTCCGTCCTTTTTCGAGCTGGATAGAGGACTCTTCGCTGTGGTAAAGTGCTTAGAAGCTGCGCACCCTGCGACGGAGACTGTGTGCAGCGTGAAAGAAAACGAACGGAAAAAAACCGAGGGAAATATTACGGAAATCCTTCGCAGCACCCGATACGAGCGATGTGGGACAAAGTTTTTTAATCTGTTTTCTGGTAGTTGCACTTTTTTTTATGCCTGCCTCCTCCACTCGTTAAACGAACTCTTTTTCCGCAATTTTACTCGCACTGGAAAACCATGCCATCGGCAGATGATGCTGAAAAGGGATACTGGTCGGACTGAGGACGAATGTCGGCATAGAAACGATGATCGGTGTTGTTGGCGGACTTTATGAAGAAAGTTTCCAAAAAAAAAGGAGGAGTACGAGAGGGCTCCAACAATACGAGCAAATAACTTTAAGGGTTCGATTATGCTGCAGAGGGTAAAATGGAATCCAGCAGCTGCTGTTACGTATCGATGCCGTTACGCAGTTGACATTACATCAAACGGTTAGGCGTTTCTAAATGCCCTTAAGACACAAAAAGGGAGATGTGTCTTCAAAACGGCCAACAAGGGCGAAAACAATCCTCAGTTTGGCTGGTGCATCGATTCCAGAGATTAGTTATTGTTGAATGCGGTTGCGATGCACCATAAACTAGGTTTCAATACGGGCATTAGATTCCGGATGTTGTTCCTATCGATCACGCTCGGTTGTTGATTCTGCCCAAGCTGTGGAACGCTAGGGCGACCGTTTTTTAATTGCTCTTCAACCCTCGAGCACCTGAATTGAGTGCATCGGGTAAATCCCGCACGAGTTCGAAGGACTTTGTGCGCCACAGAACTCCCTCCGTACTTCTCGGGAAGGTGTTTCAGCGCTGGCAAAACTACATCCGGAAGCGACTCTACCTCGCAAGGAAGAACACAAATTGTATTCATCCTGCGATACAATGCCGATAGCAAATCTATTATTAAACGAGGGCTCTCCGGAAGTCCGCAAGTAATGGATCGCCCCTCGCGGGATGTAGCTCCAAAACCGGATGAGGCTGCTCGGCTGCAGCGTCACGTTGAGAGCCGGCAGCATCGAAGCACCGGAGGTTTCGCAGTGGAAAAGTCGGTAGAAAAATGGGAAAACACCGTTTTTCTCTGTTCTTCCATGATGATAGAAAATGGGTGGTAGAGCGAAAGTAATTGAATTTCCAATTCCAAGCCATCCACTTTCTTCCGATCCGCACATCCTGCTTCAGCCCGCACCAAGTCGTGAGCTGGTGCACACCAGAAAGCACGATGTTTCAGGTGTACACGTCTTTCTTAGTTGCGCTTGGATGGGTTTCCATTTGGCCAACGTGGCACTTGAGCGTCAGTCCTCGAAGTCTTGGTCGCGCCGGTCGCTTTCACCTGCTCCGTTGTGCTTTTTTCCAGATGGGAACCGCTTTTGATGCCCGCGTCCTGGAAAGCGTGTCTCCTGTTGTTTTGTTTTTTCTTCTTCGACAGTTTTCCTCCGCAAAACGCTTAATATTCAGACCGAACTGTCAAAGTGTACGAGGCTCGTCCAACTCCGGCTCGGTTGGGCCATTCGAACGACGGCACTAGTTTTTAGTACCCTCAGCACAGTTTGGTCACGAAAATAATGGGATGAACCGTGCCGAGAGCGCAAGACTAGCACGGAGATGTTGGGCAGAGAAAAAAAAACGCCACGGCAATTGTGCGGCCACGGTCAGCTGCCAGATGGTTACCAAGCGAGTCTAACCATGGAGCCTAACGGCCATTTGCTGCCATCAGAAGACAACGGAATGGTCCATTTCGTCCTACGCCGACCAGCCAAAACATGCTCCCTCGGCGCAGTGCGAGGTTCCCACCCCGCCCGGTGGGAGGCCAAATTTCGAAGGGGGAGGTGGTGGGGGCTGCAATCTCCCTAACAGCTTGTCCTATTTCCATCCCATCGCCTCTGGCGTATTTATAAATATATGTGTTTGTGTGTGTATGTGCTTGTATGGGTATTATTATTACTTTTGGTGTGAGTTTGGGCGCCCGTCCTACACGATGGATCCCGGCGCTGGCGGACTCCGTTAGCAACATTTTAATTACGAACGGCACATTCGTCCGACTTAACAAACGGACCGTTCATTAGCTGCCACGGGCCGGGAGTCGTGCGGGTAGTTGGCCGAGGGTAGAACATTTATTTCCATAAAAGTCATACTTCGCCGCATCCGGTCGGTTCGTGGCGCCATCGGGAGCTGCACGAGCTGCAGCTGTCCCCTCGGGGGACGCCTGCTAATATATTTCTTGCGGGCCTCAGCTTCCGGGGCGACCGGCGGCATTAGCTGCAGAATGGGTTGCCGGCAAAGACAAGCCGGACGGTCATACAATGGACAACCCGGAATGGCGGATGGGTGTCTTCACATATGTTGCTCGGCGGAACGCGTAAAAAGAAAACCGGCAAAGAGGGACAATCGCTGGTGGTCGCTTTTTCGCCGCCAAAATTGGTATCCTTTCCGGTTGCAGTCGACCGGAGGCCGTCGCTTGACATGCGAATAATGTGATGCTGGTGGGAAAATTTCAATTTCATCTACCGCACGCTCTTTTTACGGCACTCCAGCCGTTCGCACAAGTTTGTATTAAGACTTGAAAGAGCATTCACTTTTACATTCAATTTCTCCCCCTTGCTTGTGGGCGGAAACCCCCCGCTAGAAACCATAAACCTGGAGCACGCCGTTGATCCGTTTAACGAAATCTGCTGACGAACGAATGTTTGCACATTCGATATAAAACGGCTTGCCCAACGTAACCGTCAAGGGAAAGCTGGTGTACTGTCTGCTTTTACAAAAAAAAAGAAAAGGATAACATACCGGCCGGATGCTATCTGTTTTGGCGTCTGGCGGTGGAAGCGATTTCGGTAATTTCCGTACAAATTGGATATTGGTAGTTGACGGGACACACTGCCCCGGGATAGCATTTACGCCGGGAAAGTTGCACTCGTTTTGGACACCAGCACTGTCCTGCGCAATGTTCGCCCTGGCATGTAATTTAACGCTAATCTCGCAACCTACCACGGATGAGCTTCATCAAACAGTGGCATTTTTTAGCACACAATAATTTAAAGGAATAAAAATATGAGAAATTCTTAAAATCAACAACACAAAGCCACACGGTACCGTTTTTCATGTCACTCATCGATAGCTATTGTGGAATATTACTAGTTGCTTTCCAGCTCGAAATAATAATCGATTTCCACTCCCACATCAAATCGCGAATCAATCATTTCGCTGCTGCAGGCAACAACCACTTGTTTCCTCGCACGGATCGAAGTGGAGCATAATTGCTTCTGACGTATTCAATTTTAGCCACCCAACTGCATACTCTACACCCACAGTGGCGTGCAAAACTGTTCGTCCCGATGGTACACTCGTGCATTTGTGCAGTGCACTCGTATTGGATTAGCTTCGAAATTTGCCAACGGGCTTCCGGTTGCGAGCGTTCGCAGCACAAAGCCTTTCGGGGCATTCGGTGTGACTGCGCTGCGTGGCATCTGGTGCGGTTTTCGATTTTCTGCTGCTCTTTGCGGTTTGCTGCAGCCATTGCACACACACATGTCCTCGGGCAGCGCTTCCGCCCGCGTCACCATCCGGTCGGTATGTCAATCGGTATCGGAACGCTTTGTTCCACTGCAGCCATCGCCTAGTGCCCGCCTGTTGGCGTTCATCCGGGAAATGGCGTGCATGTGGTATCCCATTGATGACTGCAGATAATTGATTGTTGTAAAACAAAGTTCGCTAATAGATCGCTTCGGGCGTGTGGAAAGCAGACAGCTCATTCAACCGCAGACTTTTCATCGGAGCAGCAAGGTTGTTGTCCTTATTTATTTTCCCTTTTGCTCGCAAGGGAAGGGAGATTTTAGTTTCAAAACATTATCCTTTTTGCCCTGTTTTAAGCTAGATTTTGGCAACATCTTTATCGACAGCTCGATCGTCCAGCTTATCTTATTTTCAGCATCGTTTCAACATCCATTAACTTGGCGTTCCAATCTTATGGCCCGGATGAATAGTAGCTATTCAAAAGCCTACCAACGATTTATTCTGATGCCTGTGAAACATCACCTCCAAACTGAGGTAAAAAAGATCCATCCTAGCTCACCACAAACAATATAATGCATCCGGTCTCCTTAGAATCTTGCCAAAGGCAACCCGGGTGGATCCTTAAAAAAGCAGCTTACGTAAACATTTCCGCTTACCGGTCACCTTTGGGGCAGCTTCCGTTGGGCATTGGTGGCGTAGAACAGGACACATTAACGTTAAGTATGGTTGACTTTTTCGTCCCACACATAACACTCTTTTCCGTTCTGCACAAGAGTCTCTCACCCGTTGCACGCCCGGATTGATGTCAACCAGTGCTAATCATCTCAACGGAGAAGATATGTTCAGAAAGAAAACAAGAGACCTTGGTCGTCCTTGAAATTCCTGGTAGCTTCTGGCAGATGTACCAGGTTCTCGGCATGGAGCTACTAAAGATGTTGAGGGTTATTTACCCACTTGAAGTGAAATAAATTTTGTTGATATACAAAACAGAGGAGACATGCTGCAAGTGTATAAATGTTGTGGTCTAATACATAGGCTTCAAGAAAAGGAAGGTCACGTTTGCATGTACAACAAAACTGTCACCACGATTAAGCTAAACAAGAAGGAAACACATTATTCACATACAAATAAATAATTAAATATATCATAAATTCAGAAAGTACGAGCTGTGTACATTTTGTTTGCTTATTTGTTAATTTTCTGTTACAAAAAACGCACCTAACGCAATGTACATACATCATCCAAAAATGACACAACGTGTGTAACTAAACTTTACATGAATTTGTTGTTTGAATTTTGTCACATCTTTGTCAAATTTACTTAAAATGGCCGTATTGTCGTCTAAATAAAGAAAATAAAATCTTTATCAAATTGTAGCCAAGAAACTTTACGAGCCTGACAAATGAGCTAGCGAGTACTAGAAAAACTCCCCACACCAACCGATGATGATGACCGGTGAACGAGCAAATGTGTCACGAAAAATATCTACAAACGATGGTAGCAATACACGGATAGCATGTTAGCGATAAGTTACAATAGGATTGCTTGGCAACCAGGATGACTTCTAACGAGCAAGAGATGTATAGAGAGAAAGAGAAATCGAGCAGCGAAGAACAGCGAAAACGTAAGCGGATGAACGTGAGATAGGACGAAACCGCAGTGGGAGGGATGCTCTAAGTGGGATGGTCCTACTGCGCTTAGTCACCTTGTCGGACGGCAGGGTGCGCAGGCACTGGTGGACGAGGTCGTAGTTGGGCGGATAGATACCACCGAATTGTGCGTTCCGTGCCGATCGCCGGTGGCCAGCGGCGGGATGGTTGTTGCGCCAACGGTGGCCTCCGTACCACGCCAAGCCCCCGAAGGCGATGGCCAGCGCCGAGGGACTGGCAGTGACTGTAAGGGTGGCTTCCCGGCCGCCCGATGGCCGGCCCGTGACCGTCTGCAAGTGCGCCAGTGGGAGGAAACTGTGCCGTTTGCTTCTGTGTCTGTGCTGGGGCGTGGTGTGAAACTGCGTGGTGAGTGAAGGATTGCATTGCAAACGCGTGCGTAGATTAGTGCGTAACGGTGGTAATGGTTGTGGTGGTTGTGGTGGTTGTGGTGGTGTTGGCGGTGGTGGTAGTTGTGCCTGCCATTACACCCCGGTGAGCCCCACGTGTCACGGGGTACGTGCGAGAACCGTGCAGGTGAAACAAATGTGGCAGGAGACATACAAAACAAGTATGAAATTAAAAATCAGAAACAAGAAAACAAGAACGAGAAAAAAAAAGAAGAGCTAAATTAGTGCGGCATTCCGAGTAGTGAGCCTAAACGGTGGGTCTACCTACGGTAAAGTCTGTGAAAGAAATGAAAACGAACGAGCTCCGATTGAGGTTCTCTGAGGCATTGCTCCTCACAGCCCCGGCAGCGCACCGTCGCTTCTCGTTTTGATGGAGTAATTTGAAGTATTGTAAACTGCAGCATCAGACCATTCAAGCACCATTTATCAATGTCATCCAGTGCCGGGGACTTTACGACGCTCGATGAAGGGTTTATGTCCTTTCGGACAACCCATTCGGCTGAGTGTTCATCGTTGGAACTACTCAAGCGAGTGAAGGGGGGGTGGGCAAGCAAACGAATGTGCACACGACGCATCACACCTTCGATTCGATGGAAGGGTAAGGGGATGTCCTACTGGTCCCTCCAGTGCCCATTCTTGTGCGGTTGTCGATAAAATGAGGAATGCCTCTATCCATCATGACGCCCCACACTTCTGTTCCTTTTACGGCCAAACGTACTCGTTCGTTCTCTTGCTTGTGCCACTCGAAAAGGGGATGGGAGGATGTTTATTATTAATAAAATGTACGATTCCGGGGTAACCCACTTATCCGATCGAACCTGACAACCCCGGATGTGGCTGATTAGAACGTTTGAAGGCTGCCTTCAGCCGCACGATACTCAATGCTAGGATAAGGGCTTGAGACTCCACTTGCCACAACGGAACGAGTCTACAGCGAGTCTTGCAAAACCGAGCCTCCGGACCGAAACGATATAAATCAGTAGCTAAACCCATTTTCGGTGGTAATTACCGGCGGTCAGAGTGGGTGGTACGAGAAGCAATGGGAATGTTTGAGACGGCTCGAGGATCTTGCAGGTTACCCCTGTGCCTGCGAGCTGTCGTTAGGCTCGAGGCAGATAAAGCGAGCCCGCTCAGACGAGGCCACGCACTGTCACCATCCCATTCGCAGTTCCGTCATTCGCGGTAACGCGTTTTTGGCATATTGAGCGAACGCGAGGCGGATTGTCTCCGTGGGAACCGTCGGCAAGGAGGGGCCGGTTGGTTCCGACGTTATCTGCCGGTCCGGACCGTCGCCGTTCGAAAGCCCGAGGTGAGACCGCGAACGGAAAAGGAAAAGGTGCCGTGCGAGAAGACGACCGTGGCGAGATGGGTCTGACACATCAAATGACATAATTTCATAATTTGCCACCAGTGTGTATGCCGCCACTGGGACAATAATGGCCGGACTCGACCGACAAAGATGACACGATCATCATCAGCAACAAATGGCAGCGGAACACGGCGGCGTCCGCACAAGACGAGACCAAGTCACCCTTGTCGGTGGGTGACGGGCAGCGGCACGGGAAATGGAAAGGAGAGGAAAACAACAACAACAAAAAACGCCCGACGAAAGGAAGAAAGCGACCGTCACCACGGAAGCGGTGGCGTGGCAAATGCGATACGGAAATGTGCGTTAGGAAATGTCCCGCCACTGACAGGTTCCGGCGGCTCGGGCCGACGCGCAAGGAACCGGGGATAATAAAAAGAATCACACGGAAGCTCATTTTTATCGCTGTGGGTGATATATTTTGCTCCATTCTTTCAGCCACTTCGTCACTCCGCGGCCAACGGTTATCGCACGGTTCGTTCGTGCGATTCTGCTCGATCCCTCGCTAGTTCCGGCGTGCCCAGACTCTGGGTTTGCCAACGACAACGAAACAAAAAAAAAAAGGAAGTGAAAAATACTCCACACATATATTTCGGGAGCGCCCGAAACCGGAAAGATTTACCATCGACGATGAGTCGCACGGAATTTGCGGCGTGGTTGATGATTGAGTTGTCTTTTCCAACGGGAACCGAGCGCCGCGCGATGGAAACATCATCATTTGCCATCATCCCCAGCACGGAGAAAACATGGCGTGCGCAAGTGAGCGGAGGGTGGACTGGATGGCAGAGGGAAGTACTCGGGATGAACTTTTAATGGAGTTTTCGGTCCTAGTTCAGCAGCTGGCGTTTGCAGCCGTGATGAGATTGCTAAAATTACCGACGCCGGCTCGCGAGACTTTCGAGCGAACGGATCAGCACCTCATGATGGTTTGCTAATTTGACGGACGGGAATGTCACCGCCGAGGTTTGGTGGAGGGGTTGGCATGTCGGGGGTTTTTTTTTGCTCCCTGCTCAATGAATTCTCCCACCCGGGAATGCATGCAAATGTAGTGCAGCGCGTGTTAATCTAACCTTACATAATAATACAGATTTCCTTCTAAGAAATTGTCTACATGACGATAGAAGCAACCGAAGTTAGGATAGCAGACTTGTTATCCAAATGCAGCTAGAAACAGAACGTTCCTCTACCAACAACTCCCCTCGCAGCCAGTCACGTAAATGGCTTAAATCAACGAACGGATAATCATTCCGGGGTTTCGCTATTTGTATCGGTTTCCTAACGACATCCTAATGTTCGATCTTTCGACATGCGATATGTGCGAATGTGCCGGTGCTTACCCGCTGGAAGCAATCTGTTTTCCCCGGGCTGCACATTGGGCATTGGGCAGGCTGAAAGAAGGGCCCCCCTTTGGACTAGCGGCAGAAAAGAAAACCGATCGATACGCTACGTACTATGCTGAGTTGGCGGGAACAGCGAGGACAACCCCATTTCCGTCCCGATACCGTACACCGTCGACATCGATATGTTTCCTTTTGGAAACATACAAAAAAAACAACAACAAAAAACAGCAAAGAAAATCATCGAGGAAACCCCCGGGGCAACGACGGCGAGGCACCGAATGAAGCGCGCTTATGCTAGCGCGTTGTAATTTGATCCAATTTCTCGATTTGCTTCCATTTCTCGAGTGCTACCGGAAGTGTCGGAGTAAACTGCGTTACTCGCTCGCATACATGTGCGCGTTGTTTGCTGTCTGTGTGCTCATCGGCACTATCCGGGGATTCCCAGTTTGCCTGCGCCAACGCCCGCGCAGTAACAAACAAAACCCATTCCCACCCAACAACACCCCACCGTCGTCTTCCGGCTATCATTAATGCTCCGTTTGCGGTGGAGATGGTGCTCGTGCTTACACCCGACATAATATGTTTTCTTTTCATCTTACTGCGGGGGGAGAAGACATCGGGCAGGAAAAGTGCCCCGAGGCCACTTTTCTTGGGGCGCACGTTGATTACTCGCTCCCGAGTGGAAGGTTAAGGGCAACGATGGTGAACGATTCCTTTTATTTCCGGTCAAAGCGTAAGCACATGAATTGCGTTTAAGTACGCGTGGCACATTTGAATGAAAATGAAAAGAAGTTCTTCTTTTATTGCGAATTGCGAATGATCGAAACTGCTAAAAAAAAGCTAGTTTTGCGTCTTTATGAATATCATCACAATCCTCATGGCTTTTGCACAATTGATGATTTTTTTTTTTAATGCTCTGCGCTTGTTTTATCAACACAATTATAATCTAAAGCATTTTCAAATTCATCCCTCTAGATTTTTATTAATTGAACGTGAATCTTTTTTTTTTAAATCACGCTGAAATCGTGTCCCGGTAATTCCAAAGCGCCACGTAGCACCGAACGACCCCGACCGTTCCGGAGCCTTACCGAACGGCGAGCCTCAGCTCAGCACGAGATGCGACAATTGATGGCGGACCCATAAATTAGTCGTGAGTTATTCATGGGTGCCACCGTCAAGCCGAGCCTGGGACCCGGACGTTCGCCGGGTCGGTGCGAATTGGAACCGCACCGTCGGCGCCGATGGGAAGCAATAGCTGCGAATGGAAATTGACTTGTTCGTGTTTAAATTATGCCAGACGGCAGTGTGGCAAAGCGGGACTATATATCTCACAGCTGGCACAATTTTCCGCCATCTGCACGTGTGCATTCACACAGGCAGCCACGCGGGAGGCATGCGGACGACAGTGCAGAAATATCACATGCTTGGTGGAATGCAATTTTGGTCAGAGGGAAAACTTGGCATTGCAAAAAGAAGAAGAAAAAAAAAAGGTGGCGATTGGACATAACGGAAGCATCTTCTTTTCAACCAGAATGTTGTACACTGTCAAGGATGTTCGCTCGTAGGAGGATCCTCGGTGGCCCAAAGCGGATAGAGCCCCAAACACATTCGAAGCTCCACGAATGGCAACCGAGGGCAGCTGTTCGAGTTGCCCTTTCGGTTCGATCGGTTCCGTCAAGGTGCAAGTGTTTCCGGTCCTGTGCCGGAAACATCGAAACGAATTCGGCAGATCAGATGCGAGCGGTACGTAATGTGCTCGTATGGGGGAGATAGTAGGAAAAATTTAAACACTTCATTCGATTTCGCAGTTCGGGGAAAGCTAGATTTGAGTTGCCAAAAAAAAAAAAAAAAAAAACTAAAACAGAGAGTGAAAAAGGCGCATTGGACATCGAGACAGCGGCCCCACGAACAAGCGGAAGGACTGGGAAGGTATCGAATGAACTTTGTTTGTTTGTTTTTTTTTTGTTCATTCTCAAGCGCTCCGTCCGAATGGCGCAATCTCCAAATCCAGGAGTCGGTAGGTAGAGAAAATTTGCGCCACCCTGCACTTCGGCCCCGGATGACGTGCAAAACCGCATAAAACTTCGGGAAAAGTTGCATACGTGCAGCGGTCGGACGTGCATTTGTGCTGCTTTTATTTGATTTCATTTTACGTTCGTGATTTTTCCTCTTTATTTTCAACCGTGCAGCATCCACGCGATATGTTTCCTGTGATTTTACACAGCGCACCTACGGGATTTCGGGACTGCCTGTATGGGCAAATAGGTGAAGGTTTTTGTCCGCTCCCATGGAAAACGGAACGGCCCTGGGTGCTCGGCGGTTTCGTGGTTTCGGGAAAAAGCCCCAGCTGACATTTAATACTTGCGAAAAATGCATATGCAGTAAAATGTGGCCGTTCGACCAAGCGAACAATGTTTGCAGGGGAGGATGAAGGGGAGCATTAAATTCCTACTGCTTTTCTATATCCTACAGAAAAACAATTCGTATCTGGTAGAGGTTCAAATTTGCATGTTGGTTGTATTTATACATTTTCTTCAAATTTAAGTTGGATGTAAAAAAAAGGCATACAACTTTTCATGACTGCGGTGAAAGTTTGCTCCAGCATTCTACTACCAATTCGGTGTACCAGTTCGGAAGAGTTTGAACCACATTTACCGTAACTTCACAGCAATTGCACCTGAGTTTCATAGTTAAGCCCTTGGCTACGATATGAGGAAAACTGTCGGCCAGGAACATGCTTCCCGGTGTGCACGTCACCGGAACTCGTACACTGACGGTAGCCTGGAACTGCACAGCTCCTTAAAGCTACATTAATCCCCAGCGTAGGATAAACAAATTACACTCTGTAACGGCCGGGTATAATGCAGGATGGTCATCAAACAACTCGGAACCGCGAGGCATCAAGGCTGCTCGACCTCGATTTGAGCCTTACGTGCGTCACATACCACGAAACCGGGTTCCATGGGGGAAGTTGGGTTGATCTTCAGTTCATTCTTCCCAGGACGTAGGCGACGCAGTTTCGTCGAAACGACCACAATGTGTTCGTTCCTGGGGCACATCCACCTGGAAGGGCTTCTCGTTCTAGGAACGAGAAAAACTATTCTTCCTGCCTCGAGACTAATTGGGTGGGTGGACAGAATCAAACGGAATTGAATGCATCAGTTGATAGGTTAGGCATTCTAGTTTGATTACTTCAAACATAACTTGAGCTGATGCGACGATACAGGGGGAAGCAATATAGCAGAATCACGTATCGTCTCTCCCTGAAGCTGCAAGGAAATTTTAAGCTTATGACAAGTCTCAGATCCAGAGTGAAAGCTGTTTTGGTTAAGAAACTCTAAAATGATTTTTTGGCTATGGTTAGATAAAAGCATGATTGCACCAAAACACATGAAAACGGAAAATGTATTCCCTTGTCTTCCACTCGGCTTCCGACAGCTCTGTTAAGAACCAAAAAAAAAAAAAAGATTCTGCTAACGTCGGGCAAGCGTTTGAAGTTGTTGATTATACGAACTGCAAGGAGGGAAAATTGTTCTTTCTTTCACCTGGAGCGGCAGGAAAGGAAAAGTCGAAGGAAAGCGTATGCGACCATGAAAGAAGAAGCATAAAAATTTCAAACAATATCGATTGTAAGAGTCTTGAACAATATCGATGTCTTGAAAAAACTCCTGTATACCTGCGCTTGCTGTGTACGGTGCAGACTTACGTGTGTTTGTGCTGCCCACATTCATCACGCCAGCAAGCCGAACCGGTACCTGGCCTTCATATTACTTCTCGAGGGGCTTAAGCAAGGATTCGTATTTTACGAGAGGCGAGCTTTCCTTTCCGCTTGCGCCTCAAATCGATCCGTCCCGATGGGAAGGCACCGGCTCCGCAAATTGTATGGAAACGGTCCCCCGTCGGTAGCATCCTTAACCTAACATACCGGCAAAAGACGCTGGAAAGTCTGTTATGTCATAAGCTAGCAAAATTACGGAACCACCGGCCATTCCCAGGTACACTGTTCCAGCACAAGCGTCCGCGATGGTAAGATAAGCAGCTCACCTATGCGAATCGACGTCGAAAGAGAGAGTTTCCCATCGCTCCGCATTCAGGGTTGGGTGGAAAACTTTCATCGCCGGGCGGGAGAACAACGGAGACATTACGTAAATATGTTAAGCAGCTCATATACCGCCCATCAATCTCTTCCGATCGCTCACTTTCCTGTAAGCCGTTGGTACCGTTGCTTCCTTAGAAGTTTTTGAAAAAAAAGTGGAGTTTATTTGCTGTAAGTATGTAGGTCCGACACAGCTGCGTTGCATGAAATGCTCTGAGCAAGCGATTCTAACAAAGTCACCGGAGCTTATGTAGTTGAAATGTTGAATTCCGTTGCTATAGAGCTGATTTTGGAAGGCTATCAGCCGAGAAGTGCAACGTGAAAAGAAATCCCTACTGCCACTTTCCAAAGGTTGACGTGTCCTTGCTCAACCGAAACCGGCCCGAACAGGGCAGGATTGCTTCGACAAAGAAAGGACCAACGAAGCTACGTGCTACGCCCTACGTTCCGGTTCGATTACGACTAATTTGCAACCGTACACCTCGCCACCTTACACGGACCACACGTCTACACGCCATTCGCTCCATGCTCCGTGGGAAAGCGTACGAAAAGGCGAGCATGATAAGAAGCGGAGTTAAGGGGGATGGCGCAATAAAGTCGGCTCTTGGTGGCCCGAAATCCTTTCGGAAAATAAAAAGATAACCAACCTACACCTGGCGACCGGCTGCAACATCCACGAGTGTATGCAAAAGCCTGTCCTGCCCTGATGAATGAAGGCTTTATTTGTTCCGCGTTTGCCCGCCGGGCAGAGGGCATCGGGGCCATCGTCGGCAATCGTCGCACCGAGCAGGCGAAGAAGGTTGAGCCAGATAGCCCAGAAGGGGGCGAAGACGATCCACGGAGCGGAGGACGAGGGACCACTGCTTGCGGTGGGTTACGGTAAGATTTATTGGTTATCGATTTTTGCCTCCAGTTTGGCATGGTGAGCTTTTCCTCCCATTCTGCAGGAAAAAAAAACGCGTTCATTCGACCGTTTCGGGTTTGAGTTCATTTTGCTTGAGGAAGAGTGCAGCCACCGGAAAAACCGACCCAGAACAATAGCATGCACAGCGTGAGGAGCACGAGGAACAGAAAACAAAGTGTGCTCAACATCCTGCGCCTATGCAGTGTGGGATAAATTTTAGGAAGCACTTTGGCAAACGCGGAATGGAAATGCGGAAGAAGCAAAACCTATGAGCACACACAATACCCTACTCGGGGAACATCCGATTCCCGTTCCTGTTTGCGGAAGAAACAGCATTGGTGAACAAAACATTACCCAAGGAAACAAAAAACGATATCGCAAGCACCGCATGAGAAATGAGACTTCATCAGTGATATTTTTTCCACCGACACAACCGTTTTCCACCGTTTCGGGCAGGCCTTTCGGTGCAGGTTTTTCCCGTCAAAAAGAAACCATGATCTGGCTCACGGGACGAAGCGGCGAAGTAAAATTGATTGCAGATATTATCAGGTGTTTGGGGATGTGATGAAAGGAATCCACTTCGATGGAACCGTTTCGCACGCTGGTGGGATTTATTGGCCATCGTTTGGCCGCTTCACATTCACCAGCACGGAATGTTGCCTTACCACCGGTTTCCCCGAAAAAGAAAGTTAGGCCAAGGATCCAGCTTGAAAGAGCGAGTCACGATCGATCGAGATTTGATTGCAGCAGGGGCTTCGTGTTGGCACACACCAAACCGGGGAAAGAAAGCACAACGAGGAATGTTTCTTATTAGACATGTTGTCTGCAATCCGGCCACGCCCGCTCTCCGCCTCGTGGTCCTTCGGTGGTTCTTCATCCACCCACGGCCGCCAAATCAAGTGTTAATACTAAGATGCTCCTCAGCAAGGGTACACGAGCCGGAGCCATTGGAAATTATTTCACTGCTAGGGCCAATCGATGGCTCCCATCGTTGGCATTCGCTTGTAACATCCTCGACATCGCCCCGTTTGTCTGCGGATAACGAAGCGCATAAACGGTTTTCAGCTGCTGACACAGGGCTTTCGTTCGTTCTGCGTCTTCAACCCCCGTATCTACATCCGCTAGGCAAAATCACCATCCTACTTGGCCCACTTGCACTTGCGGAGCGAGCAGCGTCAGTGGCACAGCTTTGAACTGCACGATTAGCATACAGAGGAATTGGGATTTGGGCAAATGGAAATTCTCCTCCCGTGCAGACACTGAGAACGATATCAATTTGGCATAGTTCGCCCTTCGCGACCGATGAATAAAACATCTCTTCACGCCACTGGAGCGTTTTTAATTCTCCTCGGAATCTTACCAATTCCTTTCGCAGGTTCTTCGGCAGCTGGTGATATTGCCTGTAAGGTCTTTAGATTTCTGTTTTCTGTTTTGCTGGAGTTGAAATTTAATGGTACATTATCGCTGGCGTAAACACGAGCACCATGTTCAGTTGCACCCCCAGTTATAAGTTCAAAGGGATTTGTTTCCAAAAATGACGAGGCATTAGTTTTTTTTTTGTTTTTTTTTTTTTACTAAACCAAATGTTGCCGTTGAAACCTAAACGCTTGCACAAACTTAATCCTCGATTTCACGAGCTGATGAGCTGAGGAAAGGCTAGAAGCATGCAGCAAACACACACACAAAAGTTCACACAAGCACACTTACCCTTGTCACTTTCTCTCGTGGCATTGCCGTCAGATCGCATGGAGAGTCGCCGCACTAGATCGAGGAAGAGACGAAAGCAGACGGAAAGAAAAGCGGTGAGAAAAGGGTGAATCGTTCAAATGAAGAAAAAAAAACCACAGCCGGCCACCAACAGCGCAGCCATCCAGTTAAGTGGCGGATGAGAAATATAAGTGGATGTACCCGTGGACGCGGTTAGATGTTTTTTAGCAGCAGGCGGACAGTTCGGCGGCGACGACAGATACTCGCGGAAAATCCACCACCAAAAACGGGTGGCATCGGTCGGTTAAGGGGGTGGCTGCAAAAGGGGAAGCCGATTGAGGGTGAATAAAGAAAAAAAAAAAACAGCACGGGAAAGCCAACCGCCAACCAAAAGGAAACCCCCGCAACCGGCAACTTTTGGGGCACAATTTATGCGCTGGGGAAAAATTGTTCGCCATAAAAAACGGAATTTTGGCATTCCACCGCATCCACCGACCGGCGGGGTCGTTTATTCGGAGATTTTCTGATTTGGCTTTCGCTAGGCCTTCGATCAGGATCACCGAAATGAAATGAAAATCCCCGGAAAAGCGACCCCGGCGACACGGACTCGCTGCAGAGAAGGGGGCGCTCGGTCCGTGTTCGGGGTGGTTCGAGGCGTGGCGAGAATCGAGCGGCCCGAAAGGCGCCAAAGGATCAATCCGAGATTTTTAGAACGTTCCGCCTGCATTATCAGTCCATTTGGGGGACGGGTTTTTCGCTGGGGTGTGCGCACGATTGGTGCAGAAGGACGGATAAACGGATGGAGCTTCTTTTCTTTTTTCTATCCCACCGAAAACTATTGGGAAGTTATTCGAGCAGCTTACCGAGCTCAGAATTCAAACTAAACAATTTCATACTTTCGACAACAGGAGGGCAAACAACGGATCGCTGCAAAATTTGATAGGGACGGCCGAAAAATGTCAAAGGAAGAGAAACTACTGTACTGCCCAGAAATCGATCGGTTTCATTTGATCGGTGAATTCGGCAAATATTGTACTTCCCGTGCCGCGGTGCGGTTAGGAACGACCAGTTGATGGAAAGGTGGAAAGCTAGCTTTGCTGGCCAGGATAAAAAAATAAAAAATCAGAAACTAGAACGACAACTCTGCAAAGCTTCCGTCTTTGGACCGAAGCCAACGAAGTCGATTTATATCAACCGGTTGGGGATGCCGTTTTTCTTTTTAATTAGTTGGTCGACGGAGAGAAATACTGTTGTTTCAAGATATTCTATTTCACGATGAATGAATTAACCTTGTAAAGGTATGGAACGGGCTTTTCGACGAGGGTAGAAGATTAAAAAAGTAACAATCGAGAGATAGGCAGCTCTCATATGCCTTTAGGTTTAGCAGAGTCGAACTTTGCCATTTGCAAAACATTCAAAAACTTTGCAGAATTATTAGTCGCTAGTCTTTGTGTGTAGGAAATCCCCACCAAATTGAGCACCATAGGATCAACCAACGACGAAACTCTGCAGTGCTCACATTAAATCTAGTTAACACAAATACCAGCGTGGGATGAAATTTGTTTCATCGCTCAAAAACCCAACACCGGTCCACCCACTCTTAAAGTAAATGTCACTGGCTTTGCGTGGGCCACGGAGCATTCTGTCATCAGCTATGAAAAAGCGTTTGGCTGAACACGTTCCGATCAACGTGGGATTCAGTGGCCGATGGATAGAGCAAAGGCTAAATCCCGACCAATATTTCCCCAGCTTTGGCTTCCCTGATGGGCGATTAAAACAGCTTGCCGTGTGGCGGAAAACCGGAATTTTCACCAGAATCGCCCACGCCGCGCGCGGTCCAAGAAAAACCCAATACAAAATTTTCCGAACAAAGCAATGATTTTGCTCGTTTTGATTCTCACGGGTGGAAATTTCGGAAGAACAAATCTCACCGAGCGTTGTTAGCAAGCGGCGCAGTTGGAAAAATTGAACAACCGATAAGCACGTGGGACGAGTGAAATGGAATTTTTAAAGGAGAAAAAAAAACACAATCCAATGTTGCTCAATGGGATTTCGCGAACGCCTGAATTTAGAAATATTCTACGAAATACATTTGTCAGCTCTTTCCCGCCCATCTATCAAAGAGATTTTCCGTGCAAAAGCCTGCAGCCACGCGTTTAGTTCGCTTATTAAAGTCACATTTGTTACACACAAGCGGCCAGGTTTTTCCGTGCCCGGAAAAGGTGGCAAGCGATGGCGTTCGGTGCCGCTCAAAAGCATTTTCTTCTTTGCTTCACAGCGATAAACGACATGTTTTCGGCCTCCGTTTCTTACCGCCTTCATTTACGCCGCTTGGTTGGATTGCGTCTGCATAGATAGAACAATTGCATGCCAACGCTGAGAAATTTGCCTTCACCTTCAGCAAATGTTTAGGAGTCCGCCCAGACAGTCAAGTATTTGCTGGAGAGCAAACAAAAAACATCATTCAACAACCGAAAAGAAGATCCACGTTGTTACGACCCGCGCAAATGTGCGACATCCGTTGATTTATCGGCGATAAATTTGGTTCCTCTCGAGCCAGCGAGCGCCAGCGAACCACGGTGTTGCTAGTGGGACGCCACTAGAAGAAAAATGGAAACGATGGAGCTTTCTTTCTCTCTGAGAAGTTCGTCCGGTCGGCGGGCGCATTAGCCTCGATGTCCCCCAAACGACCTTCCGCGTCCAGGAGGTTACCGGGAGAACGCTTCAAAAGCGCCACGGCTCATATTAAATCAAAACGAAGCGGAACGACGCTCGGATCTGCCGACGTGGTGGTGCTGGCGGTGGTCAACCAGCAGAAGAGAAACAGAAGCACGCTTACCTTGATGTCCCGCGGTTGCCGCATTTCCTGCCGCCGCGGGGAAACGCCGGGCTGATCGGAGTAGACCAGATTTCGCACCGCTCCTCGGAACCGCGGCTCGAAGATGACGCTCGGCAGCGCTAGCAGGGCTAGCTTGGTGTTGTACCTGCGCGGTGGAGAGAACGGAGGAAGAACGGAACGTGAGTGCACAGTTGGCAGGATTAGAAATAATAATAATTTCGCAATTATCCTGGGATTAATCATACTCCTCCGGCTGCAAGTGGGAATGGAAGCGTGCGAATGGGAAGCGATAAAAAAGAGTCGGAATTCTACTTTACGACCGCAGCACCGGGCTCGGGCTTTCCGGTGGTCGCCTGCTGGGACAAGGTGTGTATGTATAAATCTCCGGATGTACCAAGACGACCGGAAGATGCATCTTTTTTTTCGCACTACAAACACGCTCGGTCGCCCCCACTTCGGCTCCTTTGGACCCTTTCCCTGTGCACGTTACAACAAGTCACTCACAGAGCTTTCCGTAGTTTATAATTTATCTCGTGCATCCCCCCACTCCACACATCCCTCGCCCCCGCTACACGGCTTTGTCTCCTTTTTCATCGTTCCCAGGTGACCAATCTTGCGAGATTCGTTTTTTCCTTTCTTTTCCCGTCCATTCGTTACACGCACCGTAAGGGTAGGAGTGGTACTCAGGATTTCAGTTTTCCCTTGAACTCTAAAGCCACGTGGACTGGTACTCTGGTATTATTTGCGATACCCGGTTTCCTTTTTCACCAAGACGGAAGGAGGCGTTGAGCGTTGACCCACGGTGGATTATAAAAAGTGTGTCCAACGCAAGATTGGAAATCCTTTCGTTGATGTTTATCGCCCTTTTCTCCGCGTTCCCCGCAACTCCAGGCCGGTATGGAGCCGCTAGGAGCCGTCACGTTTCTGCCTTTAAACGCGTCAACTCCTTCGGATGCGTTGCGATCCCGGCAAAGGTTCCATTTCAAGTGGTTTTCGGGGAGCTTTCCGGTCGCTTCTTATTATTTTCGCCACTTGGCAAGAGCAGAAGAAAACAACTGACACAAAACAAGGAAACAAACAAACACCGGGCATCCGTCGCGCAACGTGACGAACGGATGGTATCCCGGTGGGGGAGGAGGGGGGCGGGTGTTGCTTGAACCCTTATTAAATGAAATGTAAAACACAACCCCGAAACAGAAGAAAATCAACGCATGTCGCGCGGCCGGCAACACTGAAGGGCGGCTGCTGTGAGATACGGCCACTTTTCACCCACTTGAGATAGGAAGTTCTTGGCAGTTTTACGATGCCGAAGCTGATATCGTCCCTTTTTTTTTTTTTGGGTGTGTGTTTGTGTGGTTTTTTTTTTCTTGTCTTGCCTTGCTCTGCATTAACAAAGCGGACGGATGATTATGGGTCGTGCACTCGTTTTCGTTGTCCTCCCTCGTCATCGTCTTTCGTGATTCCGTTGTCTCGAAGGTCCCTTTTCATCGCCGCCGTATGACTGTGAGCCCTGATGTGAGCCCGGGCTTTCTGGAATGACCGCCGGGTGTGGGTGGCAAGCTGGCTTCGGGCGCCCCGACATCGAGTGCCCTTCGCCAAATCGAGATATGTAAAGCATGCCGCACGAAAGTGGCCACATTGTGCGAAATGCCTAGCATCTTCTTGTTATAAAGCACTCAGGGCTACGCGGTGGAAGTGATCGGGGAAGGCCCGAATCCGTACTGTGCCATGAATAATTTACATAAACTTTTTTCCTTGCTTCTGCTTCCACGTCGGTTTCCTTTGCCGACGCATACCGACAAGAAATAGCCGCGCCTGTTTGTGCCTACCACCTTCGACAAAAATGTTTCCCTCTTACTGGTCAATTTCTTGCGCCAGTGCCTGGAAAGCGCTCGGCTCTCGACAGGGGAGGTCAGGAAATTGGGGAACACCATTTACAGCATGTGCTCAAAGTCCCAAAAATCGCCAGACTGCCAGAAATCGCACGGCTCATGTCACAAAGCATAACTTGCGTTCCTAACAAAGCAGCACCGAGCCGGTCCAAGGTTACGTCAGGTTTTATAAAGTGAGATTCCCCCGCCCACATATTTCATGCCCTCCACGTGACTTTTGCTGCAGAAGAGGAAGATTGTTTTATTGAAATTCCTACACGTTTCCGCAAAGCAATAGCGACGACTAGCCGGAGTCCGCGGTGCGTTAGTCAGCCGGAGCTCAGCATTACCCACTCCCCGGTGAACTGATAAACCATTCCAAGAGCGTGCCTCTGGTGGAAAAGGACCCAACGGTCAGTGACAGCATGACAAGGAGTTTGTTGTACTCTCGGTGTCCAGCGGATTGGAATTCCAATTATATCAGATGTGAAACCTGTCAAGCAACGCAACGGAGCGAGTGACATAATTATGCCCTGCCGTTCCTCCTGCTGCCGAGATCGAGAGTTGAGAATAAAAATGAAAGTTTAGAATCCTCCGCCAGGCAACTAATGACTTGAGGGAGCAAATTGGCCGGAAAGAAGTATTTATCTTGGTTTTCCCTTGTCGATTAAAGTTAAATTGGCTTCGTCCACAGTCAGTGGCATTGGATGCTATTCTTCTGCCCCTGCTAGTAGAAATAGATTGCAAATTAATATCTTCTGACGAGCACTTTTTTGGTCTTGGCTTCGTCATACAATGCGATAATCAAACAGTAATAAGCGGTGTCGTTTAATCATCTTTGGCCCGTCTTCGCACAGATTTTATCGTCCGTTTCACTTGCACGCGGCAATAAGCGGCTCCGTTCAACATCGAAAGCGCCTTTATTGACCCCCTTCGTCAGAGGACACACAGCCAATTAGTCGCAGGATTGCCGTCTGCACGCAAACCAAAGACGACGGAGCGGTGCATAATTAACGAGCTTGAAAAATCATCGTTGGTTCGCGTCTGGTTCATAATTTTCAGCTATCTCATGACGCTTAATTGCTTTCCGAAAGTTTTTCACCAATTTCATGTGACCGCACGACGAACACAGCGATCGATGCGTCGGAAGGGGAAGGTGGATTCGTAATCGTGCCTACCTCTTCAAAAAGCTGTTTGAAAAAGCCTTTGGAAAAACGTTCCTAACGTGCAGACGATTAAATCAAAGGAATCTGCCTTCAAGGCAGTGGTTTTTCTCGTTTGTTGTAGTGTGATTTAACATTATTCTGATAAATGATTTCCCTCCTAGATGCCAGAATATTTCACTAATCCTCAAAGCGGCGACAACGATTCCTTCATCTCGTCTCGTTTCACCGTCATTTCAGGGCCAAACAGCTCCCGATCAAAGCTCAAACCCCTCTTTCGGGGCATTTAATTGTCGACCACGGAATAAGGGTTTTCGTTTTTTGGACGGCAGAGAATAAAACACCATCCTTCCCAATTTCCCACTCGATTGGGGCAAAACTTTTTGCCGCCCACAATCGGAATCGGAAACACGCGTAGGAAAACGGGCGCAAAAGTTCCGTCGCTTCGTTCCGTTCCCAAATCGTCGGCCGCTTTGCACGGGAAAATTGAACGCGCTTTACGCTTCTAATCGAACGATCGAAATTCTTACGTGCGTGCAACAACATTCTAACCGACAACAACTTTTCACATTGACTTCGCAAACAGATCGACAGGCAGCCGGGGTGGGGGAGAGGCCAAAACAGGTAGGGCCAGTAGCGCCGACAGAGAAATAAAAAAAAAGGGAAAGAGCGAAAGAGAGCCAGGGGTAGTGGGAGAGGGACAGAGCGAAGGAAGAAAAACGAGGTAATCAGAAAGGCTATGGACGCTTTCACCTTTCGCCTTCCGCCTCAGGTTCGCAAGGGCCCAGGCTTAAGGCAAGCCGTCTTACACTGTCGCCGCCGGGGGCCAACGATTACATCTATCATCCTCGGCTGGGTTTCCTCGGCCTGGCGGGCAAAAGGGACAGCCGAAGCCCTTGCCATCGCCCCCCCCACAGTTCACCCACCCGTGGCGTAACATTGTGGCGCTTCGTTTGTGGTGTTGTAAAAGTGTGAACGCAAAACCCTACTCCACCCCCATCGCCCAGGTTCCGCAATCGAGCTTACATCATCGAGTGCAGGGAACACTCCAGGGCAATCGGCAGGAGCACCCCCCCCCCCCCCCCCCCCAATCTCCTCTCTTCGTACGCCGGGACGACTCAACCCACGCTCCCGAATCCGAAAGGCAAACGCGAGCCGGATTATCCACAAGGTGGGGAAATTTGCCATGGCGTAAGGTGACGTAACGAGGCGGACAAAACTTGTGTTTTTTTTTTTTTTCATCCACGGCAGAGTGAACAGGAGGAGCGTATGTAGCGGTTCACAGGGGTTTAGGCAGATGGAGCCGTAGGAGAGAACGGAAGGTTCTCCCATCGGTGAGAGGGAGCCTTTCGGCGAAGGTGTCCTTAACGGTAAGGGCGTATCGGCGCAGATGATCGTAGATTATTCACACACGAACGACAAAAAAAAAGAAGATGAAGATGAAAAAACCCCGAGCGCAAAATAAAGTATCGTTAGTGGTAGGTCACGAAACGAGAGTTGAGTGAATGGCACCGACGAAACCATGGAAACACACTGGGTCCGGCTGGAAAAGGACAATCCCGAGCCGAGGGAAAACGCGACCAACGGTTAACGGTTGCGTTATAAATCTCTTCCTTCGATCGCATTTTTCATCGCTCGCCCTTCCACGGGCTGTACGCAATGTTCTCGTCGTGCTTCGCCATCTTCTTGTCCTTTCGTCTCAAATCCAACCGCGGTCAATGCGAGCCTAATGGACCTGGACCTGGCTTCGTCTCCTTCGAGGCCGGTTGGATTCGAGCGGACGAATTGACCCGCGTGGCCACCAATACTGGCGCGAGCTGCCGACTATTGTTCTAATTTCACCCGTTTGATGAATTTTCCGGCTCGGAAGCGCGCTTTTCGTGCTGTTATTTTCCGTTCTTTTATTCCTCTTGTCTTTCGTTTCCTCTCGCCTTGGGTGTTGCGTCTCGATCCATTTTTAGCTCCCATTTTTAGAATGGGGTGGATTCTGTGTTTTTTTCTTTCCTTCCCTTTCTTTTTATTCAGCACACGATGGTTCATTTGCGGACTGTTTTCCCCTTCGGAGAAAACATCGCCTCCTGCAGCTCAATTCCAGCAGAAGGGCCAATTTTGTATCCCTGAAAAGAGGCCCCCTTTTCATTTTGGGGCAGGCTGCGGAAAGATAAATCCCCTTGCCGCCTGAGCCCGCCCGGTTTTAAAGGTGGAAAAGTAAAGTAAACACGTCGGAAAACCGTTCGACGGTTCGGCGAGCTAACCGTTCACTTGAGCCTGTCTCCACTTTTACACATCATTTGTCGCGAACCGAGGGAGCAGCAAACGCAAGCATCAAATAGAAATCGCACGCACCTAACTAGCGGCAGCAGCAGAAGCAAGAAAGGATGAACGAACAGACCAACAATGAACCCTTCTCTTCTAAGAAATTCACCCTTGCGGCCCTAGCACCGTCCCGCAGCGGTTTGCATCCCCCAAGCGTCCCGGTTGCGTCTCACGCAGCGCAAACTGATTCAATTTCAGCCCCTTACCTGCGCCGGCTGGGGAGTTTAACTTTTCAGGCACGTGCCGAAGCACGTCGTAAAATTCGTTGAATTATGAAAAGTACACAAGACCGGACCTGTTTGTCTTCGTGACTCGACTCGAAATAAGATGAATGGATTCAATTACTTTTGAAAGGATTTTTTCGCTCTTGTTTTGTTTCGCGACAAGTCTTGTCACGCTGACATGCTTTTAAAATTAGAGCACTTTTTCAGGTGCAAAAGCTGATTTGAAGAAGGAAAAAAACAGAAAGAAAGTTACGCTTTTTTTGCCCGATATAGAATGGGAACTTCTTAGTTAACTTGAAAAATAAAAAATTTGTGATACTTCTGCTGCGTCTCAATTTGTGTAATTCAACAATCTGGAATAAATTTGGTTCCCGTTTCGGTCGTTTTAAAACAATCCATATTTATCCAAATGCGTCCAAATAATAACCCTCAGAAAATTCCCTCCCAGGTCAAGGATGGCTGCAGTTCTTTTTCTTTTGCTACCCCATTTTGCCCAACGATTGGATTTGTGTTTCCTTTTTTTTTTCCTCCGTTTTAGTTTTAATAGTTAAAACTTGTTGTGCAGTTTCGAGCGACATTCGTCCGGCACGATCCTTCACGGCGGGTTGTCCTTCACGTACCTCCCGGCCGGGCGTCTAGGTCGAGGTCGACGTGCAACGGCTCCACACGCCACCAAAAGCTTCATTGAGTATTCAGCGCGATGAAGGTCATTACACTGCGCTCGTCCTTAGCCCCCACCGGTGTAACTGTGCTGCCGATAATCAGCTTTCCCGTTGGCTAATGGCGCTGGCTGAGCGACGGAGCGTCATAACCCGTTTTCACAATGGTTAAGGCACAAACAACCACACACACACATAGACCACGATGCGCTGATGATTGTAGAACTTTTTACTCCCGGGTGCCCGGGAGTGGGGGGGGGGGACGTTGAGGGAGCTGCAAACCACCCACACACGAAACACTAATTAAGCCGCATTCTTCACGGAACTTTCTCCGTCGGGATTCAGTGGAATTGCTAATGCACATCGTTTCCTGGGCCTCACGTTCCCACGGACGGGATTAATTGAGTAAGTACGAACTCTTATCGATGGCAACCGGCTTGTCGTCCACCTCCTTCTGCCTGCCCCTCTTTTCACCAGTCCGCACCACGTCGGACAATGGCTTCGGTCGTCGGTTCGATCTGCTTCATTGATTACATCCTTCGTGCCGTGACGTAACGTGTGATTCGCAGGTGCTAACGACGTGAGGACCGGCCAGGATCCCCGAGGGACAGTGCAATCGTGGGAAGGCAAACTCGATTGATTCCACTTCATTGATCGCTCCTACCTCCGTGGCCACCGACTCATTAGTTGGAAGCCCAGGTGAGCGTTCAACAGCGTAACAGGCGTTGGGAAATCCCATTGTCGAAGTTTTTTTTATCGTTCCTAGAAGAATCGTACCGGCTTAGCTGAAATTTGTACTATGGGTATGTGTTATATGCTCAACTGGGAAGAGAGCTGTGAGTGCTTTTAAAAGATGATTCCCTTGGAATATATTCAATCAAAATCTAACCAACGAAGTTCGCCACCAATTCACATAATCGGCAAGCATAAAAACGAAAAATCGATTTACATTTTCCATAGATTTCCACATCACTCTTCAGCTGGCTAGCGACTGAAGGGCACGCTTAGTTCTTTTCTTGATTTATTGTGCATTATTTATCATAAAAAACAACAAAATACACACACACATACACATAATAACCCGAACAAGCGGCCTTATACTCAGCGTTCGTTCGGCCGTTTCGTGCCAAACCCATCGCGTGGAAACACGACATTCAAACCCCGTCCAACGAAACCCAGCCTAGAACCGAGCCGATAACTGTGGAGTCGCCCATGTTCACCATTTATCCATTAGTATCCGACCACCGGTGTCATCACGGGTAGTATCCTTTCCACATGGACAGGATCAAACGGAGCAACAACTGAACCATGCCAGGCATATCTTGCATGCCAGACAACAGCTTTTTTTTGTCTCTGTATGTTCCTATGGCCAGCCGAGTGGTTTATGACTGCTAATCGATCCGTACCATCTGCTGGCGGCGTAGTGAGCCTTATGGAGATTCTGAAAATATGACATAGGTTGTTCTAATTTGTGGTAGCTAAACCGAACCCGTGCTTACCGAAGCAACTGAGAGATTATATGTTTACAATGTTTACTTTTAATTTGTGCTTAGTAATTGCTTCTAGATTCTACAATCATTTAGGACACCGAAAACAGAGCCTTAATTTTGTGCACAAATGATGTGTGACAATTAGAACAGTCCTCGACGTAAGCGACTTACATTGGTCTAACAAAGGTGAATATAAATCAAAGCCCCGTCTTTTGTAGGCCATTTATATTGACGCTTTTGCAATCGTTTCAAAGTAGCGACTACATTGGCAACGTTCGCATGACCCAGTTCCAGCTACGATGGTTTTGTGGCGAACGAACTCTTCACTCCCCGTCCCCGCTCAGCCCAGCTGCAGCCTCCCAGGCGCGGCACTAATTAAAAGTGATATGTGAAAGGTTGAAACTGCTCCCTGCCGGCCGCAGCAACATTCTTACGATCTGCCCATTTCCATTTGCAACACGAGAAACTGTGTTTTCCTGCACTCGCCTTTTCCATTTTATGCACCAGCGCATACACTCCGGCTTGCAATTCCGCAGTCTTCGTAGTGCTTCAATCTCTCAACCGTTTTCCTGAGTGCTGTGGTTACATATACACACATTTTCATTCGTGTGTTTTTCTGGTCGTTTTTTGTTTTTTTTTTTTTTGTGCTTTACTCGCTGAGAAGTGTTTTAATTTTCGTAAACATCTGACATCCGCCACCCGTACCCCCGCCTGTGGAAGTTAGTTTATTTCGCAAAACCCTCAACAGCCGGGACGTGGTGTGAAGGCGAGGCGAACCGAAAGCACGGGAAAGTGTACGCGTTACTAAATGGAAAAAGTTTTCCCCGTTTCCACACCCCCGCGAAGCTACTGTAGTGCTAACGGAACGAGTCGCAGTGGTCCGGACCTTGCTTTGCTGGCTTCGCTGATGGCCCCGCCAGCATCGTAAGCGAAATTGGTCAAAAGGCACTTCATCCTCGGGGCCGATTATGGGTGTCCGAAGTAAACGGAAGCGTTCTCGGAAGCGTCCGTCGATGGGACGGACACCGTCCGGGGGCGTCGGAGGCAGGTAACAACAACTTTGTGCCATAAAGATGTTGTACTTGCAGTTGCCGTTTCGCGTGCAAAACAAAAACACCTTTTTCCATACCCCTTTGCCCAACTGCTTGATGGTTCCCGATCGAACAGGGTTTTCCGAATGGTGCACAACCACATAGCAAACTGGTTGAGTAGGGTGTTTCCACTCTGCAATTCTGCGCCGTGAAACTGCAAAGCACATTGTGAACAAAAGTGTTCCAAACTGCTCCGGTGTCTTCAAGAAAAGGCGCGGCCACCGGAAAGGGGGTATTACGGTGCGTTACGCTGCTACTTACCAGTTCGGCATGCCACCAACGAAGACGTCCGAGTTGGTGGCAAACTTCCCGAACAGAAACTCCTTCCCTCGTGAGCTGCGACTCTGCGACACGCCATCGACGGTGAGGGTTGTATGCTCGTCGTTGCGCAGCACCTGCCGGAGAGAAAATGCATAGAAATGAAGCTCGTTACTGCAGCGGAGTGTATTTGGTGGCGTATAGTTAATTAAGCGTAATGGCTAGTAATGCTTCGATGCAAATGAATTGAGGGTTTCCCTTCCAAGGACTTGTGATTTCTTATCTTTTTATTAGTCATTCTCTCAACCCAGAATACATATGCATAGAAAAATCGTGCATTCATTTTCATCAATTGCATTCTGGAACAAACAAACAACGAAAACCAACTGAAGTGTTCTTCGTCTGCTTACATGAAATCATAATATGTTTTAAATGAAGTGAAATGCCATTGTTTAAACTAATTTTTTTCTTGATATAAATAAATTCGCTGTACCCATTTTCTACAGGAACAGGTCTCACACACGACCGAAGCTAAGCATAATTTCTTTATCCCGAAAATGAACGCGAACGTATCCTCATCAAGTTCTTCAAGAGCTTGGCCCTCTTGCCAGCCCATTGTGGTGGTAGCCACGAGCCACCACTAAATGCCAGGGAGCGAGGAAAACGAAAGCCTCGTTTAATAGAAATAGGAGAGCGAAAGAGTGCGCATGATAGTAGAAAGAGTAACATGGCTTCACCATGTGGCATGTGCGGTAGCCGTTAAGGACAACGGCGTTCGTGGCACGGATACGGTCATTTTTCGGGATGACGCGCGCCGGCGAATGAAGTCGTAGGAAATGATGCCGGAAGCTATAATTCCAACGCCCAAAATGTATTTACTGCCATTCGATTGGCAGAGCTGAGATGAATACAAAGTGCCACCCAAAAAAAAAGGCCTCGGCGCAAACGCACGCAACACAAAACGTGGCCCCAGCTCGACGGCTCTGTTGATTGCAATCGTTATTACACACACTCGCACTTAATTAGTTTTGTTTATCGTTATTTTTATTTTATCCCTTTTTTCGAGCCGATGAGTTTCCGGCCGGCACTCAATTTGTCTCTATTGACTTTATTTGCATTGAATAAGATGGCGCTTGGTTGAAACGGGCGTTACCTTTGGCGTTCACTTGCGTGTGGAAAAATCCTTCCATAAACGAACCTGAACTGCAACCGGAGAAAGTGCCTTCATTAACATGTGTTAAAAGACAAAAACCCATCCTCCTATTTCCCGCTCGAAATGGTACCACCAAAAAAATCGTTCTCCTTCAGTGCGCCGTAAGCTCATACACATTCGTCTAGGCAGTGCGGCTACATTGGCTTCCCAGCGTCCCTACCGCTCTCGGGTGTCAAAGTTGTGTGCGAACGTCCACTTTTCGCACCCCATTCCGGGGCGATCGAAGAAAAAAGGTGTCACACTGAGACCGGTCACGAAGCGCCCAGCTTTACCACCCCGCGCGCTCTCCCACACCGAGATCGGAAAAGTTGGAAAGAAAATCGTATCCTCGACGCGCCCGACGCACCCATCGGTCTCGCCAATGCGGTGGGTGGGCGGTAGATCGAGCGCCGTTTCCGGTCGAGTGATGGCGTGCGTTGACTTAACCTTTATTCCTTCTACATTTCCGCCCCGCGGGGTGCGCGGAAAACGGCCAGCACGCTGTCGACCGGGTGGGAAAGAGAAAGCTCTCACACCACTGAGACTCACCGGGCCCGTACTAGGCCGCACCATTTCTTCGGCGGATGTTTTCGGTTCTGTTAGGGAAACATTTTCTTTTCCGCTGCAGACCAGTTTTTGTTTCGAACCTGCCCTACCGAGTCCGGCCAGCGAGTCCGGCAATGGACCAATTAATAAAACAGCGATCAGAGAAACCACTCCTCGTCTGGCGCTTCGCCCATGCAGGGTTTTGCTGCTTCGGTAGAGTTTGCACAGAAACCCCGAAAAGTAGCTACGGCGCATTTTTATCAACACAGAAGAAAAGAGCAGCTCCGAAAATAAACCATCGTCCGCATTCGGAAGCGAGCCGTTTCCGGCAGCGCCTGGAACGGTCGTAATGGACGCCTACGTGCGCACAAAATGGCTTCAATTCAGAGCGCGGTGAAAAGGGAAGCGCCTTTGGACCGGCTTTTCATTTCCGTGTCGTAAAATATCTCCAAATGATTATTTGGCGCCCTCGATCCGCTAGATGGCGCATCCTCAATGTCGATAGAGATGGACCAGCAGCACGCGGTGCAGGACGGGATGGTCTCGAAATTTAGGCCACAAAGGGAGGTCTGCACTTGTCGCTGGGATAGTGAGCTTGGGAGCTGCTATGGAAGGAATGGCTGCTGGGAGGAAGACATCGGGGAGAATCAAGATAAGTCCCAGGGCGAAACGACGAAACAAAGAAGTAGGAGAAAGTGGACTCCCTTAAAGTTGCACTTCGCCATTGTTGACTCGATGGAAACACGGATCCTTCGCTGTTTAGGATGAATGAACGCGATGAAAGAAACACGGAGCGCTATACACAATAGGCTGGAAGAGCCGCCGGGAGCTTGCTGTCGTGAATGTCGAACCACCGAAACCAACGCCACGATAGTCTTTGATCTCCTCCGACGTTCCCTGGCCAACAGTTGCGCGAGTTTGGCGTTCCATTTTTATGCCGTTTCATTGCGTCCCATTCGATTTTGCTCTCGTCGCCATTTGATTTTTTTCTAGTTATCTTTTTTTTTTATTCAACTTTCCTTCCGGTGCTTTGTTTTGGCTAACAAAACGACGTATTAAGATTGCTTCCACGAAATCCGAATTCGGAAAACCCCGAAATGGTAGTCATCATTCGATGAGTTCCATCGTCGTTTCGCGCTGGCGAAATTCGATGTCCCGTCGCTGTACATTTTATGAGCGTTTTTTTGTTTTTTGCTGTTGCTACGACAATCCATGGCAATGTAATGAGACCGTGGTCCGTTACTGCCACGGCGAACGGTCGTCCGTGTTCCGAGTGGCAAGTTAAAAGCGTCTTGTTGAGGCTATGGGCCAACCAGTGAACCGTGACCGGCGGAACAAGCACGAGCCACTCGACCAACTCGGAGTACTCTTCGATGGATGAAAAGTAGAAATCAAAAGCTGAAGGTACACGGAACGGTGCTGTTATATTTACTGTAGGATAAAGAAAGTAACCAACAACCAGTCATCGATTGAGCTTAACGACATTTTGTGCCAGGTTTCTACGAGGTGATATTTTCTTTCGCTAACTCAAGAGCGTGTTACGAAGGCTGAAGTCAATGGGGCAAAGGTTTAGTTTCGAGAATCAAGCAAATTTGCTGTACTCTTCGTGGGGAAGCTATCGTCCATAGAGTTGAATTCATCAAATCATTTTGAATCTCAAGTGGCGTTACGTTCGGACTTGCCCGAACTTGTTAATCGCGGGACTCCCAAAGTAGTTGCTATTTAAAATAGTGGACAATACTTAAGAACGTTTGAAAATATTATCCGTATGCAAGAAACTAATGATCCGATAATGCTCTACATAAAAAGGTTTTAATATTACGCCACAACAATGCTAAATAATATAAATGTCATTAAGCGTTGCGGAATACAATCATACATTATCTTTTACCTACAGCAGCGAGATGATATCAAGTTACATAGACAATTTTAGTTCATAATCTCTTATTAAATTGACTGCCTTATCATTTGAGGGACCTTATGAACTAATAGCAACTCATGGCAAATATTTGCTTAGGACTAACCTAGGAAAAAAACGATAACGTATGGTTGGAATCATATTTTGTATGTTGAATGATAAAGGAAGCATACTTCCCAACTCAATGACTCCAAATGTATACAGCCTGTAAAGCACTTCAGCCTGTAGTCAGTTACTGCCTTATTCAGAGGTACCGTGTTCGTCTGCAACGTGTTCTTCAGCCGCACGTCCGGAACACACTCACGCAGCTTCTTCCCAATTTGAAGTGCGAAATTAAAAGCATGCACATGTAAAATGTAAATTGATTCCCTCGCCGTACGCGCTAGCGTGTGCGTTACTTCAGCCGAAAACTCCGTCGCTCGCGAATGGCTTCGAGGAAGGCTGAACAACGGTGCTGAGCGTGAGGCTGCGGGACAGCTTGGCGTAGGTTGCAAGAGCAGATGGAAAGAAAACCGGCGAGCAAACAGGTTCTGACAATATTCGTTCACTTTCGGGCGTGGGAAGCAGGAAAATGCTACCGTCGTTACCGTGACGTCCGCACAAAGAATGTTTCATTCCTCCCACATTCTTGCCACCTCCTGCCCGCCCATGCCCGCCCTGCCCTCGCCAACAATGCCCCCCGCCGGGTGGAGCGTAATGCTTCGTTCGAGCTATCAAAATCCCGTCCATCATTCACCGAACACTCTCCGGTGCGCGCTGTTCCGTTGCTCCTGAAATATGGTTCGCCGGCGCAACGATAAGCTCCGCTCTCGCCGACAATGATCGGCCGAATTTACATAAAACGTTTAAAACGACTTCCGCTGCGGCGGGCGGAGATATTTGAGCAGAGTGCAGAAAAACGAACAACAACCAGCGGCACAATGTACTCTTGTCGCTCGTTAAATGAAGGATGCTGCCGGTAGGCAACACGCCATTTCAACGAACAAGCCGTATTTAGATAGGCGGAAATAGAAGTGAAGGAAACAAACCCAATCATATTCTTGGCGGTAACATGAGAAAGATGGCCCGTCAGCAGAGCGTGGTTCCGTTTCCCTGCCCGCCGCACCCGCACCCTGTTGCGTCTGTTATCGTCGTCGTTGACAAACGAGATGTAATTTGGTAACAGTTGAAAATGAAATTCCAGCATCGTATTTGATGTGTGTAGCAAACACAAATCATCTTCATGGACCGTATTACTTTAATTGTATTAAATGTATAATGAAGAGTGGTGTGCTGGGTACAGTGACGCAAAAGAAAATAGGTAGAAATGGAAACGAATGGATTAAGGAATGGAATTCTTATTGTGAACGTACTGCTCCATCCGATCGTTTCTGCCAAACAATTCATATTTATTTTACATTTAACTTTAGCGAGAATAGGAAATATGCTATGAATATGCTTCTCCACTGTTTGTAGCCATTGTGGTAGAAGAATAACCAACTCCAACAGATGAAGAAGGTAAAACGTGCCTGATTCTCAATTTATGTTTATGTTTCTACAGATATGGTTTTTATTTATTTTAAACAGAATCTTCTAACTAATAACAATCTTCTAAATAATAAGGGGGTTCAGGATAACCGAGCGCAAACGGTGGCTCGAACATGACCCACGAACGTCAGGGCTCAAATCCCGGCAGCGTCGTGGGTTCGTATCCAGACCGTACTTTCTCCGGTGCGAAGGATTGACTATCCACGTACGTCAATGGAAAAAAGTCACCAAAAAGAAGAAAAGGAAAAAATAATCTTGGTAGTTAAGTTCATAAACTTGTTGTTCAAAGAACATCCGGCAATCAAATGCATTCGAAATAAGAGAAACTTCAAAGTATATAATTATATTTCTTGTTGACTGCCACGGTTATACGCGCACTATCGCACGACTCTACATTCGAGGAGAGTCAAATATGGACATACAGCAATTGTTGTGCAGATTTGTGAGACTAAGGGTTTCATCAAACGTTTTTCAAAGGTGTACAACAAACGAAATACCGTCTTCCGTTCTTTCCATTCTATTCTATTTTAATCTTTAATTTCAATTGATTTGGCGTAAACTACAAACACATTATTAGATTGTTTTTTAAAGGGAAAAATATGTTCTGCCAGCACGCAAGACTCACCTGAACTTTATGCCAATGGCCATCGTGCAAGTCCCGGCCGACGGTAATGATTTGTGCGCCGCCACCGAGATTGTACCGCAATCGCAGGGCGCCCTCCACCAGCTTCAGCTCGAAGAAGTCGAACGTGCCGCCATCGTCGGTGTAGAGGACGAGCCCGTTCGGCTGTTCCGTTTTGAACTCCAGCTCGAGCGACCCGTTGAGGCCGGTGTACCACTTGCGGAACTGGGCGAAGCTGGTCTGCGAACCGTCGAGCGTGAACCCGGAACAGCCGTACCCGAGCTGCGACAGCAGTAAGCCTAGCAGGAGCATCTTGGGCAGCCGCACCGTTGCCATGGTAGCGCTCACTAGCTTTGGCAGGCTGAACAACGACGGTGACGAGGGCGGGCTTGACGTCTCTCTCGAGGACCGCTGGCAATGATGGTTGCTTTTATTGTCCGCTTTTGATCCCACGCTGCCCGGAGGTGCCTCGCAAGGGGTGCTGTTGCGTTTCAGTACGTCGGCGGCGGTTCGGGCGCGGATGTTATTACTACTCGGGCGATTAGGGCGATTGCTAATGCAATTACTGTGACTTTGACACAGATACGGGCGGCTCGGGTGAGCACAATCCGCCAGCCCGTCCCCGGCCCGCCCGCCGGCGTCCTCCGGCGACGAGGCATTGCCTTCGAGCCCGGCGCTCGACGCGGGCTCGCGCAGTTTTCTCTTGCATCTTCCCCGTGCCGGGGGAACTAATCTAATCACTTTCGGCCCGTTCGAAAGTAGTGCCGTACTTTCCGTAATGGATTCACATTTATCTCCTCCGCCAGCCTCGCCAGGACCTCCGCCGCGGTCACGCTCGCGGTCCGTCACACTCACTTGGAGGCTCCGTTGTTCCTCACGCACCGACGCCATCTTGGCTTCGCTTGCGTTCCGACACTACGTTCAATTTCTCTCGCAGTCAATTTCTCTCGAAGCACACACACACACGCACACACACACGCGCACTATCTCGTTCTCCTTCTCTCGCGTGCAGGTCCACTACAGTGTTGCGTTCTTTTTAATATTTTTTTTCCTATCTAGCATTCCACTCACTCATGTTCACGCACTCTTACGGGCATTTCTCACTGCTTGCTCACCGTGAGCCGCTGGATTTTATGCGTTTTTTTTTTAATGCTTTTGATTAATTTATTTGATTCTTTTTTCCTTTCACAATTTCACTTTTCTTCAATGCTTCGCAACAGAATGCTTTTCTCGAACACAACTTTGCTGGACGAAATGTTAATCCTTTGACTGTGCACCGTTAAACACCACTTGTAAGGAAAGCGTTTGATCAGAATTACAATTGGTTGTTAATGCTGGAGTTTGTACTTGCTTGTTTAGAATAAGCTTTACAAAACATCTTACAGAGTTTGCAGTTGATCTTAAAACTAATATGTGAACCTCCCATCATAACATGATACAACAATGAATTGTTTACAGCCCAATGTTGATAGCAATGTATAGGTTAACCAAAGCAAAAATCGTGAAATGAAACGAAAATGTGTTTACAGATTGTATGTATTCCTCTATTGTAAGGCATTTCATCGGGTCTTGCTTTTTATCCCTATCTGGTAAGTCTTACTCGGCTTATTGAATAAGTTTTAAATAATATGACCAAAGAATAGCCATAGCTAGCTAAACTAGCTCTTCCCACGACACGATATAATAAAAAACACTGGCAATGCAAAGTTTTGAAATAAACTTTATCCAACACAATAAAGCACCATGCGTCTCCATTGGAAAAAACTCGTCAAATGAAGACTCAAATTTCTTAGATAAATCTGACTCGTTAACTGTACTCTGAGTAAGCTTCTACTGTTTTAGACACTTTATTTAATAATTTTGAACAGCAAGTTCACTTGAAACAGCGTATCACGAATAGCGGCGAAGTTGGAAAAAACCAACCAGGTGCGAAAGGATGGCGTAAAATATCCTGCTTTCATCAAATACACCCACACCTGCAACCACACAATTTCAGCATCTTTTTTTTTTTTTATTGTCCAAAACGCTCGAACTCACTCTACCGACAATCCGCTGACTAACAAAAGAGTCCCCGCTGGCGGTGAACATAGTAAAGTTCTTTCCACATTATTTCGCACACTCCATGATGAACCAGCAAGCAGTACACAATCCAAAACCCTTCGCACAACACTACCACCACTACCGTGGCATTCGCATTGGGCCGTACAGTGTTCTGGCCGCTAGGGAAGTTGCTCCCGCCAGTCGTGTGAACGCATGAGCTTTCGGAATTTGTTAGTGCAAGCAAGTGTGCGTGTGCGTACGTGCGCTCAATGGTTTCCCACGGCGTTTGCCAAGAACGAGTTTTCCAACTGGCAATCACAAACACAGCCACATCTCGCGCGTACCCCTTCAATAAGCACCCAACATGTGTTTATTCTGTGCACAAACACCACCGCACGGATCTTCAATTCACTCGCGGTGTGCGCTACTTTCTCGCTCACGCGCACGCCGTCGAGAAGCAAGCAGCCAACTTCCGTTCTGTGCGGTCGGTTGTTACGAACTGGAGTTTTCCTAGCACAGAAATCGATACGAAAAATCCTTGACTAGGTTACAGGCGCACACTACGATACCGCTCTAGAGTGGAGCAGCGAAGAAGACAAGAATCTCCCAACTGCTTCCCTGAGAGCGGCGTGCTAGTCCTTGGGAAAATTTCGTTCTTATCCTGCGCTCTCACTCTTGCCACCGATTTTCCACCAAAAAAAGATTGACGCTCTCACCCCCACACGCGGCCGTTGCGAGTACAACGAAAAGAAAATTTCACCGATGGGAACCGTTTTTTTTTTTTTACCACCTCCGCAACCACCATCATCACCCGCTTCTCCTTGCACAAAGATTCTTTCCATTTTCTCTCGGAGTTTTCGGATAGGTGTTCTCCTTTAATTCACTGCTTGCACCAGCTCCCGAACAGTGATTGTATTCATCTTTATTCAGAGAGTATTCTTTTCTTGGCATTTCACAACTTCTGATTGACTGCGATTCGTTTGCTTATGGCCACCGCGAATAGGGACGCAAAGCTGCCACCTTGAGAGGTTATGAAAACAAACCATTGCTTTCGAATTTTCCCCTTTTTCTTACCCGATGCCTGTGCACTGTGTCGTTATGCAAAGCAGTCGAACCACACGGACTTCTAGGTAGATTATTCCATCAACTCCTACCCCGTGGTGAACGGAACTAGAGCAACAACGCAACACCGGACACACTTTAGCTGGACGTTCGGGGGAAATCCTCCACACACTCCAGGCGCTGAATGGTTCAACTCAGCCACTATACAGCTCGTCCCAACGCATGTCCGGTGCGGTCGTTCTGCATCGGAATACAAAGCTCAACTGCACTCGTTTCGACACTGCGGTGAGCACAAAAGTGTTCGCATCGACTAAGCGCGACGGCAAACCCGACGCACAACGGCCATCTCGGAGCTCACAAATTTCCGTGTTCTCCACCACTCACCCACACACCCGCACACACACAAACGATTCAACGACGGGGGAAATGAGTGAGGTACGCTCACGCACACATCCGGCACCGTTCGTTTGTTTTTGTTCGTAAATTTTCCGCTGGAAAAGCTCGCACGGGAAATGATTGGGGAATGTTTTCATCCACCGTCATCGCGGTGGCTGGCTTCCAGGGGTGGGAGGGCAATTTTTTGCCGTCAAAGGGGGAACCAAATGTCACTCTGAAGTGAATCGCGGACGTTTTTTTGAGTGAGCCAGTCAAGTGTCTCACCGGGAGTGACTGTGAGCAAGTGGCTTTGAATGCGGTTATTGACAGCGAAATATATCGCACCGACGGCGTTGGCGATAGGGCGATAGTCGAGCCAATGCCATTGGGTGGGTGGGCGGCTGCTGGCTAGGAACGATGACTTTTCCACGACGGGCCCGTATGTCAAGGATGTTTGACAGCAACCGTAACCGTTAACGGTTCGAGTTGGAGTGTGCAAAGTTTCCAAAGCGAACCGTGACCTACGGAATCGACCGTGAACTTTAACAACGTTAACTTTCACCTGTACGTACGGCACGAACATTTCCAGTGTACTAACATATAATAATTGCCTTCAATGCACGGTGTTTCACTTATAAATGTCTGCTTATAATCACAACGGTTTTTAGTGCATGCTTGCTCCAACTAGTCCAAACTTCCATCGTTACTAGTAATCCATTGCAAAAAGTTACCTTTTCAACCATGCACACGAAAAACCAATACATATTTCGATTTTTAAATTTGTTGATTTGTTTTCTTTTCCCTCAATATCCTTGAAACAAATAGTATGATTGAAGAAACATTTATAGTCACCTTGTACTTTAGAACAAACGCCATCGCGTGCTCGCAACTCGTGAGAAAGATCTCAGAATCATTATCGTCGATGGTGAGGACTTGAGGCCAGAACAAAATCAATGCGCTCGACCGATCGTTCTCGCAACTATATCCTTCAGGCGCATGTGTAGACACTCAGCTGCTTATGTTTCCGTCGCCCAGCACGATGGCCAGAGAACGCGAGGACCGGCGAGAGGGAAAGTGAGATAGCACATTGCTGAGAACGCGACGGACGGCGGGTTTTGCGTAGTAATATCTTCCCGCAGCTGACAAAGGAGCACGCATACCATTACACCCACGTGTCTGGGGCATGCTTTCACTAGCTCTGTCCCTGTCGCCGTGTGCCTTGGCCGAAACGGGAGTCCAAACAAAACGAGAGTACCGCAGCTCGCGTAAACGGGTTCGCGTATCGATTCGAACGGCTGAGTGTAAAGCTCAGTAAGTGCATTTGTAAAAGCTCGTGTGTGCATTTTTGCATCTCGGGGAACCGCAAGCGCACTTCGACCGTACTGCATTGTTGCTGTTTGTAGTTTCGTGGATTCGCGATTCCGGCTCGTAAAAGCTCTTCCACTCGTATACTTTCGTTGTACTATCGCATCGCTTTTTTTTTTTCTGCAAGGCGCATTCGATTGAAAATTTTGGCACTCGAACCATACATAAGGGATGAAGTGGGGGCGGGGGTGAGGGGCGAGTGTGCTTTGCTCTCCTCGTCAAAAGCTGAGGCACTAGAATACAAAAGAAACACGAGCACCTACACGTTCAGCCAAAACCCATGGTTGCATGCAGTTCCACCGTGTAGAAAATGCGATGAAACGCATCAATATAAATGAGTAAAAGAAAACCTCCAGCCTTACAGCGATAAAAGAAGACGAACCGCTTATATCGCAGGCCATTACGCGGCGAAAATGCAAACGTCACGAAAAAAAATAAAAAGGAAACTATCAAACCCAACCGAGGTCATAATCGTTTCGCCAAGCGGTGCACAGCAATAACCGATGAAACTGGCTGAAGTCGATGATGAAAATGGGTTTGCCTCGAAAATCTTACAGCGTCATTTCGACAACACCGAAGAACCAATCTCGTCCTTCTATTCGCTTTCATGTCTTCTTGTCGCTATCGACTGAATTGCATCCGTGCCATTTCCACTGCGCTGCACAAAGAGCGTACTTCAGCAGAAAGAAAAACTACCTCCTCCAAATCGAAGTAAAGATTGAAAGGAACGATTTTTCTCTCGAACCTCAGACCAAGACGAAGAAGACGGGATCCATCGGTTTGCAGCAGATAGAAATCTCTACGCTGTTCAAAAGCCTCATCTCCCGCCCAGGGGTGGCGGATTGCTTGCAAGTGCTTTGCCTTGGTTTCATTTCACAGCAATCGTATTTTCGCAAACTCCACTGACCGAGCGGTTTAATTATGTTTATACAAATGCGCAAGAGATGCTGCCGGGGAAAAGTATTTCGAAAGGAAAACAACAAACACAGACGCTTCGCCGGTGCAATAAGTGTACATTTAAAGGGAAAAAGTTTTACCCTTAAAACCCTGCAGCTATTGCATAAGCCATAAGCTGGCTGCCGTGCTGGGAAGTACCGATGCTGGGAGGGGAGAGGAGGGGGGGAGTGTTTTCGGTAGTAAAGCAATTTCAATCTCAATATAATGCTGTTCCAATTATTGAAGAATTCGTTCCGAAAGTTAAATAGCTTTTCCGACATGGAAGAAGCCTTCTGCTTTGCCTCCAATGTGGAGTTAACCTTTGCCATAGAAATAATTTAGTCTCGTCTGCTATTTGGGGGAAGTTTTAAAACCGGCATTCTAATTGATTTCAATTCGTCGGGTGTATTCTTACATGTACTGCTGGCTTATTGGAGGCCTTCCATGTGCTGGATTTTGTTTTGGTTCCACCAATTTGATATAATCGGAAAAGATCGTAGGGAATGTAGAAATTGTTTGAATGATGAATTTAATTTGCGTTACTAACATTGTAAATGTTCCCTGAGGTATTTGTCTCTATCGAACGCCTCAGTTTTCAACCAATCGTAACGAATCTAAAACGAATCTGAATACACCATCTACTCGTCGCACACACTCGTTCGTGGCCTCCTCGCCGTTTGATTTGCAATGATTTGTTTAACGTAAATCAGAAACGTTTCAAATGTAGGTCGCGGGTTCGCAAAGTTGCCTTTAGCCCCTGTGTCGTCTGCACTTTTCGCGCGACCGCCAACGATTGCCACGGAGTAACGAAAAGTGGGCTACTGATAGGTTTAGGGAGCAGTCTATTTGGGCACGTTTTACAATTGGATCCCCGAATCTAACGAATAGCAGTTCCCCATCCCGAACACGACTAGACACGGTGTGACGTTTGGTTCTGACAGAGAAAAAAAAATCACTAACCTCAATCTGCCAATGCTGCACAACTATGTGGTAATGGTGTTCATGAAGCGAACTGAGCCGGGCTGGGATGTTGCCACGATTGGGAAGATGTTTTCGCTATCCATTCAACCCACCCACCGGCTATGTTAAATCGCAAACATGGATGATGTTGGAACATCATTGTGCCCGATGCTGGCATCGTTTCGAAGGGTAAAAATAGTCTTCCACACTTCAAGTATTGACTTGCGACCGAGAAGTGGAAGGATCAATGGACAGTCTGAACAGCAAACAGTGAAGTACACGAGCAGGTGTTGATGGAGAAAACGTTAGCTTGCTGGCCACAACATTGAACAGTGTACGTCTTGTAGACACATAGCATTGACTAAGATTACACTTGCTACAACTTATTTTCTTTGTCTTTTTTGTATGATAACATTTCATCCACAATTTACAACCATTGCCTTTGATTATAGTACTCTACTTCCACAACTAGTGCTACCACAAAACGATATAAATCCGTTTAAATATCAAATAGTTGCTTCTGTTTTATTATTTGCCATCAAGCACACCTCAATTTAATTCACGATTAAGGATTTTCAATTATCATTGACCGTAAAATTAGTTGATGAAATCGATAAAAGATAATAGGGTTAGTATTAAGCCAACTGACACAGAAACAAGCCTTCTAATCATTCAACCGAATTTGGTCCATGTTGAAATATGATGCCATGCATTATGAAAAGGCACCATTAGATAAACGTATTGCAAAAAAAAAAACCGGTGACATATTTTTCAACGTATTTTCAATCAATCTTCTCTTTAAACCTAATGTGATACAAATAATGAACACGTTCCCCCTCCTGAGATACCCTACCATTCTGTGACTAATGGCTGTTCGTTGTTCTTTCACGCCATGCGTCTACCTTTGTCCGCCGACGTTAGCACTCCGACGTGCGTCTCGTTATTGATGCTGATTATTTTCTAGGTCAAACGTGTTTCCTTACAACGATAACCTAAATCTAGAAGGAGCTTCATCATCCATAAATATCATCCAGCATAGTTTTTTTTTTTAATGCTAAAAAGTCTTCTCTGGAAACATGAACTTTATGGGAAAACAACCGGAAGCTTTTCTGGGGTTTTCATTGAAACATTTCATTCCAGCCAAGTCAAAAGCTTATGCAAGAGTCAAAGCTTGTTATGACTGTTCGGTAAGCATTTTCTAAACCAGTAAAAACGGAGTGAGTACTAAAATACTAAATTCAAACTATCAACCGGAAATGTCCTTTGCGTTGCATCCAAATCGTCGTTTTAAACTACTTCTATGTTAGTTTAAATTCAATGTAATTTTGAGAAAAATATACAAATATATATGGGTATATACTAAAAATATGTCACTAATCGTCTATGTTTGGACTTTAAGTGTTTTTCAGCTGTTATCCCCTTATCCGTCTTCCTGGTCTTGATAATGTAACGTGATTTTGAATAAAACATTCCGAATATATCCATTCTACTTAACGCATGTTTCAGTTAATGTTCGACTCATGCCTTTCATCGTCAATTATTTAAATAAGTCTTCTGTATGGCGCTTTGCGGACCTGCGACCGACATAACGGATACATTCATAAACATTTGATGATGGAATTACCCAAGGTTTCTTGGAAAAGAATCAAGCCTTTAACATGAAATTACGTAACACGACAATCCTACTGGGAAGTCATTCCCCGTATATGTTCCATTGACCTATATACAGGAAAGTCGGGTGGAGCACGGTCTGCAAGCACGATGCCGACTGACTTACTGCCGGTGGGAATGACCTCGTTTCATTGATAAAAAGCTTGCACCGAAGCGTCGCCCGATCCGCACGAGGCACGAGCCTGGCCCGATGGCGACGGTTTCAACGAGGGAAGGAAGGGTTCCGGTGTAAAAGGATGCACTTCTCCAGCATCGCGGCTCTGCCGAGTGCACCATGCATGCTGGTTGAATCCATTTGCAGCAGGCGGACTGGTGCTGGCAATCGTAAACAAGGTGGAGTTCGGTTTTTCGTGCCATGGTGTAGACAGACACGGTTCGTGAATGAAGGGATTCCTTTCTCGGTGCGTCTGCGCAGATGCAGGGAACAGTGGAGAGCGATATGGCTGAAGAGTACCAGTGTGTGTTGCCATATGCGATAAAATGGAGAAATTCGAATAAAATCCCTTTTATGGGCGGTAAACTTCTACAAGAAGATTCGTTGTAAGATTTTTTTGGTTTGAAAATGCATAGTTTCACATAATAATGTCATTTTTATAATTTTATAACTTCAAGTTAATAATTTCTAAATTATCAATTTGTATGACATGTCAAAGTTATTGTTATGTGTTATTTAATTTATTCACTCAACGGCAAACTTTTCCCACTGTCAACTGATTTGTGCCAAACCTTCATTCATAACAATCATCCGGCACTCCCTAAACCAGTCCAGAGAGCGCTCGCCAGCTGTCGTTCGAATATCCTTCGGTTCGCTCCATAAACCATACTGTCGGCACCAGTCGTTCGTCGGTCGTTCGGCACCGAGCCCACATCGCAACGGGATCGATGCGAACGGACAGCCCCATTAGGTGCCTCCATTCATCGTCAGTACAGTTTCGGCCGGCAGTGACAGAACAGCAGCGCGAGAACCCGGAACGAACACCGTCTGCTCACGTCCTGCAGGGCCGGATCACGACACAGCCGCAGTTTCATTGCTCCCGTCCGACGTTACGGGAGTGCCAGGCACCAGCTTGATTGTCAACTGCACCCGGGTTCGCACTGGTTTTTTTTTTACTTCAATTACTTATTCATTTTTGCACCTGTGTGTGGCACACTGAAACATTTACTCGGTTAATTTGTTGGCGTATCGAAACTGGTTCGTTGCTATACTCGAAAACGTGATCCACCGTCTAGTATGCCAGGTGTAAACCGCTTAAACACATCGCAGGTGGCGGGTTAGTTATTTGACGTGAGTGATTCTTGAACCGACAATTTTGCAAGTAGTGCGTGCCGGTGCTTTCCCCGCATTGTCGTTAAAATTCTGCCCGAACACTTTGCCATCCGGCCACGATAATGAATGCGACTGAGCGTGGTTCAAAGTTGGTCGCCGGTGTTCCAGCCTCATTTGTCGACGTGCACGAATCAGCTGCTTGCAGCGTCGAAAGTTATGTTAAACCCACCACCCACTAGCGGACCCCGAACGCGATCGAGATCGTGCGTGTAATCTCTCGAGCCATCCTCCACCGAGTCGTGCGAAAACTTTAAACTAACCTCGGAAGGAACCCGAACGTGCCAGAACGGTGACAATCGAACCCATTTCCCTCCGGTCAGCGCAGCGGAAAGACGGTGGAAAAATATGTTTTCTCTCTGCGCTAAGCCGGCCAACGCCAGTGGCTCATCGAGGGCGTCGCAACAGCTACAGCACGGTAAGGACGGTTTATATGACTGCTACATAAATTATCCACTATCCACTTCATAAGGTCCCCACGTAAACGGGTTATTTTTCACACCCTTCCTGCCAAACCTGACGTCCCAGAAGCTGGATCTTTTGAATCGGGTTTCAGGTGCAATTAATTGTCTCAAGAACTCCGTCCTGACGGTTGAAAGCGAACGTCTGCCTTTCATCGGTTGTACCATCCATCACGAAGCATCACCTTAATCTAGCTCACAAATTGCGTGCCGCTTAAACTTAGGCTCGGTTAGCAAAACAACAAAACAGCTGCGCTTGACTGGAATCACCTTCCTCTTTTCATCTAATCCATTTACCGTAAGTTAAGGATACGTAGAAGATGCAAAACATCAAAATCAAAAAAGCAACACAATTCCTCACAGACAATGCCTCCGCAGTAGGTGCCGATGCTCGGCTTAGCCACGGCAGAACCGGTCGATGTTTTATGATGCCGTGATTTATGGGCGTGATTATGAGTTCATTACGCCCGCGAATTGCCTTCTACCGGCGCCACCGGAATTCCCCCGGAGCGTCCCACTGAAAGGCAGACCGAAGAACACTCGGAAAGCCGTAGCCACTTCGTTAGGCAAAGTGTGACGGGCGAAACCGGTCGACGACGGGTGACGCACTGGCGATGGTGCGAATTTTCACCGGGACCCTACGAAAGCCATCCATAGATCAGCGATGAAATGATGCGAATAACGATGATTATTACCCACCCATTTTCCCGACTCGAAACCATCCTGGCCGCGTTGGGGAAGCTTTAAAATCAGCGCCTACGGTAGGCATCCGGATCGTGCCGTGCCGCGGCTCGGATACCTGATTACGGGCCGATTATGGCTCCACAGTGTGCCCTCGCTCCCTGGCGTTCTGGGGTGAACTTCCAACAGAACCGGCCGTGGCGAAAGCCGTTAGCCTGTTCCTCACCTGGCTCTGCGCAAGCAAATTTTGCGTGTGATCAATGGTCGCGATTAGAATTAAGGGTATTTTATTGCCGTACGACGCTCTTCACGCACTTATGTTTTATATACTTCCACCAAGGCAAGAGGATGGTGGGGAACCGAGAAAAAGGCTCCGCTTAAGAGAAATTAGGCAGCCTTTGAGCGGCATCAACCGGATCGGTAAAATCCTCCATCGATAGGCAACGAGAAGAAGCAATGAAAATAATACACCGTCACCGTATCCTTTAACCGTCCGTAACGACAGCTATGAACATAAATCTTCTACCTTCGGATACCTCCGGTTGATAATCCTTCCCTTCAACCATCCTCGCTTCCTCGCTACTAGGAGACGCTGTCGGACATCGGAAGGACGAACACGCCCAGCCAACTCGTAGGAGTGCTCAAGTTTTGAACGTTCATTAAAATTTATTTTAACGATCAAACGTTACCATATCTCACGGTCACACAAAGTGATTTCGAGATTTCCCAGCTCCGATGGTTGTGGGAAGAAAAGGAAGGTGATTGTGATGTTTGAGGGTGGCTCTCGATCATCGCTCTCCTTACTGGCGTACGTCATCATTCCGGTTCTTTGCACGTGAATATAATCGCCTGTTCACATGCGCACGGCTGCCCTAATCGAGGGTCCCACTTTTTCCATTTTCCAACAGGTTGGAACGGTGGCTCACATTATATAGAGAAGGTGTGTGTGTGCGTGTTTTTTTTTGTTCTTTAATCAGCCAACCAAATGCTATAACCATTTGCCACACGCTCATTCAATCCGCATCACGAATTCCTTAATGGCGCAGAGGTACCGGAACAGCTGTACACCAAAAAAATAGTCCATATAAATCTGATTTGAGAGATTTGTGTGAATGAGAAAAACTCGTATATTTCCGGTCCAAGAACTTGTTGAACCCGGCTGCTCAAGCTGCTTTTCCGATTTCGTTTTCTTTCACTACTCACCCTTCGATTCTGTCCATGCCACCAACTGTTGTGTGCTGGCGAATTCCTTTTTTTCAATTTTTTGTCCTTTCGGACCACCACTTCCTACTTGCTGGCACTTTTCCAACGTTTGAGAAGTTTTCTGTAATTTTTCCTCCTCTCTCTTGCTGCGGACAAGGGTGGAAAATAAATACTTAAAAAATTAACAACGGCGACTCGCAGCGAAAAGCGCATTTCTGTTGTGCTGAAGCAAAACTTTTCTCCTTATTAATTTCTCGATCTTTTTTTTTCGCTTTCACTTCATCCGGCTTCTCGGAGAAACGCTAATCTCGACCCTGGTGGTAAATCACTACATTTGCAGATCGACTGGTGATCGGCTTTCGAAACAGATGAACGAACGAAAAACAAACAGCTTTGGCCAGTCCACTTGCCGTTAGCTTTTATTTTTCTCCCATTTGTTTTCCCGTTTCGATTGCACGGGAAAACTTTCCTACCGATTGCTTATTCCGGTGAGAACCGAAAAACATATTTTAAAAAAATAAGATTTTTCCGGTGGCTTCTCTTCACGGAAAGAACGTTTGCGCACCTACCGCCGAAAGTACACTTTTGGCCTCCAGAGTACAATAAAGGGAAGAAACCCTCAAGTGTTTTTTTCGGTTAATTTTTATTCCAATCTTTGGTTCCGTTCGTGTGCTTTGTTTTTTCTTTCCTACTTATGTTCCTAGACTTTCTTGACAACTTTTCGATGCTGGTGCCATTTCTACCCACTTTTAAAGAGGATCAATTCTCAGCAGAATGAGCTCGTCCCATGCTATTAGGTCAGTTTCTCAGCCCACGAAACTTTCATTTTGCCGTTTATTGACATTCCACCGCGCTGCCTCCCGTGCGTGCGAAAAGCTTTCCGTGTGGGTTTCCCTTTTTCTTTTACTTATTTGTGCCCCCATTCCTTCGGGAAAACGAAACTCGCGAGAAATAGCAAAGGCATTTTATGAACCACTTTGCAGCTCGGTAGCGGAGGGACGGTTCAAACCGGGAAAAGTCATGTCCGGCCTCGGGCCGGTAGTCGAAGAACCGTTTGCACCTCCCCACGGCAGGGTCCGGCGATGGCTGAATGGATCGGGCATAATAAAAATTGTGCAAAATTAAAGCACTGAAAGGATTTTTGTTGCTCATCCCTTTGCGATATGTTTCTACGAGATGATATAACATTTCCACCATGCGGCTGGCTGGCAGCAGAGTTACTTTGACCGGCAGGAAACACAACAACAAAAAGTCCAGGTGGACGGGGAGGGGTTTGCGTTTAGGAAAATGTGTATACAGCCCCAAGGAAACCGGTTCGGCTTTTGACCTACCGCATGCTTTGCTGGGCAAGGCAGTAATAACGCGATAGCGCGCAGCCTCGCTGGCAGTGCTGGCAGATAACTAAACTTTCATCTTTACGATGGCGTTGATTTTTTTTTTCGACATCCTCCGATGAACAGGATAATGAAAGTTTTTGTTTTTCTTATCCACCTTTGTAGCCGTTATATTACGGTTATGTACCGTTGGGACATGCGAAAGAGCGGTACCTAACAACGCAAACAATAGCTTTACTTCTTCGTAGCGCGCGAACCAAACATTTAAAACCGTCGGTCAACCTGCACGCTGGAGGAAAAGATAATTGATTTCGACAATGATTCGACAAACTCCACCTGCTGCTTTTATGCTTTTGCTCGGTAAAAGGAAGCCTTATTGAGGCGTTTCGCCCTAAATTCGTCACTTCATAACAGTGAACGGACAGTTCATTGTTAACGTCACTTGGAGATCGTAGCAAAATCGAAACAAAGCCTAAAAACATTCTGCTTTCAACGGGCAGAGACGGCTGCCAAGTGAAGGAAGAAAATTAGCATTCTACACGATATGCATTTTAATGAAGTCCGCTTGGGAAGAGAAATGTCCGCCTTCTTTCCTTACACTTGACAATAACACTGGGTCCCCGTCGCTGAAGCCAGGAGACGACGTCCATCAATTGCCGTCCTCATGCCTCCGATCGGCAAGAATGGCGGCCGACATTGACAAAGGCCCTGTGCTAGCACCCTTATGCAACGCGTGGTCCTGCCCGTCCGTCCAAGGTTCGATAAGGACGAACCTTTTCTTCGAAAACAACTACCCGCATACCGTCCATGGCTCGGCCCCGCGCATACGCTCGTCCCAGATATGGCTACAGTTTCAACAGTTCATTACTAGCGATTGTTCCACTCGGCAGGAATCGTGTAAGTACGAAGCGGCTCCTTGTTCCCTTGCCCTTACAGTGCTTGCCCTATCCGTCTGCCCAGTGCCGACCGTTTCCTTCACTTCCGGCAGCTTCGAATTGATTGTGGAGAACTATCCTGTCACTGCAGGGACTCGAACACTACCGACACCTTTGACCGCCGGCGGGCACTACAACGAAATCCTTTTTGAACCTCCATACCATCTAAACCACTTGTCTCTCGTCCGCTTTCTCGCTCCCTTTTTCTCTTTCAAATGAATGCAGTGTCTGCACGCCGTTCGCGAAACAAAAACAAACCAGACCGAGTCTTGATGAAGGAAAAACTTTTCCCGAAGAGTTGCTTTCTTTTTCCTCTGCTTATGCTGACCTACTTCCGGCTGAGCGCGTCGCCGGTATGGCAGCGCTGGCCCCAGGAACGACGACCCGACGAGGGCTTCCGAATGTGGGAAATGTTCGAGCATGCACTCAAAGCAAATGGCCAAGCGGGAAGGAAAGAACTTTTCACAACACAAGCAAGCAAAATGTGTGCAGAATGGCGAAAAGAAGCATGGAAGCAACTAAAAAAAAAAATCTTTCAACAATGCAGTAGAGCGAAAGAAGTGCACGGAAAACTCCAGTACCTCCAGCGTTCATTTTAAGCTCGAATGACTTTGAATGCCCCCGTAGTTTATCCCGTGGTGCACGAGTCTCGTGCATCCCATTGTAGTGAAAGGACCGACGGACATGCAAATCTTCGCACCATCGCAACAAGAGAACAGCGAGGGTTGCACAATAACCAGGAGCACATTTCATGACCGCAGTCATAAATCGGTATAATTTTTCATCTACTTCACCAACCGCCAAGATCCAGTTCGATTCAACCGGCTCGAATGGTTGCTTTGTCCCATTTTTTTTTATCCCAACCATGTGATTTTCGAGTCCGATTTCCCGATTCGGGTGACCTATTTTGTGGTGTAGTTTCAACGGCATCGGGCTCGATTGGGATCGCTGAGATTTAATGCCAACGATTCCAACATCGCTAAGCTGCCACGAACAGTAAGATAACTGCCCGCTTGCGGAAGTTTATGGAAATACTTTCACCCATGAAGCAAATTTCATTCCCAAAAAAAACCCCCACAACAAAACTCCACATGCTCTAAATCATCTCCGCTTAATGGAACGGTTAACCGCAACACATTTCGAACAAGTCGATGAAATCGATACTTTAATCTGTTCGGAGGTAAACTTTGCGGTTTGTGGTGAGTTTGGGAAATGTTTTTCCACCGGCACAGGCTTCCGATCGCGTTGGATTTCACAGAAAACCTCACAACCGCCACGCTGCCAAGCGCTCCAACGGAAGCCAACTGTGTGAAAAATGTCAAACAACCCTTCGTGTGGCAAACCCTCCCAATCCTCCCATCGGACCGTTCCGTTTAACGACGATCGGGCGATGATGCGGAAATGATAAACATACGCGACCTAACGATGATACCCTCGACATGGGCTAACTAGCTAACGTATTGCCGTCAGAGTGCGGGTTACGGGAAAAATAAAACCATACCCGCGACGAGCGATGGTGTCAAATGTACGACAAATCTCTTTCCCCGATCGGTACCGTAGGCGCGTGCGGGGGAAATCTTCACAGCGCTCGTACGAGCCCAACTGAGATTCGATCCGAAACGACCACTTTTCGGGTGAGTGACTTCGAATGGAGTAATTACAGCGTCGACGGTATACTCTTGCTACCTGAAACGATCAAAGCGGTTGCCTTCCGGCTGAGCGTACCGTTTTCCATCGCTATCGAGTGCAAGTTTCCTTCCTTCCTTCGGTTGCCTTCCGCACACCCGCAGTCTGGATCGTTCCCTTCCCGGATGCGATAGATGTGAAGATGTAGTGAAGACTATGCGAGGAAGGACGACACAGGACGACCGGCTGGTTGATTGGTTTTGCATAATCAACCAGCGAAACCGGTGGCATTCGTCTTGGGAAAAGCTACTTCCAAGCAACCGCACGCGACAGTCGATTACAGAAGGCACGGTTTGGGTGTGTGCTTTCCTGGCAAACCCCCGTCGATGCACTGAACCCTCGTACCGTAATGAACTGAAGTCCGGCCCAGCGAGAAATTGATGAAGCGATACGCAAAGATACGCGCCGAGATTTTCCCTGTTCCCGGGAGATGAAGAGGACCGGCTACTTCCGATATTCTGCCACCGTCGCATACTTCGACTTGGACGACTGAACGATTGTTTTTCAAGCACCCTTTGCAGCGCATTGGCGAGTGGTTTTGCAAGGTTTTTGCTTCTTCTGCCGATCGGCAGGACCCGTGCTGCCAGTGGATGCGTTAAACTTCTCTCCACTTGCGAACGCTTGGGAAGCAACTTTTCATTCAAGTACCACTCGTGCCACGTGCCGTGCAGGTCTCAAATGCGCGCATATTTAGCCCCTGATAATACGCCAATGAACAAAGCTGCATTCCAGTTTTTGTGTGAGTGAGTGCGACAACCTCTCCAGGATATCGTGCGCAATCTACAATTTCTATTGAAATTGTTAGTATCCATTATATTGCGATTGTGCTTGTTCTCATCACGTACAAGATCGTGTAAAGCGGCAACGTTTGAAGAAAGGAGCTCAAAGAAAAGCGACGCTTTCAAAAAACACTATGCTTACTGAATCTGTCTCATCTAGCACTGGTAAAGCGATCTTGTCTTTGTCTGCTTGCTTAATTCTCATAATTTAAGTGCTGTGAACATTTGAAGAGCAATGAAACACGCGTTTATTGATTTTATAAACTCCGACGTCGTGCTGAAAAAGTTCAATATTATTTGTAAGCAATAATGGTACATCTTAAATAACAGTTTAACTTGCATCACATTTGGCAACACAACCGAGTTTTGAAGAGCCCCGTTTTGTTTTAGGTTATGGTGCGGACATTTGCACTTTTCAACCTTGAAGGAAACGTTCCCCCGTCTTTCCGAACCCCTTTAAAACAACGAACACAAAGAAAAGCTCCAAGAAGCCTAGAATTTGGTCGATCATATTTGTGTTTTCCCTCCTTCAGTGTGTCGTATTACTCTTGCCAGCCAGTCACTGTGCGGCGCGAACTCGGGAAATATTTACCAAGAATTCACCCCCCTCCCCCGCCCCTCCCCGCCTTCCACCCAATCCTATTTCCTTCCGTTGAAACTCACCTTTACTTTGCCACCGGTTACTGCAGGCCAGGCCTCTAGCAGGAAAAAAGGGTCGGTCGCGAAAACACGACAATAAAGAAAAGGCTCTCCATCCGCCCGCACGAATGTACGCACGAACGGAAAGATTCTGGCGAGGCAAAATGATACCCATTCCCTGGCCTGCATACTTAAGCAGTGGCAAATGTTTACCGTCGAGTTTTTCAAGCTTTACAAAAGTGTAACCCGCGGAACCATCGGAAAACGAAACGAAAAAACGCCATTTTCACGCCCTTTCCTTCACCCTGCCAGGTTGAGCAGTTTCCGGGCGGCAATATTTTCCATCTCGCCCGAGGTGAAAAACACAGCAACGGACTGCTGGTGGACCGTTTTCCCTTCGAGGCAAATCAACAAATTCGGCCAGTCGGGGATGGTGTCGTTAAAGCTCGCTTCCGATGGCAGTTTCTCACACACCAACACATCTATATGTTTTCCTCCCGCGTTCGTGAACGTGCGTTGTTCGGAACCGAAGGACGCCGTTTTGATTAGCACCATGTGCTCCCCAAATGATGACATTTGTCAGCCACGTGTCGTGTGCGTTCCACACCGTTTGGTCCAAACAAATTCCCCCAAAAGAAGCATAAAGCTGCTAAGCCACGCTACCACTGCTTTCGAGAACCATCGGGCTGTTGACAAATCGACTGTGATATGTAAGCGGCCGTGTGGTCATCCGTGGTGGTAGCAGTAACAAATGTCACCGCAACCGTCCGTCGTTGAAATCCTCGCGTAATAAAATTTCCCTCTCGGATGTCACGTACGGGAAAATGGTCGCTTTTCAAAGCGCAATGAATTCGCTCGGTCGTGCAAAACTATGACAGACACACATTACGCCCGAGATGATGGCACTGTGTTTTATATATTCACTACTTTACGATCCCTTTTCGCTGCCTCGTCTCATTATTGGCTGTTCTTTGCTTCTTTTTTTCTATTCGGTCAAATCCCCTTGCAGCCTAGCGCCAGTGCGGAGCTCATTTGCATTCGGTCGTGTTTATGTCGGTCCACACATTTTGCTGATGACGATCCGATGGTTCTTTACCGCGGTGACATTCCGGGCCAGACATTCGGACGCCCGCACAGTGCCTACTGCGGCAAGCTACTAGCTTTTCCATTCGCCCTTTCGAAGACGCCTTGTCGCCACGGCGAAACTGACGACCGACGACCGCAGGCAGCACGATTCCGTTGGACAAAGTTTTCTTGATTTCATTACCCATTGAACCAGCAGCCGGATGGACCGCATTCGACGGAACATTTATTTCAGTTTCGAATGGACACTTTGAACTTCGCTGCCGCCGTCTGGCCACCGTTTACGTTCCTTTTACTGCACTTTTGTTTCAGTTAAATTTGACCCATTAGCGTAGCGGGAGCGGTTTTGCTTACTCAGCAGAGTGAAATCAAACCAGGTTCACAATGACAATGACTACTTCTCTAGTACCATCCTGTTACGAGGACTAATCCTTTTCTTTTTTTTCATCTCTTTCCAGGCACCTGCAAAAGTTGCAACTGTAAGTATTCGATTAGATTTTAACTAAACAGATATGTTTCCCTATTCACATTATAAGTACCTGGCCATACGGTCACAGGATCAGATTACCAAGCAGCAATATAAAAGCACAGATACTGCTCTTATGGCATAAAATATATCTTTTTAGTAAAAAAAACTGTAGCTTTCTGTGTATTTTCAATATTTGAGAGAGTCCGATGTAGTCTAAGATTATTTGTTTAAAACTTATTAATTAAAAACTCTGGTAGTACTACGTTACAAATCCTAAGAAACTACATCTGACTTCAAAAGTAATAATGCATAATTCACCAGCTTGTATTTCTACCTCAGTCACAAGTTTCTTCTTGTACACATGCCAGGTCTTATATTGGAAAAGTTTTACCTTTCCTTACGTTCAGCTCCTCTCGCCATTACTCACGCAATGCTTCGGGGTAGCAAAACAACGCCATTACCATTCTATCTGCCAGTTACAGGCAAATAATGCTGACGCACCTCACACTAGCAATTACTGCACTGATGAACCATCCATCACTCCCGGTGAAGTGGCACGCCAGCTGAACGTGGAAGCGCGCTTCGCAAAATGGAGTTGATAAGCAGTTTTTACCCAGCAACCAGCAAGTGATGCGGTAAACTGGATTATAGTCTTCTCGTTTTTCCTTCACGCGACCCATCGAGAAAGCGGCTAAATTCAACAGCAACGACACCGTCATCGTCGTTAGTTCGCACCAGTAGATTATCTTTCTGCAACTCAGACCATCGATGGGAGGGAACTGATTGCAATGATGTTCCAGCCCAAGGCGGGTGTCGACTCAGGAAGAACTCGGCGACATTGGCTGAGCAGAGCATCAGCGGGCATGTGAATTGCATTTTTCTCGTTATCAAATGCACTGTACCGCCATCGCTGGCAGCTCATCTGTGTCTAAGAACTTGTTTACACCAGCAAAATGTCTGCATGATAGTGTGGGGTGTTTTTCTCTTTTACACTCCATAAGCATATTACTTTCTTCGATCTTTAAATTGCATCCCATCGCAATTTATGTATGTTTGATCAGTTTGAATGTATTCGGATGCAGATCAGATAAAAGCTCTAGAAGGATGAACCAATTGTTATTCCTTCATTTTATGTAGACATATCAGACGTCTAAAACCCAAAGACAAAACAAGATTATATAATTAAACTGCAGTCATAAACAGTTGACTGTAGTTAAACCATTCGCGTAATATTGTACCGTTATAGAATGGTTTAATTCAAACCTGTTAGTTTTTTGTTTGTTGTTTTATTACGAAGTCAAACATTAACTTACTCTAAAAAAGTGAGATCAAATAAGTAATAAAAATTGCCTAACTTTAGAATAACCCATCGAAATAACTTGAACACGATGTCATTGTACCGCGTGACTTTGGTTTTCATAAAAATATGACCATACATTTCAACAATCGTTGAAGAATGTGCCTTCAATGTTCAACCAAAGGAGGTTTCCGTTTTGGCCGTTCACCATTTTGATCACGTTTCATATTGGGTTGCTAAGCTAAGGCTTTCCGACCGAAGAAAACGTGGCAATTCGTTAAATCATAGCATGTGATTCGCCTACTCAATGTTAATGGGTTTGAGAGAAGGGAGTCTTCTGAGCTGATAATACTCATTCATTTATTGCAGCTGGTTATCAAATATCAAACACGGCAATAAGTGTAGATAAATAAATATAGGCAACCAAAAGGCTCCTCAACAGTCACGACAAATGATCAACTACGAACATAGCAGCTGATAACCGAATAATGTCTACAGAACAAAGCATTTAGTTTTAGTGTAACAGGTTAAATTAATATTTTACTCGTGTTTCTTATCTCGACAGAAACACATTTGTTGTAAATATCATGGGACGTTATTATTTCGTAATTATTTTCCATTTCAACCACCTCGTTCCTCACTCTGAAAGTGACACACTGAAGCGCTAAGCGCAGGCGAAAGTCTCGTTAAAAAATATGCGAAAAGTTTGTATTTAATTAATGTAAATTGAACCTGTGTCCTTCGCTCCGTCCTGCATCATATGAAGCATGGCTTGCCAACGCTGCGTAATGAAAATATTATAAGCCGACGTACATCATCGACCGACACCGCCAAACCAGTAAAACAAAGGGAAAAGCCGCATTCCTACCTCGGTAGCCAAAAGAAAGTTTCGTCAAAGCACCAAATGAATGAAACGGCGGAATGAGTAAGTACCGTGACGGAACGATGTGTCCTGGACGAAAACTGACGGCCGTACCTTTTCACGTTTGCGTTTTTCGCCACCAGCTCTTCAGCCACCGGAATTTCGCTTGATTTGGGTTGATTGTTTTTATTTTTTGTGCTCCCGTTTCTTCACCGGTACATTACAACTGAGTTGCGTTGTTTGGCACTCATCACAACGTTAACGGCTCTCTGAGTCCCTATGGCTACATTCTATTTGTTTCGTACCGCCGTCATTGGTTTGGCTGCCGCTGACATGCCTAAGCCAGGCGGCTTAAAGGAGAGCTGCAAACTTTAATGAGATTGTTTGTGGCTTTGGCGATTTACTGACTCCCACAGGATTGCCATCATGGCATGCCTTTTTTTTTGTCCTCTCCTCGGATCCTCCACCCTGCCCTCTTCTCAGCCCGAAGGGTGACACTCCACACTGTATCACTTTCTCGCTTCCCTGGCGAAATTAATTTTCTAAAGCGTAATTGAGTCGCCTATTGCTTCTTCTACAAACCAAAGTTCACACTGTCAGAGCTGATGAAACAAGATCCGTGTTGATGAGCGTGATTGTTGGGTTGCAGAAAACACTAATATTCCTTTTTTCCTCCTTTCCTAAGTAGTCAAAGCTAGAACAGATCATGAGTTCAGCTTTAGGGGTTTGTTCCATCATTTGCATGGCTATGAAGCACCATGCGTCTCCATTGCAATGCGTCTCCATTCTAAGTTACAAACTTTGTCAGCACTTACATGTACCAAATCGACATATAAATTGATCTTATATGAGATGATTTTTCGAACTATCAACATATCACTGCACGGTCGATGCTTCTAAACCCCTTTTCAAAAACATCTACGCTCCTAAGCTCCTTTCAAAAACATCTACGCTCCTAAGCAATAATTCCTGCAATTTATTCAGCTTAAAATTCATTGTCCTATGTTATAATGCAGAAGCGATGAAAAGTAAAGCTGCCTCAAGTGACCTGAAAATGGTAGAGCTACGTGCAGGGAGTTAATGAAAAAAAAGCTGCTTCATCGTCATGCACAATAACCCAAATGGCGTCGTTTCTAGTGATTCTCACAGGCTGAATATATAGACCGTAAAATAACATCCGTCTGTTTTTTTCTTTTTGTTCTTTCCTTTCAGCTACAGTTGGAAATCAGATCAAAGGCGGATACTTGCTGCGCTACAAAAGTGAGTACTTTTGCACAAATGAACCCCGCTCTTCTGATGTTGCCTTTCGCCTAAATGACTCAATCCATTATCGAGATAACATATTCTTTCTCAGTTGCACTAACCCTAACACCATAGATATTACACGATACCTTCTCTTAATCATGTACATAATGTGTTGAAATAAACAGTTTTACAGCAGCAATTATCTCAGCAAATTGTTAGTTTTGTGAAACAATTTAAAGTGTTCTTTATAAAATAACACCAGGTACTTCAGAACAACCCGTATTAAGGTTTGTCATGTTTTTCATAGCAAATATGTGTAACTCCCCCGTACAAAAAATGTTTTACAGTTGCAAACATGTGCACATTCTTCTATCGCCTTCTCCCGTATTGGATCCAACAAAGCCTCCTAATCGACCCGCATTCCTGCCTACAGCGAGCCCGAACCGTTTGCCACGTTGAAATTCTCCTGTCACAAACCAACCGTGCGTGTGATTGTAATGATTCACTCCCGAAGCATCGTAAATCTTCGGCCAGCGGCGCTGTATGGCTGGGGAAAAATACCTTCTTGAACGTTTTCTTTCTCCCTATCTTCTTGGGCAATCCATCCCGGAGAAGGGCACTCTACATACCGAAGCATTCTGGCGCAATACCGAAGAATGCCAATGAGTTTGCCCGGATCCACTGGACGGTTGCTGGATAGTACGATGGTGAATGGCACGGAAGGATACCAGGACACGAACTATCCCGTAAGGTGAAATAGTTCAAGCAACCTTAGCGTCCTATGCCGGCCGAAGCGTTGCTTCTATGGTATTTTAGCGCAAGACGAATCGATAAGACCATGCTCTTAAGGTATTCAATGAAAGGCAAGTATGTGCTTCGCTTTCGATACACGTGTCAGTGCTCTGAATAGTGTTAAATATTGAAAGAGTTACACCGTGAAGCCAAGACAAGTGAAATATGGATGTCAAATACCAAACTTTTTCTTTAATACATAGTAAGTGAATTCGCGTCAGTCGATTGTCGAAAGTTCATGCTTTTTTTTGAGTTACAAGTATTTTAAGTAACGATGAGAATGCAAGCAACGATGAAAGGGTAAGATTCAAACAACCCATCGTGCTTGTTCAATGTCGTACAGTTGAAAGCGATTATTAAATGAATTGTCTTATTATTTCCATTGTCTTCACAGACAGCTCTGTGGCTCGAGTGACTTTTAGCAAAAAGCAAATTAAGATAACGAGTCTCAAAGAGCCTTATCGCACTGCAAGCGACGAGCCATACACCTTGAACTACTAGCTTCACGGAGAAGGTTCACGCATTAGTACTACGGAACCTCAGCGTGTCTGTCATTGAAATTCTCACCTTTCACCGACGAAAAACGCCAAGCGTCAGCTACAATGTTCATTCCACGCGGTAGTTCTCGAACCTCCGTCCACGACCGAGACCCATTTTTCTCCGTTCATCGGCGTGTCTCGATAGTACATCGCATTCCACCGTTGGGTGTCTGCTGAAAGCTGTTCTCATTTTTCTGCTTGCGCTCCATTCTGTCGCACTCCGAACCGCCGAACGGACGCGCAGGAAGCAGCATCAGGAAGCAGCACCGGAAGAGACAATGAACGATCCATTTACGCTGCGCAGCGCTCGTGCTGGTGCGCGCCCCGCGCCAAGATGTCCATCTTCGGTGCACGCTTTCCCCGGGGGCGTTTATGATATAATTTGATTGTCGCAAACTTTTACGTCGTCACGCGTCACGCTTCGGTGGGACCGAACACGAACTTTGTAGCAAGAATGCTGCGACAAAGACAAATGGCAGATGCAGTGTGTATAAGGTCGGTGCCAAGCGTCCAAGCGTTGAGACGGAAGCAGTACGAAGAGGTGCATCGCAGGCCACGCGCGAACCATAATTGATTGCTCTGCGTTGGCGTGTTGTGCAAGTGAAGTAATTACAGTGCGACGGTAAGCGCTGCTTGGAGCGGAGGCAAGGGCATCGCCTCGGGATACATTTTACCACTATCGTGCGAACAAACTGGGCCAATTTGGGACTCAGTAGAAGCCTCTGACAAACCACCAACCTTCATTCCGCTTACAACCCGTCCAATTTTGTGGCATGACTACCTGTGGCATGCTTCTTTACAATTTTTCCAACTACACTTCCATTGAAAATTAATGAACAGGTGAGCTGTAACTCGCTGCGATTGACAGCTATATAAGTGTTGAGAAATACGCAAGCTAAATGAGATTTAATCTCAACTTTTGCAACGAATGATTTGCTATTTGGAAAAAGGCACTGGAACATCCGACAGAGAGATTATGGCTTTTAAAACTAATGTTCTAGAAATATTCAACCGTTTTAATATGCCTTACTAAATGAACACCATGGACTGGACTGGATGGAATAAGCGGTTCAGAAAGTTTGGTTTAGATTCACTACACTCTCACATACTTTGCTTTCCGAAGTTAAGCTGTGAAAACTTTTCCCATCATTTGGATTGCCAAAAGAATATGTTCACACAACCGCTCAGTTTGTAAGCAATACAGCGATATGCCTCGGAGAAAGTCTCAACAGAAATAATCGATCATTCGCACCGGGAGTTTATCGCGAACTCGCAAAGAAAACAATATCTGGCACCAGTAGTCCCGTGCTTAAAAGCCGTTCATACAGTCACGACAAGAAATGCCAAGCGTTTCGCCCACGACAGGTGATAGCAGCCTTCCACCAGCATGTGGTGTATGTGTGTGTATGTGTAAGTGTGGGTGCAGAACGTGTCAAAAGAAGCTGTGTAAACATTTTGGGTCGTTCAGAAATGGTATAAGCTTTCTGGCAGACCGGCATTGGGCTGGAGAAGATTCGGATGATGCGTGATGATCGGCTCAATGTTTGACACCGGTGAGATTTCCTCCCCCCCCCCCCCCCATCTCCCCTTCCGCCAATCCACCGCCAGACGGATCAACCACGGTTCCTAGTGCTTGTGCGGTTCTCTGGAATGTCGCCCCTTAAAAGGCGCCCCACCGTGATAAGCCGTCAAAATGGTGTCGGTTCCAACGAAAGCGAAAATTCATGATTTCCCCCGGACGGAAAAGCGTTCCCGGAGAAAACCATCGACTGCTTTTTGTTCGTTCAGTTATTACTGGAAAGAAGGCGAGAGAATAGCATAAAAAACACACAATCAAAATCATCTTCGAGGGTACCGTGGTTTGTGCACTCGCAGTGTCAGGATAAGTAGACACACGTACTTACATGTAAACACCAGAGCACGCTGTACTCAAAGCTGCGTGTAACAATGTTTGCCTAAATACGACAGAATCGGAAAAGCACCGCAAAGGACGACACCGTAAATTTTCAGTGTTACACAAAGAAAGAAGGTACGGAAAACCTCTCCGCCGGAAACGCTAATTGAAAACGAATAGCGTTAGCTCGTCAAAAACAATGCAAGCGTAAGGAGATTCTTGTGAAATCAGCGGTACTATTGAATATTTCATGCAGCACAATGTTGCGCGCGACCGAGCATGGAAATACATTCGCTCAAACGCTTTCGAACGATTATGCAAATGCTGCCATCGGAAGCACACAATAAGTATTCCCTTGGTATTTTTGGTGACAGTTGATTGTATTTCAACATTGAATCAAATCATAAACGCTTTATTAGCCAATCCTCACTAGCGTGTGAAGAGAGGAATGATCTGAAATTTAACGGACATTTCACGAATCCGTATCCTTCCAGCTTATTTTCTTCCTGCTTCACACGAAATCCTCGAAATACGAGCAATCCCAATAATGCTTGCTAAAGAATGATTGATGGTGCTTCGTGGGTCACGGGCTCTACATGTCACGGGCACGGCTTTCGGACACGCCCTTTCCGTTTAGCCGTACGTATGCATCAAACCGAGCCCCCTGCCAACGGCAATAAGGACAATGGACGCGGAGAGTCCGGAATCAAACCCCATCTTTGCTGCATTTGATCACCGTCCAACTTCATTACGTGCTGTATCGATCCGTTGATATGATTAATGAGGTCGCTTGCGTCTTCGGTAGCGGTGAACCTTAACCACAAGCCCTTCCCGAGGGCACCTTCCTCCACCGTCGGGCCGGAGTCGGAAAACTGAAAATCCTTTTCCATCTCTCGGGTTCGAGAAAATCCGCCCGATCGCAAAGATTTTACCGGTCATACCGGTGTCAATTTTCATTTCCCCCAAGGATGGCGCCCTAATGACAAGCGTCACAGGATGCGCGTCCACCGTGAGATCCACGCTACGGACCGAGACCACCGGCGAACCAGGACCAGGAGTGCTTCCGCTTTTTACGTCCTTCCCGGATAGGCCAGGTCGCTGGTGGGGTCGCCTCCGACTGATGAGAGAGAAGTGATAATAAATTTAATTAAACATCAGGTAACAAGCAACCACACAGTCACACACACACACACAGGCACACACCAGAATCCTCTGTGTAGGTGCCTTTCAAGAAATTTACCCATCCAAAATGGTCGGTGCTGAGAGATACCTAAAATTGACTTTCGTCTGGGACGGTGAAGAACCTCAGCAATCAAGGTTCTTGGCACTAGTAAGAGCAATCCTCAGAAGTGATATTGAAAGAGATAAAGGCAGATAGCAATAGAAAAGGGAAAGAGAAAGAGAGAGGGATGGAGAGAGACGGAGAGAAAATTCAAAAAGGCACAGAAAGCCAACCCATTACAGAATTCTTCGAAAGCGCCGGAAGAGGAGTTGAGGTTAAGAGGAAATTAAACAGAACCTGATTGCCTACCGGCGTTCGGGAGATGAGGCCATATAAGAGAGCGCAGGAGCGTGAAACTTTCGCCCGGTTTGGCTACCATTGGGGACAGGGAACCCGCCGGAGGAGTTATGATTTTAATTTGTCCAAGTTCACGAGGAGAAAGTAATTTTCGAAAAATTTCATTCCACCACCGACCGGCGCAAATGGGAAAAGTGTTGATGAGAAATTTGCGGCCATTCTCGAGCGTGCCGCCCGGCAAGTGACTGAACCGGCGCCGGTGGGAGATCATCTTTCATGCAGATGGCAAATGGGCCCCAACCACAACGCACGCCCTTGCAACAATGTTAAACTTTTCCCACAACCATTTGCGACAAGGTGCAAACAGCACAGAAGCCCTTGCTTTCCGTTCAGGTTTCAGACAAGTGTTGCTGCTCCTGAAGCCGTAAACCAATCTGGTGACAGTGAGGCTTTCCTTTATTGTGTTCGAAAAAACGGTCTTCCCTTCACTTTCACTGCCCGCATTCAATGGCCATCAGGAAACAGAAAGCTTCTCGAAGATCTTTTGTGCTAATGTATCGTGTGTCGCTCAAAACGAACGGATCAAGGATGGCAATTGAACAATGAACGCATGTCGCAGATATACTAACATACTTTCTTCCATCCATTGAACATATTAACCAGCACGCTTGATTCACGACGTGCGAAAAATCCGGCGCGCTGTGTGTTTTTTTGTTCTTTCACTCCTCCTTTCTAGCACTTTTCATCCCTTTTCGTCCCATGCTTTTCTTGCACGCCATCTTTCGCTTTTGTTCTCCCGTAATCGAACGTAATTGAATATTTCAGTTGGGAGCCTCCCATGTTGAGTGAAAAACCTTTCCTGATTCTCGAATCGATCGGTAGCTACCTTGCTTCACCTTTTTCTTTCTTCCAAACTGCTAGTAGACGATATCCTCTTTGTTACCAGTATTTCCCCTTTGTGTAATTTTTGGCAATGGTACACCTGGTCGCATGAGGGTAGACAGAAAGGGAGGGAGTTTTTACTTGCGCAACAAATATGCTTTCATCAAATTCATCTCAACGGTAGTATTTTCTAATCATTTCTGCCCACTTGCCTTCAGAAACAACTTCTTCCAGGTTTCGAAAAAAATAACATCGTGACACGTTTGGAATCGAAAAACAAAAACCCATACATTAATGTTGAAATGTTTGCTTTTCCTTTTTATACCATCCCTTATTCTCTAGGTAGCACGGTAGCGTTCTTACACACTGTTACTTATACTGTGCTTCATCGTCCGTTTCGTTTCCTCTCGTTTTCTTTTCCGCAGAACAAGTCCTATGGAGTCGTTGGTCAGAGGAATGGGTTGTGCTGTACGATGATTCCACCATGGCCTGGTTCACGGTAGGTTCTCATCACCAATTGGAGTGTCTTCAGCCTTCCAACCATGCCTAGCGATTTTTCCAGCACTAATGTGAACATGGTCACACGGAGAGACGGTAAAATGATAACCATTTCCAAATTCTATCTCAATAACAATAATGTTCTTGGCCATGAGAAGTCTTACGGATTCCCTCCCATATCAAGTTCTATTCGAGAGTCGGAAGCCACCTCGAAACAGGCAGCCATTTGTGCAGGATAAATCATATCCATCCCATTACAGTCACTCTCGTTTTCTTCTGCACGCTTCCATTTGTATCATGTTCTTGCTCTATTCTTGCTTATTTGCCAGGGACTGGATATTTTGTCCGGACGCTTTGCCGTTTGTTCAGAGTCAGGGAAACAAACGGCACGTGGAATTATTGTGGACAACGACGGTGAGCAAAGATTTTGCCACTACACGCAATGGGTTTATGTGTCCATTACTGACATCCATTTGTGCTTTCAAACAATTATCCTGCCAAAACTTCTGGGGCAGATAGGAGAAAAGAAAGCTTGAAAGGAAAAGATAAAATACTGTTGTTGAAAAGATGGACAATATGTACAACGTGGTTTAACCGAAGCAATAGATGTATCCAATGGGGAAATATTTGCATTTAAAAAAATCTTGCTAGATCAAACAGCGCGCTGCCGGCAGTATCGAAAGGATTGGGAAAACATTACCCACCGTTCTTCGTGGAATTGGTTTACTTCATGGCTCTTATCCATTAAACAAAGGTAAAACCATGCATTCCGTTTTGGTAAATATTTTATGTACATTCCAAGGCATTTTTAAGCAAGTATCTTGTCCCAGAATGACCCGCGTTCCCTTCGGGAGCTCTTCGTATTTGTAAGCAAATTCACCATGATCATTTGCTTCTTCGCTTCTTCTTGAGACCTTCTGTCTCTTTCGCTCGAACAGAGCTAACCATAACCATAACCTGCTGCATATTTATGTCCATTCGTTTCGTTCGTTCCGGCGAAGCTCCGCCACGGGCATGCAAGCATGAAACGTCAGGTCAAAGTCGTTAAGCCCGGTGTAATATGGGGAGCGAGAAATAAATTTCAATTCCAGCCCTGCCGAAGACGAGGGCAGACTATCGTAGAAGTTCACTCGGGTAGCTGTTGTTTTTCTGGTTTCAGTTTTATATTCCACCCCAAACCACCGACCGTACAAACAACAGTCACAATGAAACCCCTCGAAGACTGGAGAGCGCACGGGGCCCTGGCTCGCCACGCGAGGGAAATTTGTATTAATTCCATCCACCCGAAGGAAATCCGTTCGGTGCTGCTTCACTTTACGCCCGGTTGGGCTAACCGCCGCGGAGCCCGGAGAAGATAGATGCATCCTTGCCCGGGCAAGTGCAAAACTTTTCCCGCTACATTAAATTACATGCATTAAACATGCACGTGCTATCGTTGTCCCGCTTGCGTCTTCACCATTCTTCCACAGAGCCGACCCTACGCGCCATTCGCAGATAGAGAAAAGTGCTGAAAGCGAGCCCAGTGAATGTTTGTCTGATACCCGCACATCAAAATGTTGGCAAATTAGATCAACAAATTAGACCCAACCTGTGCGTGTGCCCTAACAAATGTAACGGCTTGCCAAGCTTTTTCCTTGCTTCGTACCTTTTTTCCCAGTTGTAGTACATACTTCTCTTTTTTATTATGAATGGATGTATACTAAAGCTGGAATAAACATAAACCGTAAACAACATTTTAATTATTTTTTAACATTTCATATTCAATTCAGTATTGATATCAATCCATCGATTCCTACCTCTCGTTGTCGTTTATGTTTCTGAACAAAGAGTTATACAAAATTGCAAACATCCTGCACTTCACAAACCTGTTTGCTGTGAAGAGCCTTTCAAATACTGAATGGGTTAAACATTATTGAATTTCCCTTGCGCAATAAATTGTCTGAACAACTCTTATGAATCGGTATGCACTCATTAACCTGGTTACTCCCTTTTATCACATCCACGGAAAAAAATGAATGCGTTGGCATCCTTTTTGTTCGGTTTCATCTCAATATCTTTTTCTACCACCACCCAACCACTGCATAATCAGTGTTTTTTATCCAACAATTCTGCGCTTTATTCTGACAAACAATACAGGCTTACCAACGAATCAAATGCGATAGCGAAAATAAATCGTAATTAATCATTACTTTGTGTTCCGTGCTGGTGCTCTCCTGTTTCTCTCATTCTCCAGGAACCGGGCCGCTCGTCACCTGCCGGAAAGATCCTAGTCAAGGAGGCACCGGAAATGCTGGCGATAGCACACTGGACCGGACAAATACCCCGGCGGCCTCCGCTCCCGGAAGGCGTCAGCGTGTCGCAGCTGATCGCACTCGGGTCCCGCCGGAAGCGCTCCAAGGTCTACTGGATGATCGCAAAATCGGAAGAGGAAGTCAGGTAGGTGCAACCGAGCTGGTTTTCCAATCGATCCACCACACAAGCATGGCTAGTTGCATCCGGTCGGGCAGGAGTAACGACATCAAACGCACGCGTGCCATATTCTCCGCGCCAACACCGACCGAATCCGGTGTGGCTAGAGAGAGAGAGAGAGATAGAGAGAGTGAGATAGAGAGGGAAAGAGAAGCCGTTCCATTTCTACCGATTTTTCGCGTACACCGTACGGGCGCATCTGGTTTTAAAAGCTTTTCCGTGCTGCAATTGATTTGCGGTAATTCGGTAGCTTACCTTACATGCACATCGGGATATCATCACTCCCGAAGTGCCGACAGTGTCGAGGGAAATTGTTGCACAGCATGCGCAGGTTGCGGCCACCGATCGGAAAATTTCCCATTTTAATAAATCAACGGACCACATGCATCGATGTTTCATGTCAACCACCCGCTAGAGGTCTGCTTTTCCTTATCTGTTCGATTATTCTTAACACTTTCTAGGTTAAGCGTATTTGTGTTGAACTGTTTATGCTGACCTGTTGTTAAGATCCAATGTTGTTTTCAAGATATATCTATGAGAAAAGCATGTTTCGGCCACGTCAACAAATATCGGCAAAGTTCACAGTTTGTAGAAAATGTGGCGCAGCAAAGCATACCCATGAGAAACCACTCAAACACGGACTCTAGTGACAAATGTGACTTGTTGATTCTGCACAACACACACAGTCTGGCAACAATGCCTGCCCCGAACATGACGGAGTTCGCAACACCGTCGTTGCCGTGCTCTTGCGCTTTGGGATCGTGAATTCATCGTGCGCTAAACAAACCACCATTTGTCTAATCACAAGCATCCTAAATAAACAAAACTTTCGTGACGGAAAAGACTTTGCGGTTAAAGCCAAACATTCATTCATTCCTGCGAAGCACCGGCGCAACTCGTAGCCCTATCCACTTTTGAGTCTCCCCGAACTTCTGTCCTGAAGTGCAAAGCAAATGAAATGGGTGGAACCGTCCCTGAGCGCTGCCGGAAAAGAATATGCGATAAACGAACTTTATCTACCTAGATGATGAATTTTCCTGTAAATCGTCTCAAAGGTAGACAAACGAAATGCTCCTGCAGAAAATACTCCGTCAATACTTGGCAGTGACAAAGCGAAAGGAAGAACGATAGACAGAGAACAGGATACGAGAGTTAAGGGCAGAGAGGTGGAGTGTTGAGGGAGGACAGATAATTCCCTGGCAATAATTGAGACAGCCACGTGGGAACGGGCGCCACGGGACAGACTTCGGCAATGCCTGGGCAACGGCAATACATGCGCGAGTGGATCCCGCTTTCCAATCCTCGCAGGAGGGGACTCAGGACTCGCGCGCGGGAATTTGTTGACATAAATTAGCGATAACATTTTCGCCCGGCAACACTCGCTTTTCGCTTTTCGGTACGGCCAGTTCGGCAAACAGGTCAGACAAACAGTGTGCTCCACTGTCACCATCATCAGCATCGGCCGCCGTCTGTCGCGTCCTTACTGGCGACTACGGAACGACAGCGCACAATGAAGCTGTTTGACAAACGGTGAAATAGGACAACAAGATAAAAGCAAACGAAATCCGAGTGATGAAGCTACGAAATTGCAGTGCAGTTTCCATCCTGCATTTCGCACAGCCGCGGAGTTTATTACTTAAACAATGCGCCCAAAGTGAGTGTAATTAATTTAAAGTAGATTGTCACTGTCTGTTAGCTGATTGGATATCATTCTACGATAAGTTCCGACGTTTAAAACAACTCGGCCATGTTTTGCTATTTACTTGAATATGCAACAAAAACAACCTAACCTAGTAGCATGACCTGGCTATGCGCGCCCTTGCCGCTTCGTTCTGCTCGTCTCGTTCTTTTACAAAATAGAGCGGTAGGCGGTCTGGAGCTGAATTTTCCTTTTGTACACAACATCCAGCCTCTTCGCACAGCATTGTTCGCTCGAAAGGATCTCCTCGGTGTCCGTGGCACGGTAAGGTTAAGGTTTATGGCACATCGATTGCTACCGGCCGACCAGCTGGTGCATTTAATGTTTCATAAAATGGCTCACCAGGCAACGCATAAATACAGCAGCTGGTGCTGCTTCTTAAAGTTCCAGTAGTTAACCCCTTTTTCCAGGTTTTTTTTTTTTTTTTGTTCTTGTCGGGAGTGTATAAAGGCTGAAACAAGCAGCTACAACTGAACCAGCCGCACCCGTATCACCCGCTGAACATCGTGAGCGAACAAGGAATTAACTTTTCATTTAACCCGTTCGGGCCTAGGTCCGGTTCCGCCCGAATTCCCCGCCGAGGGTAGAAAAGTGTTCATGTTCTCCCATTATCATCTGTCACGGTCTCAGCAACGCACAGTGGAACCGTCGAAAGATTAAGGTAACCGTTTGTTAACAGAAAAAATATAAATTTTTAGATAAAACGCCCTATTTAAATTGGATTTTCTGGCAGGGAATAATCCCAATCGGTTTATTGCATTTATTCGGCTCAAGTTTTAAATTTAAAAATAGTTTACGAAAAAAGTAATTCAAAAAGGACAAATTAGTCTGCATTAAAAAAAAGAAAATACAGTCCTTAAAACTGTTTAAATACAATTGAAATCACGCCTTTTTTGTCTACAAGATCACCCACTGTGCGTTAACTGGTTCGCAGGTTGACCATAATTATCCACTTCTAACTACTTGCAAACTTAGTCCTGGTCGTAAAACTTCTCGACTTACAAGCGCGACCATCGAGTGGAGCCCATTGAACAGGTTAAAAGCCCACCTCAGGTGGTCCGTCACGTTTATTATTCCAAGCACCTTGCTGAGGAACCCGGGCTGTGTTCAGTGGTGTTCGGATATTTGGAATTAACTGATCGACAAACAAGTGCGCAGCGTTTTAAGTCCCTCCCGACATGAACTCCCTGGGACGGTTGTTTGCTTCCCGCTGGCAACGCATCACCGACCGCGAGCTCCTGTTCGTTGTCAACGGCATGGATCGGTTCATTGGGTTCTTCTCGTGGAACCTGGAGCACCGCATCACCTGGCTGAAGGCCGTGTCCATCGTGCTGGCCGTGTCGTACGAAACGTGCGCCATCACCTCCATGCTGTTCGTCTACCTCGACGGCGTCCTGTCGGAACGCAGCTTCTCCATGAGCTTCGTCACGCTAACCGGGGCCATGTGCATCGTGCTCTGGGTGTCGCTAGCCGTCTTCCGGCGGGACCTCGGTGCGATGGTGCAGTTCCTCAGCCACCGTCAGCGGACCATCCACGAGCTGCACCCGGCGCGCCGAAGCCTTACGGCGAAGGTGAAGCGATACCTGTGGTTGTTCTATCTACAGAACATCGCCCAGGTGTTCTTCTGGATCAACGTGCTCAAGTACAGCAGCCCGCTGGCCGTTTTCAGGCTGCCCCTGCTGGATACGGTCAATGTCCTGCTGTATCCGGTCGCGATCACGCTCATGTCGCTCATGTTCATCCACACGCTCATGATCGTCTCGACGCTGCTGAGCGGCTTCACGATGGAGTTCTACTGGCTAGGGCATGAGTTTGAGGCGATTTTCAGCGAGTGCGGCTCCTCGGTAGCCGCCCAGCGACCCGAGCACTGGGACGCGCTGGAACGCAAGATCCGGACGTGCGTCGTCGAGCATCAGCGGCTGCTGGTGCAGCTCAGCACGCTCCGGAACAACCTGAAGCCGTACTTTCTGCTCAACCTCATCATCGACTTCTCGCTCGTCACGTTCGCCGGCTGCGAAATGGTCATCAACAAGGAGGGTGGCCAGTCCCTGTACAGCATCCTGGCCGCCCTGACGGCCTGCCTGAACATGCTCATCTTCGGCGGGCTGTGCGATTTACTCAAAATACAGGTCTGTTCTATTGCTAGCACTCCCGTGCAACCGGGTGACGCGCCTTCCAATTGAATCGTTTCTCCCGTGTTTCGTTTCTCCCGGCTCGGAAAACCGGAACCAGGTGTACGCCATCAAGTTCCACCTGTACAGCTCCCAGTGGACGGATTACCTTCGGCCGGTAACGGGTCCACTCTACCGGCGCTACCGTCGCGTCCACTCGAGCATTCGCATCGTGATGACGCAGGCCGAGCACGAACTTCGCCTCAGTTGCGGCAGCGTCTACGACATGTCGCTCGCAACCTGCTGGGCGGTGCTGCAGTTCAGCTACTCCGTCTTCACGCTGCTGCTCAGCTTCTTCGACAACGCACCTAAAAGCGCCTAACCCGCCCGTCCGCCATCGACGGATTCGTGAGGCCCTCGTTCGTGTATCTGCATAACGGGATCGCTTTTAATCAGCACCGGCGTTTCTTCACCTCGGCGTTTTACAGAGCACCGAGCACCACTTTCCTGCACAAACTCAACTCCCTTATCCCTCGCAGTCCACAGGATACTAACCGGTGCTGCCGGTGTTACTATTTTTAAGTGTGCGCTTTTAACGACGGCTGCGAAACAAAACTTAAAATAAACATCTCGGCCAACCGGCGTACGTCCGCTCCGGGCACGTGCGTCCCCACCGGAGCACGTGCCCAACAGTGCCGTGTTGAATTTAAATTGAAAATTTCTTCCCTCGCCTGTGGATGGGATAGTTTCGGTCTTGAGTGGAAGGTTTCACTCATCCGCCAAGCTCGGTTGCCAGATGGAACAGGAAACGTGATACTTGCTTCGGGTATGAAGTAGAGATAAAATTGGGAAATTTCAAGCAGCAAGATATGCAAACAAACACCCTGATAGCTTACATTCGCTGTGAACATCGGGGTACTAAGGCGTACAGTGGTAAACAGTCGGTTTGGCAACTTGGCCGTAGACTTAACGTGACTTTCTGGCATAGTTCCGGGTGACTTAAACGTTTCGTTAAACTGTTGTTTGATGGTAACTCGACCTTTATTAACCTCACGATGAGTTCCAACAGGATGCCACATAATTTTTTTTACAATTTTTCAACAAATTAATTTTGAAACGAATCCTTATTTTTCATTTCTTTATCTATTTTGAAGCAGTATCTCATTATTTGAGAATTATCTAACCCTAAATTAATGTTTGAAAAGTTGAAAGACTCAATTTATGATTGAGGAATCAATACGTTGTAATTATTCTTCTAAATTATTGTAGTTTTTTTTCGCATTACTGTTAAACATGAATCGCTATGATAAAAATTACAGAAAGCAAAACAAACTGCAATTAGATGGTGAGAAATTGTACCAATAAAATGTTGCCATTACGCGCATGAAACATTCCACTCCAAATGTAGCCAAGATGGGCAAACAGAAACGGCTCTAGCCCAGTTCTTGCTTTACCAAACCCGCATCCATCCAAAGAATTTACCCAAGAAGTAAAGCTTAAGCTGTTGGCCCTTTACTTCTGCAAGAATCCGGATGGCAAGTACCCCGACCTCGTCCGTTTTCGCTGCGGGTAAACAGGCCACCCGCCCTGCGCAACCCAAGGGGGCTGAATAAATGAAAACCCAGCGAGAAATCAAACCATTTGTTGACTTACTTACCCCAGTGCCATTTTCCCGATCGAGCATTTTCAACAATGTGGCGTTTAAGGCTTCGCCATCCACCGCTTAGCCCCGCAGCTGGCCATCGCGAATGTTCGGGGTCTACTATATCTGCTGTCTGAAGGGGAGCAATTTTACTCATCACACTATCTGTGCTTTCTTGTTTTTACAGCGACTGGATTGCCGCAATCACGAAAACGGTAAGTTATTTTCCGGAATCTCATTGCTTATATATTGCCACCGTTTCGCTTTTATCTTGTCTCGCTTCATCGGACTTCTGCCGTCGGTTCGTTTTGACGCTAGCAAATATTGAACTTTCGGCAGAATGGTCGCCTACGATAAGCTGGGTTATCGTGGCGCCAAATCATATTGGATTGTGAAGATCAATTAAACTGTCTCTCTCTTGTATGCCTAGGCAGCATTCGGGCGTTTTCTAAATGTTCTATCGCAACTTCTTCACAAATATCCGCCAACGACACACAAAAAAAAAATTGGCGGTTGTCTTCTACATGCATTGCCGTCCAATTTCCACGACTGTAGCAAACAATTATGTTCTGTTTTCTTTTTTGAGAGATGCTATAGTTTTACAATAACATACCTTCACACTTCTCCAATCACATTATGAAAACATCTAATGTTGCGCCCTACCAATCACAACAAAACCTCTGCGAACTGACCGTTGAAATTCGTTTCAGCAGAGTGGCAGTCAAACACATCGAGTCTCATTTTTGTGTGCTCCACTTTTATGACATTTCCATCGATCCATCGCTCGCCGTCCATCCTAGCAGAAGTAATCCAGCTAAGGGCCGTACACTCGACCGCCGCTGAACCTTCGCCTCGCATGAGTCCAGCTCGTGCCATTTCCGATTGCTCTTTTCCTATTTCCGACCTGGAATTGACGATGACCGTTCACGCACCGCCTGCCGATACCCAAAAGTCTGTGGCATTGCTGTGTATTCATTCTCCGGACATATCCCCATAACTTCTGAGCGTCATTGAAACATCGATTTCGACATTGATATAACTTTTTGGTCGAATCCGCTTTAGCCGAATGCTGTTGGTTTACCGGCAGGTATTTTCTCTGCTGCACTGGAGATAGAAGAAGCTGCCCGAAGAAGCGTGTATATTCAGTCGCTTCTAATCTCTCCACTGTCTGTCTTGACGCGTTCGGATAGTTCGATGGGATTTGGGAAGAGTACCAAGTACCAATTTTACGTTTAGATGACCATTGATTTCCTAGACGAAGCCTAATCAGTGTGGTTGAATTTGGATGAGAAAGGCCTAATGTGTTCACATTGTAGAACATTCTATTGATCCTGAGATCAATTGTGTATTGTAGGAACGAATAGATAAATTTAGATCCAGTTAATCACCCTGTGACAGGTTAAAACTTTTACATTAATTAAATTATCCATTGCCCACAACCATTGTTTCGTTCTTCCGAAAAGAATTCAAAAGTTCCCTTCGAAAGAGGATTTATTCGATTGCATTGTATATGATCCCCGTTCAACACGAAAACAACAAAACAATCCATCCCTTCCCAATCTAGCCGGTTCAAAAAGTGTCCTTCTTTTGAGCAAACACAGGAACGCTAAGGGTCAAAGATACACAGAAAGTAAAAATGTCTCCCACGCGTTGTCCAAAGGATTACTGGGAAATATCATGGCTTCTTTTTTGTTTCCTTCCCGTGAGCCTGCAGATCGGTTACGTCCAACCCGTGCAAATAAACCATTGGAAAACAAAATAAAAATACATTGTTATAAACCAGATACCGGCTTTCATCCGGATTTTCCGGATCGCTCTCGGGCTCATGGATGCAAACAGTAGCAAAAGTACGCGCGTAATCAGGATTTACTTCCCAGCCGGCGGGTTGGCTTTTTGATAAAGTGCGCACCCGGACGCAGCAAGACCCCGCAAATGGAGGCGCCCAGTACCGGACTCGACCCTAACCTAGTGCAATCCCGCGCGGCTCGTCTGCGTCGGGCCGGCCGCTCCGGTGCCAACCGCGATTACCTGCGCCGGGGCACCAATCTTCGTTAATTCCTAATTGAATTTTTCCTTTATCTTTCACATCAACCCATTTGGCCCTTGTTTTCATCGCTAACCGGCGATGGTTTCTTCCCGGTTCGGTTACCGTGGGCTCCATTTTACCCTGCCGTCGGTTCGGAACCGTTGACCGGGAAGCTGGCAGCAATTCTTTGCACACAAAAAAAAGGGACCTTCGGAATCCCCGGAGAAATCTTGGTTGCGTTTTTGTTTCCCTTCGCTGTTTGTTCCACGGTCCAAAATGACCATGTGTATTTTCTTCTGTAAATTTCATCAAAAAAAAATATCTTTGAACACTTGCCCGCTTCGTTGCCAGTTATCTTCCACAGCGCCACAAATATCATCTATTTTCGTTGCTTAAACGCACGCAACTGTACCGTCCGACCATTCCGACGTCTTTTCGCCACAACTCACCGAGGCCCACGCGCTAACCATTGAGGGTTGTGCGGTTGGAGGGTGGCAACCAAAATCTCGAACAAAAATACCCCGTACAGAACAAAGCCGAAAAGGTTCCGGCTGAATCCCTGACTGACCGAGCGCCTCCAATTTCGTTGCCCAGCACAGCACCCCGCCAAAGCGAAACGGGTTACCGTCCGACCGCTCTAGGAGCATAATATGGAGCTACTCACCACCGAACCTTCTCCAATTTTCTCTCTTCTCGCCCTCTGCAATGCTTTCGCTGCCCTTCGTTTTTCAGCTGCCACCACCACCACAGATCGAGCTGGTCGTCGATAAACCACATCTAACGGGTGTCCTGCTGAGACCTATCGTTCGGATACGACGTGAGTGTACGCTGGACACGGCCAACCGCACCGTAGGCCACCGACTTCCCCGTCCCCTTTTCCCCTACCCGCTGCCATGTTTGACGCTGCTAACACGATGGTTTTCCTTCGCAGCCGCCACCAGCACGGAGGTGTCCGCTAGGCGGAAAAATCGACACACCATCGAGCACAACACGACCAAGGTGAAGGGCGAGGCGGCCGTCGCCATCATCAAGAAGAGTGTGCAGGACAACGCGGAACCGAAGGGGTCGCTGGCCTGTGCCCTACCCTGGGGCCACGGTTGGGGTTGGGCGACCCTACCGAACGGCATCTGGAGTGGGGGTAAGTGTTGCTTCTATTTTGCCCTTCCGTTCGCATTCACGCACCACCCCCCCTCTCCTTCACCTCCTCAACCTTTCTCTGTAGAGCTTCGAGTTTTCGTGTGCAATAATCACTCACGTAAGAATTCATGAATATGATGCTGCATATGCTACTTAAAAAACACCCCGTTATCTGAGCGAATCTTGTGATTGAAAACCGGTTTCAACATTTGATTGAGCCATAAGACATTTACAAAAAAAAACCGAAAGAATCAAGAGAGCCTCTTGCACTGCTTTCTTAGTTGGGTCCGTAATAGCCGGGCGCGTACGCCGGCTAGAACACGACTCTCGAGCGTCGGGGCTCAAAACCCCCAGTACGAAGGATTAACTATCCACGAGCGTTAAAAGGAACAGAGTCTCGTAGGCCCTTAATGGGGTCATGACTGACTTAATGGCATGACTATGTGTTGGTCTTTACGCCAGGAAGACTATTTTCTTTTAATTGATTTTACGTAATATGTCATGTAAAAAGTCGAAAAAAAGTTTTTATTTTTTACACCAACTCTTTGAATTTAGATTAAACACGAGATCACAACGTAATGAATGTACAACGTGAGGTACGAAACCATTTTCCTTTTTTTTATGTTAACATGAAAAAAAACAATTAGTTGTTGAATGTATTTTCCTCTTTGCAAATCATACTTTGCTTATACAGCAACATCAAACGCTGGAAATCCTAGATTCCTAGAATTATTCACTCATCATTCTGTACCTTCCACACAGCAGAGCACTTGTTTCAAAGCATTGCTGCATCGAATGGAACCAATTTGTCACTCGATTGAGCAACAAAAGCCATCGAACACACCGGTGTTAGAAGAGGAAAAAAAAGCTCTCCATCTTGGAGGCAGCTAGCGGGCTCGCCATTGCAAAACATGGGCACGCCCTGGACCGCTCGCTTAACACCATCACCGGCTCATCAGTGTGTGAAAATTGATTTTCATCGTAGAAAAGCGAACAAATTGGATTCGATACGGCCGAACCGCTCTGCGTACGCCCTGATGCCCCTCCCCGGATGGTGGATTGTCGTCGCACGAACGCTAGAGTCCGGATTCCAGATTGCGCAGCATTTTTCCATTTCCAATCGTCCCAAAAATTGAAACATCACTGATCAAAGGCATACCATATGGGGTGAAGATGATGAATGGTGATGCCACGTGATGATTGCGGGTTAGTGCGGGGATTCATTTTCTCCCCCCACCACCCCCATATCCCAGCCGCCTGCTGCTCGCGCTCGTGATGTTACTAGTTGTTTTACCTTCCTGTTTCCCATTATTATCGTTCACTCATACATTTGCTCCTAATGCCCGTTGGTGGGAGGCTGATTGGATCGGTTGGGATTTTTCCGGACCTGCAGATGAAGACGAACATATTGAGCTGGAATAAAGCTCTACAGAACCTGGTTCGTTCGAAAATCAACGAAATCAATGATTGACGATTCGCATAGAAACACGGGACATGCGGATGAGAAATGAACATTTCGTCGCGTCTCCGCTTCCCCCTTGAAATCCTTTGGCGTTCAGTTTGATGCGTGTGTGTTTATTTGGAATACTTCGTGTAGCACTCCAGTGCTCACTGGTCTAAAAATCAACGCTAGCATTCATCGCGACATAAACCAATGTTCTTCTTTATTTTTTTTTTATTTTTTACTTTCCAAAAGCAGCCAACCAACATGTTCAATCAATAAAATGCTTGTCTTCTTTCCCTTTCACAAGCTAAAGTTGGATCGGCCTAAGTTTTCAAAACCCTTAATTTGATTTTCAGTTCAGTGTCACCCAAGTTGAGTGCAGTTTAGCGTAAATTGTGCAGCATTACTGATACATCGAATTAGAGCCGGAATAGAATATCGTAGTGATATATTTGATAAAGCAAGCAACTTTTGAAATTCTACCAATATCTTAACCAATATACGATTTCTCAGATGTGTTGCCGTTGCCAAGACTCTAGGACATTAACCCCCGTTTTATTAATCGGAGCACAAATGGAGATTCCACTCGCAGTAATTGTTTCATCTCGCGCTAATGACAAGTCGATCCAAATTAATGTCTGTTTTCTCGATATCATTTCACGGATCGCCAGGTTTCGATTCAGGGGCACACAAACAAAAAACAATTCGAAGCACTTGGGATAGACGAAGGCGAAGGAAACTTTGGTCGGATTGCGTGCCCATTTGGCCGTGATGATCTCTGCGTTCGCTTCGTTCGTTCGACGAAAACGCGCCAAACTGTCACCAGCCATCGGGGAGGATGCAGACAAGAAGAAAAAAAACACACAAAACTTTGATTGAATTTGGGTTCCTGAAAATGATATTGCACAAACTTTTGCGCCTCACTCCCTGCCCAGCGACGCCAGAGCTTCGGAACGGGTTTTCAAGTAATTAACGCCAGGAAGAAGCATATTAATCACCACGCGAATAGAGCCATGGCCATTCCGACATTTCTGCGCGCACATTTTTCCATCGCAGCGCTCCTTCCCGGCAGTCTGCATCCTATTCGCTCAACTTTCCACAAAGTAAGACATCTTTGGTATCCTTTCGGACCGTTTCCTGTTTGGTTTTTGTTTCGTGGAAAGCAAAAGGGGCAAGCGGATGATTCTCATCATAAAACACCCCTTTTTTCCCAGGACGCCCCAGCTTTCCTGTGTTTGGGAATCCTACCGAGAAACCTTTACCGCTACCATTGTCCCTTTTCCAAACTGGAATATACTGAAAAAGTTTTCCCACGATCCGTACGTTGTTGCATGTTTTTACTCGTCCAATTGGTTCTTTTTTTTTCCTTCCACCCCGGCACTTATGGCCCCGTTTACCCATTTCCGGTCGGGAGAAAAGCACAAAAAACATAAAGAGCTTCAACTTTGGCTTGGCGCTTCCTCCGATTGCCGACGAAACCGCGTACCGCGATTATGATGACGACCCAGTGATGACGACATTGTGGAAAGATAAAGAAAGAGAGAAAGAAGGAGAAACACCAGCCAATCGCCCTCCAGTGGAACTAGCAAGCTTTGTTTTTTCTTCGTGCTCTCTAGTTGTTTTTTTTTTCTTTTCTTTTTTGTTATTGTCACTTTTACACAAGTGCAAATGAGGCACGGCAAAGGATAAGAATAATGACGATGGTTTGTGGGTGATGATGCTGATGATGATTATCATGTTTCATGGTTTGACTTTGATTAGGCCTCTTTCGGTAGCGATGCGGGCGAGCTGTTCCCCAGTGTCCCGGGAAGGCTGATGGTTGTGCTAGCACTATAAGAACAACGTCTCGATCACGACGAAGGGAGGAAAACCGGGGCGCTTTTACGGTGGGAGGAATGTTGTGTTTGGTAAAGTAATTCCTACGGGGCCAGACGACGAGCAGGCCAAGTTTGATTACTTTTCTACCCATCCAACGTCTCCAGTTCCGGGTTTTTCCTTTCTAGATCCCGGTGACGTGAAGGGGGAATAGAGTGGGGCTGCTGACATGGAGGTAATATCTGTGTACATTGCCCTCTGAGCCGAACCGAATCAACTCGACTGCTTTTGGGAAGATTCTAAACCGCCTCCGAAGCAATGTTAAACAACAAAAAACGGAGAAAGAAAATCTCAAGAGGCTCACAACAATGGTCAAGGCTAGGCGGAGAGTTTTACAATCACACTAAACAAATGGATCCCATTTCAAGGCTAACGATTCGATGAATGTTTAACTGGCTAATTGAAATCCTCGGTTGGATTACCGTGGGAGGCGACTTTCGGAAGCGACCCAATGGGAAAGCTCACCCCGGGCCAGGATTCATGAGTGTTTGAGGGTCACTTTTTTGCCGAAACGAGAGCAGGGTCTACTCTGACACGTCCTTGAGACGACGGGTCGAGGAGGTTACCCAGTGACAGGGCGGTGAGAGATGATGATCTGTCCTCGAGCTCCGACTAGGAGATTTACTAGAAATTCAAACTTTGTTCAATTTTTTTTTGTTTTTGTTCCATTTTCTTCAGAGAGTTTTCCCTTACTCATGATTGACAAATTTATTGGAAAACTTTACTCGATTTTCCCCCCGGATCGTGCTGATGAAGCTGCTTGGGGAAGTGAAAAGTTCATCCATCCTTTTATGGACAGGAAATTTTTTTCTTCGAAAAGTGAAGTACGTTGCCCACTAGGGCCTTGTTGCGAGAATGAAATAAAAACTAGGTGAAAGTTTTCTAGGATAAAAGATGTTCCAGTTAAAATGTTTCAAAGTTGCCCTTTGAAACATCGAATGAAAGCAATATTAAATGCATTGAAGCGGCTGAAGATAGATGACCCCAGCATTGATGGATCGATTTTGCCGCAAAAGGTCTCTTTGAATAAAAGAAATAGCCCATAAAATCTCAATCAGAAGCACATAACATATCTCTTTATGGTAAAATGGAACGATACTCACTAATTCATTCGGTGCATTTCGGATAATTCGAACACGATGAATATGTGATCGCTTCCATCTCCATATCCTAATAAATGCCAGCGCACCTCGCTCACATTTCTTGCATCCTCCCTTTCCTCGACAGCACTTACCTGGTCGCAGTGCGAGGATTCCATCACGCTGCATGCCCTACCGACCACCCACTGTACCAACATGATAGAGGCACCGTGCGCCGGCGGCATCTACCACACCGACGTCGGGCCGTTCGACTTCCACGGCATCGAGGACGTGGGGGGCGAGGACTTCGACTACGCGATGGACTGTGGAGATTTCATCTTCTAAGGCAAACCGGCCTCCTTACGATGCATAAGAGCGTCCACGCGACGCACCTATCCATCATAATCGACCCGGACCTGATCGGAACACCCGATCACCAACATTAGCATATTCGGTACCAGATGTGTCCCGGTGGGTCGTTCACTCACGTAGACCAGCTCACCAATCCTCCCAGTGAACACCAAAGGTATGCACGATTTTTCTTCACAAAGCTTAAACGTCTGAAACATTTTCTTTTGCTGCACTAAATGAATTGTGTCATCTATTAAAATATGATTTGAAGATTCCCTAACAAAACAATTTGATGAATGTAGCCAATCCTGTCCAATGGACCAAAAAAACACCAGATGCGTATGCGTATTCTAACCTTATGGATCATGAAGGATCGATCAATTCGCATAATTTGCGTCTCTATTTGTAAAATAATTTCTTCTTTCAGCAAGGCATTACCATTTGAATCCCGTTGCGTTTTAATCTAGATTCAGACAATATGACCACTCCATTTACAAAAAATATTGTGAATAACACAAATCAATTAAAATACAGTTAAGTTTTGAAATCATAATAAATATTCAAGGTAGCTCCGTTGCTTGTATTATTGCTTTACTGAATGTAGTTTTGAGCGGCTTCTTTTCGCTTTTATAAAATCATCTTGTGACGAGAAGTGCAAATGTAGCAAAAGTTTTAAATTTGATATAATGCACTGTACATTTCATCAATCAACCGTCTACCTTTGTTTCCCAAAACGTTTCTTATTAAAACTTCTACAACGCTTTCCCTTGCAGTTCGCAACGGAAGCTCGATCCCAACTCTCTCCACCGATCAGTGTTTTTGGGCCGCAGAGAGAGCGGGGCGCTTCACAGTTCGCGGAAGACTACGCGGGGCGGCAATCAGTGTCATACAGCATCCAAACTCTGTTAGCATCCTCGGTAGCGAGTCCCCTTTTGTAGCTCACGAAAACCCACCCGTTGCAAACCCATAGTGTCCGTGTAGCCTTACAGACGACGTGGGCGGGAAGGAACTGCGTCGTATGAACCGGGTTACGCATAAGCTCCCTGGGCGTTACGCTTGTACATGTTGTTGCGTAGGACGAACCGAGTTTGTAAGTTTTAGATACCCGTATCAAATGTCTCGTGAGGGTGCGAAAAACACCTGCATTTACAACGTTACTGTGGGCTTCTACGGTCAGCATTAAGGCCAGCATAGGTGTGATATAGTAACTAAATGGAAGAATCGTAAAAAACATAGAAAAACACATTTAATGTTACCGAAACCGAAGGGAGCCATCTCAGTCCGAGATGCATAACGTTTGTAATTTTTTTTTTAAATATCACTGAACAAACAAAACAACAAAAAACCCACAAATACATAGATTTATGATAAATCAGTATTGCCTTCCTAATAATTAGACAATTACACGTTAGAGCTAGTGTTATGTGAATTGGACGACGCTGGAAGTTGATAATATACTCCCAATCGATGCATTGTCACAAGGACTGCACCTTCGTGAATGCATCCGTCGGTGAATCAGAATCAAAAGTAGGTTTTTAAAATGCGCTGGGTACGATACGACCAGGATGAAAGGAAGCAACAATTATTTACCTCACTGTACGACCCACTTTCGTGACATTATTCAACCCCGTTCAATCGATGACAGAGAGATTTAAACATGTTATTATGCTGAAGTTTTTAACTACGTAGAATATGTAAGAGGTTTTTATGATTAGTTCGCGTCGCCACGCTCGCCATTCGGCATGGAAACGGATCAAGCGTCGGATTTTGAGCGTCGGTATCCTGGATCCAGTCCCTAACTATAGATTTAATTTAGTGGATCCCTGATGCCAACCCCAACCGTAGTGGGGCGTTTTTTACAGCATACAACAGCAAACAATCAACGCAAAAGACCAATTGTCAGTATTTTATCGGTTATTCCTGCAAATTGACGAGTAAAGTGTGTAACAGAACATTCGCAAAGTTCGACGACACGATAACGCTGCGTCGCACGGTCGTCGCATTGTCGAAGAAATTGTGGTAAAGCTTGATTCTACATAAATTTAATGCGCGAGATAGGATCACACCGGCGCGATTTTACGAACGGGCCCGTTCCAGTTGGTTTTTATGCAAACATTTCTCATGCACGATGGAAGTAAAATATTGTGAACAAATAAAGAACAAGCACATTGAACGTACCAAACCCCCACGATTGTAGTGTTAAGCCGAGTGTCAGCAGTTCGAGTAGACGGAAAACCGAAAAATAAACATCATTAGGTTAACTTTAGTTTTCCAAAGTCGATCCGAGATCGAGGCGTGTCACGTCTCACGAGAGGCTGGGCGGCCTGATGGACCGCCATCCCAGTCGGCTAGCAGCGACTGATGAATATGGTCCAGACGCGCATCCAGCGAAGTAATAGTCACCGTAAAAGTTTCGAGATATATGTAAGTTTCAAAATCGGAAGAGATAACATTGCCGACTAAAAGGCGTCACTAGAAGCCTGCCGTCCTCATGCGCGATGAGGACGGTTGTCTTCTTTCCTGGCGCAAATGAAGTAAACGTTATAACATATTTAAGCAAATACCCCCCCGATAGTTTATAGAGCAAATTCGTCTAGCGTTAGAGAAAAATGCGCTGCTCGTGGCGCTTTCCGCTGCATAAGAGAGTACTTACTTAATACGGGTAGATCCTAGCAATTGACCATCCTCTTCGAGAAGATTCGATACATAAGTTTTCGATACCATTTTGTGCAAGCCAGGCGGAATGCAATCGGCCGCTATCCTTTGGATACATCCCGTTTATGAGACGAAGCGTTGTGTTCGGTGTTAGAGCAGGGTGTGAAGGGATATAAGCAGAAGATATTTATCGTGCCGAAGATGCTGCGTTTTCCTTGAAGCAGAGATAATCCTGAACTAAATACACAAATCCAAAAACAACTACTTTAGATTTTCCACAATCCCGCTCAATGACCCCAGAACAATAATGGCTGCAAAATAAATCCCAAAGTAGGAGTAACCAGCTACAAAATATGTAATCGAACAATTGTATAAGTGTCATTGATAGACGGCAAATTTAGCAGAGAAGCAAGGCCCCGAACGGCTATAAGAAAAGATAACTATCGATATAATCTAGCACATAAGCCCATAGACAACCCATAGACGGTGTGATAAAAGTTAACCACGTGGCCGACAAACAAACCGCAAACTGCAGATACAGTAACGATTGAAACAATCATTATGGGGGAGGAGGGAGACAGACAACTTTGGTAGCATTTAGGAACTAATAAACAAAAGCGACCGAATGGAAACCAAACGAAACACGAGAACATTGCATAACCCGGTGGCAGATGTAACTGTTTTTTAGAGAGTTTTCAAATCGATGTTCAAAACTTATCGACATTTTAGATGTGCCGTGGCCGGGCGTACGTTGCACGTAAAGAAAGCGTGTTTAATATGCTATAGAGACGTTACCAAAACTGATAAATAATAACTAAAAAAAACACACACAACACACATTGCCGCTCATAGTCGGAGGTGGAGCTGAAAGCTGTTTGAAAACATTCAACACATTTGCTTAGGAAGCGTGCAGGCTCAATAATGAAGTTTCACTTTGACTGGATAATTGGCACACCTTTCTGGCAGGCGGGAGTGGAAGATGACGAACGAAAACGTACGATCGCTGGACGACCGTTACGCGTGAGCGATGAACTTTGGCATTTTTGCGGAAACATGACGGTTACCGAGTGTAATTGTAATGTTTTAAGTCGAAGCTTCAGCCAATGTCAGGGAGCCATTTTAGAAGACAAATAGCACCGGCCGCGGCATTTTGTGTCTGCATGTGCCATCTCCTCGTCGTTGGCCATTTCAGCTGTAAAGGTGAATTGGCGGAAATTTGTTAGCCTTTGGAAGCGCGCACACGAGCATTGCGCCAGCAGTGCACAGTGATGCGTATTTTTATGACATAAGAAACGAAAAAAAAACCTTAACTCATCCCAAAACAAACCGCTCAATTTGGCATTGTGGCCCATTGCACCGTGCTGTTGAACAGCGTGCAAGTAAGCCGCTGGGCTGGACAAACAGTCCCAGCTCCTCCCGTTGGTGAATCCTTCCCTTTGTGATCAGCCCTCTCTTGAACCTTATTTCCTGCACCAGAAACTTTCAAACAACACACGCTCTCCGTGCTAAAACATCCTTGTGCAATGGTAACCCACCCATGTGTCGTATCAATCGATTAAGCGGACGAAGTTAACAACCATTAGCTTCTTCGTTTTACCGATCAACCACCAATCGATCCACCAAATGATCTTAAGGAAAATCAGTCACCCTAGAACTAGTTCAAAATCAATGAAAATCCACAGTTTCTATTATTTTCTCCGCAAAGTCAAAAAAATTACACCGTCGTGTTAAGTCAAAGCCTTTCTTCTAGATCCTTGTTGTTTTTCGTAACATCAAATTATACATCTAAGTTTGGTTTGTACGTCTTGCAATGGTTCAAGCTTATAGTTGCCACCTCCTGAAAGTGAATCCAACCGATTGTAGAAAAATAAATGCAAATCACAAATTAGACTAAATCGACCTATTTTTTCCGTATAATTTCTCACTCACATAATTATCACTCAGAATATGAGAATGAAAAATGGCTACGAGTAAGTATGATTAAAGTGAATATGCTTATGGTATACATGGTATGCTTGGAATATTATGAATATAATTATTTTAAAGTAGGGGGATGGTATATTTAAAGCAGTTTCTGCTTTTTAAACAAAACTTTGTTTTGAATAAATATTCTTTGTCACTATCTTTAGAGTTACTTTGGGATTGTTTGCACAAGTGATGCATCAGAAACTTTCCCTGCCGCCATCAAAACGGGTAAAGGAAGGATAAAGGATACATATTTCAGTAACAGCTCCATGCATTATCCAGCAGCATAATGTAGCATGTTTGCAAAAAGGGGTAACCGAGTGTGGGATCCCCACACCACACAAAACAACTCTCATCCCACTCTTTGCCTTTGTACTCATTGGTATGTCTTCAGTTATGTAATGGCTTCGTTGTCAGCAGAATGTTTTATTGAATTTTGTTCCCCGATCGTTACCCTTCGTTCAGGGTTTTGCCGGTTCGTTTGCTTTGTCGAAAGTTTCACCCGATGCGGCGGAAAATGTGAGATGACAAGCCAAGGGAGGTTGTGGTGTTGAACAGTGCCCAAGGAAAGTGTGGCGCACGAGCATGCGAAAGTATGGGATGCAGTTATTTGCATACGACCTACTCCGAGACTTCCCTATACCGGGCTCATGCATACCGGATATCTTCCGATTCATTCTTCCTCCCATGAAACTCATGTATGAAAGATTCAATCATCTATTTACCATCGACCTCGCTGTTCTTTTCACGTCTTCGATCCGCAAGAGGTTTTTCTGAAGTCCTATATAATTTCCACATGTAGTGAAAGCGCTTTCAGCGAGAGCGGGATTCGACCTGACCTACTTTCATGTTTTAGAAAAAAAAATGTTTTTTCCTCTGATTCTTCACTTTTTCTATCACAAGGTGATAGAAAACAAATCGTTACTAGCAATTTATCTAATTAATATGCTATCCTTTTTTTTTGACTTAGTACGTATTTAATTTGTAGCATAATTTTTAATTATATTTAATTTAATAAACCGTAAAGTTGCACTGCAACGTTATGGTAAGATTTTCAAATCGTCTCCATGCTTCGATTCGTAACGCGATGTTCGAAAACTGCCAGCCGCATTCCTCGATCGCGATCTTACGCACACAGCGAAACGCTCATTTGCCTGCTAAAGCCGGCGGTTTCTGCATCGTCAATCGATTAGCGCGTTCTTGATCTTTAAAAAAAACGCCGTCACACATCCCCTTACAGCTGCCGGCGAACTGCGATGCAAATACATTCACGCACACCCTAACGGAGGGTCGCGGAAGTTCGCGGAATGAAGAAATAGAGAGAAAAAACGGTCATCCCAAAGGTGCCGGATTCCAACGCTCCACCGTGCAGAACCGATCGAACTGTCATGCTGCCCTTTCCTCACTGCGAACGGTCAAACTAACGCGAACGAGCGAGAGAGCAGTAGGCGTCGCGGCGGCATCGCAGCAACAAGGTAGGCTGTCTGCGTGCGTTATTCCATTCCGTTCGACGACAGTTCTACGGCGACTGTGGAGCAGCAAAGTTCGGTGCGCGTTCGCTTTTGCTGTGTGCGGTGGTTTGTCGTGGTACGTCTATTATTTTGTTTCCTTCTTTCCCTTTTTGCTTACATCGACGGCCGCGGCGGACATTACCGATCGCGTTACTCATCCAGCGCTTTCCGTTTGCCTTGAGATCTTCCGCGCGAGAGCAGCCGTTGACAAGTTGGGTCGGAAGTTGCGGCATCTCCAGCTACATCTAGCACGCGCTGGTTCCTATTTACCCGTTCGCAGTTTGTGTTGCTACTTTGTTCGAACTTAATTTGGACGAATCACCGCCGTTCTGTTTCGTTTCCCCGTGTGCCAGTGTTTACATTTGGTGGCATCCCCCCGCGGTGCTTATCTTCGCAGCCATCCGTGAAGTGGTCGAAACGTCATCTGCGAGTTTGGATACCGAGTCACAAGCGCCCCGGAGCTGAGTCAAAGTCATTCCAGGGCCGTAGAATCGTCCGTTTGCTTCTGGTACGTACAACATGCATCTTCTGCATACTAGGAAAATAAATACTGTTCCACTCCCATAGACTCAAAGAAATTGTTTGAGAACATGAACAGAAACAAATTGTTTCGCATTTAATTTACGTAAACATTTTTGCAAACATTTTTTTTTGTATTGACAAAATATGGAGAAAAAATAACATTCTTAAATTGTATAAAAAAGAACTACGCTCGGAACTCCTTGGTTTCCAGCTGCTTAACACAGAATCCTATGTTTCAGGGAAAAACATAATCTGTCCTTTCGAGTCTCTAATATTCAAGTTTAATGGGCTAAAAAAAACATTAAACAATTTTAAATTATTCCCTGTTTCATTCACACTTCCACGTGCCGGTCATTTGAAAGGGAATGCTGCATTCGAATTGCATTTCATGACACCGGAACAGACAATATTCCTCCTCCAGAGAACCAAATACCCATAGGTCAACGTCTCTCGCGACCGGGAAACGGGGGCCTTGACTCGGACAAGGTTTCCAGGAGGCAATTGCTGCGCCCCACCGCCTTAACCATCGTTATCCTGGGTGGCAGGAAGATGACACCAGTGCTCGCTGTACAAACAGGACGGCCGAACCCGAAGAACGATGTCGCTGGCAAATGCAACACCACAAAGGGTGCGCCATGAAGTTTGCTGCCGTCGCCCTCGTCGTGGTAGTTTTGTCACGGAAATGAGTTTACTCACTGGGCGCTTCGACGGCAGCTCCCACACCCCTGCCGTTTCACGTCCGCCGAGTTGTCCTTGCGCGAGGAGCCGTGTGGCCATCGCCCCATTTCCCCTTCTGTGTCGCCTTTCCGACCGGAACACTTTTAAACCACTCGCCTGCAGAGGTGAAATAAAAACGGGGTGCCAAAAACTGCCTGTCAGCATTGCGAACGCTTCACCCACGCCGAGAGCCGCAAGATAGTTCGCCTTCGAACTTTGCAGCCGCGTCTCTGCTGGTGTTTGTGTTAAAAATCCTATTGGGCGTATCTGAAAATTGCTCCAGCCATAGATGGAAGCGTTGAATGCAAATTAAAATGAACGTTTTAATCTGCTCCGGCTGTCACAAAAAGCCTGCAGGAAAGATTTAAAACAGTTTAAGATAAGAATTTGCCTTCTTTCGCAACACCATCTATTTAAACTGGCTCCCCATAACCTTGAGACCATTATAGTCGTTTGGAACTGATCTGCGAAAATAATGATTAAAAAGCGATGTTCTTTACGTTTCCAGTGCCAAACCTTGACGACAATTTCGTGGTTTGGTAACGTGTTTGCACATGATGTCACTTTACGCCACAGTTGTTCCCTTTTAGGCGAGCGCAATTTATAGTGGAACACAAAATCTATCCAGCAGGATCCTCCTCCGCCTGTCCACGGTGTGTGGGTAATGGCACGATTTGAAAAATAATAATAAACAAGATTAAATATGAACACACCATAAAACGCGATGCGATCGCAATGCTGAGCGAATGACCTTTTTTTCCTCCTTTCTTCCGGCACGATGGCACGATTCCCGGCACTCGGTTCCAGCGAACAGCGACGCCCCGGTACTGTTGGCGTTGGCGGTCAGGTTGCCTATTCGGGATCGTGTCCGGATCCATAAACGGACTATAAAATCGGTTCGAAAACGGACCCAAAACGACGCCACCGAGTGCGGCCCGGTGTTTGGTCCATGGGCGATGATTCACATAATATTTAACGTGACATCATTCGCCGAACGACGGAGGTGTACTCGGAACCAGTTCATTTGGGTTTTATTTTGTTTTGAATTTTTTGGCTTTCATCGCATTACGCCCAGCTAATTAGATGGGCACCTGGGCGCAGTGTGGCCCGTGTGGTTCGCCCTCGAAAAACCAAAAAACGTTCCTCGTCGCACGCACCAGAATGTAGGTTTGGATGTCAAGCCCCTCGGTGAACGCATCGAGCACAGTTTTGTGTGTCCTAAATTTCTCCACTTGCCCCTGTTTAGCGTCCCACCCACGCTGCCGCTCAAGGACACCACCGTTTTTATTCCTCCGAATGTCCGAAAGAGCAGGAAAAAACATTTAAGCAATACTTCCTGTTGGATTACCATTTCTAACGATGAACACCCGGCTAACACGCAACTCCCGACTCCTTTTCATTCTCTAGTTAACCCGGAAAAGAACAGCCGCAAACCAGCCCCAAGCATCGCCATGGACAGTCAAGGACCGACGACGGCGGTAAGAGCCGGTGCACCCACCGGCGTCGGTACGTCAAGGCTGGCTCAGATGCAGGTAAGTGGTCCAACCCTACCCGATCGGGTGGAGGAGTAGTAGTACTAGCTGGCAGTCGATCTCGATAGGAATTGTGCCTGTGCCACTTGCGGGAGGAACAATAAATTTAACAACCCGCCGATAAACTCTGTTATTAGACTATCGGCAAAAGAAGCTAAAGGCGGACGCCTTTGAATGGCAAATTAAGAGCCACTTTTTTGTTGTGTGTTTTTACTGGCTGAAATTTAACCTGACAGAATCTGCAGTAGACGTAAATATTGTGTAGTAATAAATCATCACTTTTAAAGACAAATTTTCGTTGTACAGCAAAACGTTTGCACGTTTGATGAATATATTCAACAAATTATCATACTATGCAGAGTATTTAATGAAAATAGTCTTTGTATATATTCGATGTGTTTATTACACATAACTTCTTCTGTCACCTAATGCGTACCGCAGAAAAGTGTGCGGTGTTCCGCCGGAGGCCACGGCACACCGTGCGTCGGTAGCGCCCGATGAACGTTGCCCGATCGCGTAACGTGGGATCCTCCTACGTAGCCCGCGACCGCAAACCGTTGCTCGAAAGCATTCCGGTTCCGTCTCGCTTTTAGCAAGCGTTGTCGTGCCACCGCCCAGCTTCTCCTCCTCTCCTCCCGCGCCATGGTCAGCTTGCTTGCGTCGTGGCACTGACTCAACTTGTTGCCCGTTTTAAGCTCCGACCTTAAGCCTAAACGTGGAACGTCAAACGCGCTGGTACACGATGACGATGCTGGTCGCGGTGCCAGCGGACGATTGCGATGATTCACGGCAGTGGCAAAGCAGCGGCGTAGACCTGGGGGTTAGCTTGGGGGTGTCTGGCCCACAACAAATCTGCCACCGAACCGAGTGATTTATAGTGCAGCTTTACCGAAAACGTCACATGCTAGCTGGAAGGGAGATATATTTGAAACTTCATTTCTAGTTGTCTTCCAGCAGAGGCACTGTCCAATCTGGACCGAATCGTAGCTGATGTGAAGAACGCAGTTACATGCAAGTCTTTAATTCTTTAGACATATTCAGAGCTACCCCGTTGACCAAAGACACGTCCCTAGAGGATGGGAATAACTATCATAGCGCGACACCGTTCTCGAGCTCGTGTGGGCGGAAGTTAGATTTTCCCAGACATTGTTGCTTCTCGCATGAATTGTCACTTATTATTTCAAACCGACGTCGAGGGAATGGCACTCGCGGCGTCATTTTCCGTGTCACGGGGCCAGAATAGTTTACTTGGTCAGGTTCAAACATACCGGGATGTGATTCTCCGTTGCCGTGGAGCCAATCTTCCGTGAAGAAATGATTGCGCTTCGTATTTTTTGCGCACCACGACACTTGAGCCATTTATTTCCATTGCGTTCCGTCGTTCGCTCAAAACTGAACCCCAAAACGTCGTGGAAAGCACGACGTATGATGAATGTTGGTCACGTTTCGATTCCACCGTCGCACGATGTGCGGAATCCTTAAGAACACAACATGCAAATGCGTCTTGCGGATGCAAAGCTCTTTACCATTTGCCCATGCTTTTCTCTTCTCCAAAACTGACCACAATATATTATGCAGGAAAAAATAAAATAACCTGACGCAAACGTATCAATGGATCCCGAAAAGGTGAATGTGCTTTGAATTAATGTTTATTTTGTGCTTTAATAGTAACTCATAGGATGATGAACGTAAAACATTTGATAAAATAATACTCATCAACAAATGTGAGAATATTTCCACCTTAATAGATGAACTTTATATAATAACAATAGCTGTAAACAAGAAATCTTCGGAAGGGGAAGGTAAATCTCGTCAAGAAGTTATGCTATTCCTCATAAGAGCTGTGTAGTAAATCAAATGCATTTTATCGTTCATCAAACTCTCCGCGAGAATTGTTTTCTTCGCCTCTCAGCCTCGGTGAGCATCGCATATTGACGGTGGGGGTTGGTCGTAATATGAAAATACGTATTACCGGGGTTGATGCTAGATTTACGGTCGACAGCGACACGCTTTTATCGGTCTGACCTTGACATTCGCCGGATTGTAATTTGTTTTCACGATACACACACGTTCGTTTGTGTGTTTAGCAAGCTCTTAAGCTCTTACTGCTTCTCCCAGACGGTTGAACAAATCAATTCTTTTGCAGTAAAAAAAAGCTCACCCATGACATGGATGGGATGGGTGGTGATAACTACTGCAGAATGGAAGGAAGTTACTTTGTGGCTAGCGTCGACTGCAGTGGTCCGGACCGGATACATTTTTTATCGCACCATCAAGTGGGTCCTTGTCGTGGGAATGATTGAATCAAACTTAATGTCTGCAACAACACAGCTGCAGTGTGTACCAAGTTCCGCGATCTCAGTTTAATATATCCACGAAGACAATTAATTAGCTGTCCGATACGTCCGAGCGCAATCAAATCTCGTAGCGATCTGGTGGATTACATTAAATCATTCAACTTTTTGGTCATTATGTGGACTCGGTGTCCTTTCGATTTCTTTCGGATATTTCGAGATTTCTTTTCTTATATATTTTTATCCTAAATCTGTTCAAATATTACTATATTCTATCCTCCTATCTATCGAATGTGTCATCACAATGAACATTTCTTCACTTCACTTCATTTCTTGAGATAATGCTTTTGCAGCTTCTGTGCAACTGCCAGCGTTCTCTTCTACAAACGCACGATTATTTCACCAAGGTTAATCGGCAAAGGAATGTGGCCTCCCGGAAAGCGGAACCCCCGTTCAGCCGCTCTGCCAACCGTAGGACATTAATTGATAATGATGAACAGCCGTTGAGACGGGCTCTCCGCGGAGTATGATCGAGCCGCGGCAAAAAGGGACGCAATCGTCATTGAATGTAATCGTCGCCATTCGTTCGGACGCACTGCTCCTCTTAATATGGTAAACAATCAGCGATTGAGTGAGCACGATGCTCCATGAAGCTGGACCATCCAACGCCATGAATGCCTTTTAAGTCAAGAAACATCCACAGGGTGGAAGATTGTTTGTCGATGATTCCTCATACAGAGGCGTTAAATGTCCAAAACTGACAAACCGCTCGAGGGACCCCGGTGCGGGTAATATCGAAAGTACTGGACCTCCACGTCTACGACGATCAAGGTGCAAGTTTGCGGAGTAATATGCTCCTGGCTAGTGAACGCCGCCTACACCACGCAAACTGGTCCGTTGAAAACCAGGTCTTTCGCCTGCCTTGCGGGCCTCTTTGCGTTACGGCAGAACCTTGCCAGAAAACTAGGCTAACAAGATATCTTGGACTTTCCCAAATGCACCACTGTTCCCTCCATGTCATCGTCTAATACCGACGATGCCTACATGCTGCATGTTGTTCACTACATCCCACATTTTCAACTTTTCTCTCTTGTAAGTTGACTACATAGAAACACAAAATCAAATTGGTTTGAATTGACTAGAAACCAGATCAAATTCATTCACATTGTTTGGTATAATATATTGTCACGGATCCTGTAAACTTCTATAAATAAATAGATGAAAGTTTCAAAATGGTGTGCGAAGACGATTACAAACAAGACGAGCGGCATATTCGTTTCGTAACAAACGGCGCGCAAACGGTACGCTTCTTGCACGTTCGTTTTGTGCACAATCACCAATATTGTTGGGCACTGGGAAATTGATTATTCTAGCCAAATTTATTATATTCTTCGCGCTCCACGTCCAATCCACCGACGCCCCGTTTGCTGCTTGGTCATTTTGCGGAAGTGGAGCGCGGATCCTTTATCGGAATGAAAAAGACGCCAAACAATAAATTTCCGTCCGTCCCTTGGCCAGAGAGACAAAAAAGACATTCCTATACGAACGACGGAAGACAGGCAGTCGAAGCGGAACGAGGGAAAGCGGAAAAGGAATGCAGTAACTAATAAAAGAGGATTGCTTCCAGTTCGATGCTTCACTGACACTGGGTGGCAGCAGTTGTGCGCGATTGATAAGATTGAGAGACTCTTCAATATTTCCAAAAGGGCATTGAAATTGAACGCAAACGAGCGAGATGCCATCAACGGATGGAATAAAAGATGATTCAATACGGCGTGGAGGACGCCGTCGCGAGCAAATGGCACGGAATGTGTATTGATCACTATTCAATGCAATGCAATGCGATTCTTATTAGATAAGGAATATTTTTGAAAAAAAAAATAATTGTTGGCTCTTTAGCTCTGGTAAGAAAATAAACCCTGCTCTCATTCTTCTACCGATTCGCCAATCAATTGATCATCCATAGTAGAACAAACTCATTGGGTTTAACAATTCGTTACAATAATCTGAAACCAATTGACAGGCAGGTCTCGCTAGAATTGCCATATGGTGCGATTTTCGTCCCCTCCTGGTCCATAGTTTCCAAAACTGAAACTCTAATAAGTCGCTATCATTTGTCACAAACAAGCCGGGTTGATTGAAGAACGTATCCAGCAATCCACAGTTCCTCGTGCTTCCACACTTGCAATTGCTCCATCATGCACTACGTCTGTCCCTCATTCGATTAACATTGCGCCAAATCTAAAGCGATACGAAAGGTTTTTCACAAAATATTCCCCGGCGAAAGGCGGTGCATGCATATTAAATCAGCAACAGCGGGCGTAACAACCGGTTCATTGCCTAACCTTCGTATGGATGGAATTCATTAACGGAATATGCAAATTAGAATATATTAATACCTACACCGATAAACATACGACCCACTAGGGCAGCATTTTCTTTTTTCCGTTTTATGTTTTCCACCCGATGCGCATTAATTATGAGGACTTCCCTTATCCACTGGTTATCGGGTAGTACGTCGAATTAGCAGGACTATATTTCCGTAGACGCAACAAAGTGTAAAACGAGAAGCACGCTCTCCGGTTACATTGCTTGTTAGAACTCGATCGTTATCGTATGTCTCCGGTGAGAGAATCGTCAGCCAACACCTGAACTCAATTAAAATGAATCAAATCCACTGCACCATGTACCATGTACCAAACGTCCTGCAACAGGTTTACGCTTCCCCGTCCGGACAACCCAACAGTTCTCAGCCACCGTTTGCAAAATCTGTCGGAAAGAATCAAGAGATAGTAGCATGGAACGACATCAATGACGTTCATCCAATTAACCGAACGCTGGGGGTTGCACTTTAAAAAACATTGCTGATTGGATAAAGCCAGAAGAGTGCTACAAAAACATTCAATATTATTTCAATCACCTCGAGTCAAGCATTCCCAGTATAAGCCAGAGGGCCAAGGTTCCTGTAGAATCATCCTTTTTTGCGTATAATCCTGTGCTACAATCATGTTCGTCTTTCAAACTCAATCTATGGAATAACATCTACATACAATTAGGTTACACTGGAGCGATTCCTGTGGAAAACACGATGACATGCAGGTGTCCAGGATGGGGACAAAGTCGACATAACTCGTGCACATAACAAGAGAGCAAAGGCTACGTTTCCTACAAACGGGTGGTATGCCATCATGCTTCAGGGACCACGTTCTGTACCCTTTTCCATGCATCCGCTGACGGCTTACCTTCGAAAGAACAATCGATATTTAAATCACCAGCACCAGCGCTGCAAACGAACGCTCCACTTTCCCCTCGGTGTTCCCGGGTCTCCTAGCATAGCGCATTAATGATTCACCGGATCGCCCCGGCTCCACGGCCCTGAACCCTACCGGCAGATAGCAAATCACCAAGCGCCTGGCACTGTCATGTGTCGTCCTTTGTCCGCGGCATACCTCGACAACGGTGAGGTACGGTGTAATCGGTGGCGTTCGGTGGTGTTCGGCACGTAACTCAAAAATGTTTGCTCACATCGCGCGATAGTCGACACATACTCACTCTACCAAGGGGGCGGGTTGGAATGCTACGGCCACGGTTCTCGCCAGCAGTACGCCACGAGGCCCTGCTCGATCTGTTGTGTCTATCCCTGGTGTCTGTCTCCAGCTCGGTGCTCTTTCGCATGCCACAACGGCCAGCGCTTCAGTGCACGTCTTATGCCACACGGAAGTGTGCCGAAGCCGGATCTTTTGCCGGTCCGCGGTACGATAGTGAGTGGGGCGGTAAGTGTCAGCCTGAATGACTCCTGGACCGGCCGTAGTTTACTTGAGGCACTCGGGCGTTTGCCACTCCGGGCACTAGACGTAAGTGTTAGCTAGCTAGAACAAGAAGTTGGAACTTGATTTGGTTAAGATGGACGTATCGTTTCAAAGGTTTCCTTTTTTATCCTGTAAAGTTCAAGAAAACAAAACTATAACATGGTTATGCTAAAAAAAAAAACCCCCCTAACAAAGCTCTGGAAGTTTCATATGAGTAGTGTTTATCGGAAAAGTCACTGAGCGGGTTCGTAAGATAACTTCAAATTGCGATATCGTCAACACGGGGGTCACCAGGCTTTCCAACTCTACCAGATTGATAATATAACTACAAAAATGGCTATGATCAATCAAGCTAAATGACAAACAGAATCGTTTATTTGCGAAAGCGTTGTAAAACACTTGGATTAAACAAATTTAGAGTCGAAAAAATATATCTAACGAAAGATATTACAATTTGTTAACCATAAAAGGTTGTTCTAAAGCCATTGGCTCTGCTAGCTATTCGTCAAACTATCTATTGACATTATCTTCCGTGCTTGAATAAAATTTAAACCCGCTTCCAAACGATGTATTCGTGCTGTTCATATCGGTTTGAAAACGTTGTTACGTGGAGAGCACTACTGTAATAGATAACCTGCAATCGTGAACTTTCGTGTAAATGAAACACATCGACACCTATCGTTGTCCTTCGTTGACCAGCACATCCCCATCGATCGGCAGTGTGCGCCGGTACCATCACCAGCCGAACTGTGAAGGGAAGTGTCCTCGCCGAAGGCCAAACCATACTGTTATCCTCGAGGCCATTACCCATCCTCGGCCGGAACGGTACAGTGTCATCATGATTCGGTGTAATTTTTATTTTTCCTTTAAACCCGCTCAATATTGATGTCCTTTTTGATGCGCGTGCAGCAAGGGGGAACGGAAAGCAGCAAGACTCTCAGGTAGCGAGGGCTTGTCTTGGTAACAACACCGCACCTGACGGCTGGGTTTGCGTGCCACCCACTGTGTGCTACGTTCGCATCGCTTTCGATTTCTAGTTCCCGCCCGTCGACTGCTGCTGCTGGCGGGAAACCACCATGTTTCGCCCGTAACCTCGTTCTTGACGCGCGGCACCCAAGCGACCGCGCCAAACAAAACTGGCGCGTGTTCCTTATTGCATAAAGTTGCCCTGCCGGTGGGAGGTTCGGTGGAAGGGCTATAAATAAATCTACCCCAGTTTTTCGTTAGCCTTCCTGTTTGGAAATGTGCAACATTGGTTGGCCCGGGGCCTTAGTGGTGGCGTTAGCGATCCACGGGGTTTTCCTTTTTCGTTCCCTTATTTAGATTCATTTTTCGTTCCCTTATTTAGATTCTGGTGAGGCAACGGAAAAAGAGTTCGAAAGTGGGAATGGGGTGGTGGTGGAATGAGGGGAAAGGGATACGGTAGGTAGGGTAGTCGATTGAATGGTATGCAACGGTGTTCCGTTCCCAGTTCGGGTTGTGGATGGTTTGTTTTGATTCGGCCGCTCAGTCGCGGATGTGCACTGCAGGGATACGAACGCCTTATAGACCCGCGTCGGTGTATGTGCGCCAGGCCTAGCCCCGTCGATAGAGTGAAAAGCCCCACCCGAAAACGAAACATGAAGCTGAAGTCGCTGGACTACGGTGACATTATCGAGAGTTTTACCAATCGATATGAAAATATCGTAAAAAAGGTAATGCAAAAAACCCGGAGCGTGTGCACAAGTTATTCAGTTGACCAAAGGATTATCGTATCGCGTTTGGTGAATTGAGCGCAGTATTGCCTAGGGGAAAACGAAGCATAGATTCTATGTCCTAGATTGCAGCTGCAGGAAACACCACTACTTGTAGCTAACCGTTCTCCCTTTGCCTTACGCTTGCTTCGCAGATGCGCTTCCAGCAGCGCCAGCAGCAGGAACGTGACCAACGGAAGATCGAGCAGATTGCCACTCGGACGACGACGACGACGGCGACGGCGGCTGCGGTGGTGACGTCGTCCAATGCGCGCACCGCCACCAGCAGTGCGGCGAGTGCGACGGTGGAGCTGTCCGAGCGCCTGAACGCCACCACCCTGTCGTCCTCGCTCGGCGCGGGCAAGGTGCGCCAGATGTTCGACGAACGCCGTCATCGGGTGGCCGGCATCGACAAGAGCTACCCGCTCCAGCCGATCCAAACGAAAACGACAGCGGCAGGAGGCGCAACGACGATGTTGGCGACAACGACGACGACGACGACGACGACGACGTCGGCAACCAATGGCAACTACTCCGTTAACGGCAATAACAGCAGCAATGGTCTCCCCGACGGTTCGCTCTCGAGGGGTATGACCAAGGCAGGCTTGAACAACAAAACACGTGTCCCGCCGATCTCGGCCAACTCCCGGCCCCGGTTGCTGCAGCAGCAGCTGCAGCAGCAGGGCCAACGTGGTCAGAATCTGCGCCAGGACAGCAACGCGGGCTTGCAGGTACGTTCGAAACGGGAAATACTTAACTTTAATCCAGGGATGACGAACCCGGTTTTCGAATTAAATCCCGATGAAGATTTTCATCTTTGTTGGTAGTGCAGGAAAAATATTTAAACAACTGGGATCATTACAATTTGTAAAAGGCCTTAGCACAGAGCAACCGATTAGGTACGCCTGTAGAATTCAGAATTTTTTACAAATTTTGATGTACACGTTTATTTCACTAATAAAAGGGTTCTCGCTAATAAAAGGGGATTTTATTCATACAGATTAACACCTTATATACTTAAAGAACTGTACGGCCAAGAAAAGAACTGAACGGAGAAGATCGTACAGCTAAAATAATCGAATCAAAAAGAAACGCGTGATAAATGAAGAAAACTAAAAAGCTTCAAAACACATTCGACATCCCGGCAATACGTCGTTTTCCAATTGTCTCGGGGCTGATTCTCAATAACGAAGTTTCTCAAATGCCTTCTTTTCCACTTTCCACAGGCCACCCGTAGTAGCAACGCCGGAGAAACCTTGCTGGCCGAGGCGGACGCCGGTGGCTTCGATGACAACGATAATTTTCTGGAGCTGGAAAAGTTTCCAGGTAAGTAACAATCGATCGACGGTCAATTATACCCATTCCTGAACCACCCTGCCCTGCAACTTACACGACCACCAGAATCAATCATGCAAGCTCCTGCTATTCATTGCTTGGCGCAGGGTGCACGGGAGCCGAGGTTTCTGATGTGCCCCCTCGAAAATCGATTAACATATCTTGGAAAGGTTTTCCCTTTCCCCCACCCCAGCTCCTTGTCATTTCCCGACGCTACGACAGAACGGTTCCGCTGCATTTCCCGACTGGCTAGTGTGTCCGGGAAAGGGGTGCGCCTTTTTATGTTATTTACTATCCCCCATCGTAACGAACAAGGGTAGCGCACCTTTCGAATCGTGTAATGCCGCAGAAGGTGAAAGGTGGGTGGAAATTCGGTGTTCGTTTTGACGAATGGGGCCTGCACGTGAAGGAAATTCAAGCAACCATATTCACCGTGTTTCCGTTTGGTGCAGGGGGAACGTGTTTTTAATCCTGTATTGTATGGAACGTAGCTGAAGCTGTAAAAAAGCGGAAAAAAATCAATTTATTTTATTGCCCTATCAAATTGAATTGTTCCAAGCGCGATAATTTGTTTAACTGGCAGTGAAAGCAGGCTATGAACTATCGTACCGCAACCTTGTTGTAAACTATCTATAAAGCGCGCGTCATTTTCTTGCTCTAATCCCAATCCGCAGATACAATGTCACTCGAAGGCGATTTGCTAGATTCCACAAATCACATCCATTCCCCGAACGGCAACTATGTTCCAGCGAAAACGGCAAGAAGCAACGGGACAACCAGGACGTTGCCAAACTCGACGGTCCAAAAAGTAACCAGAAAGCCATCGGTTACCACAACAACGCCCTCGTCAGCCAGCTCGACTCCTCGATCCACTAACGGATCCGCCAAAGTAAGTCATGATTTTTTTTCTAATCTAAACAAAATTGTTTCATTTTTCACTTGACGTTTAAATTAAAAGAAAGAAATAAAAAATAGTAACTCATTTCCCATTTCTTCGGAACAGTCCGGCCCGGTACCGTCTCGATTCGTTGGGTCGCGCGCCGTAACACAACCAAGCCCGGTCAGTTCTGCGGGTTCCGTGCGAAAGGCGTCGTCAAGCGGAGGAAGCATGCTCGCTGCCAGCTCCCTGGCCAACGAGCCCGTGCCCGATGGCTTGGAGCGCTGTGACATTTGCTCGCGCAATTTCGCGGAGGACCGCATCGAGAAGCACCGGACAATCTGCCAGAAGACGAAGGCGAAAAAGCGAAAGGTGTTCGACGTCACCAAGCATCGCGTGCAGGGTACGGATGCGGAAAAGTACGTCCTAAGGGCGAAGAAGTCCACCGCCACCGGAGCGGCGACCCACGCTCGGAAGCCATCGACTCAAATGGCCACCCCTCCTGCCGGTCAGGCAGGGGCTGGTGGCGCCGGCAAGCAGAGCAACTGGCGGAAAAAGCACGAAGAGTTTATCGCCACCATTCGCGCCGCGAAGGAACTGAAGGCCCACCTGGCCAAGGGTGGAAAGCTGTCCGATCTGCCACCGCCGCCGCCGGCGGAGAATCCAGACTACGTTCAATGTCCGCACTGTTCGCGCCGTTTCAATCAGGGCGCCGCCGAACGGCACATTCCGAAGTGCGCCACGATGCTGCACAACAAACCGAAAGCGAAGCCGAAGGCGGCCTCCACCGTGCGAAGATACTGATCGCTTTCCCCGACGGATGGATAGTGGCCGATCAAACCACACTAGTGCAGCATTTATTATTGCATGTTTTTGTACTAATTTTTACTACTACCCCAACCGTCCGTTTCGTACCTTTGGAGAGTTTAAAATTTTGAGGCGAACTTTTAGTTTTCGGAAAAAACGTTTGGCGCGCCAGAAAGGAAAGAGTTTCACACAAATGAAAGTCGACGAAATACACATTTAAAACGTAAAAAAAAAAAATAGGCGAAACGATGACAATGATAATCATCAAGCCATACTAACCCACGAAATGCAGAATACGCTACAAACTGGAAGCGGAAACGACGTTATTATTGAAGTGCTTAACAAACATAAACGAGCGTGCATGTAACAAAAAATCTTACTATACGACATGGCTGTGTGTGTGACGACAAGATGCAAAATGAAAAATCAAATTGATGTATTTATGCAAATCAATAAAACAGGAAAAACAAGCATGACCTAAACTATCATTCCGGTTTTGAATTAAAACATTTATAATTTAATATCCTTTATTAGATAAGAACTTTTGCCAAGGGCATTCACCCTCCCAAATGTAATCGTAAATATAATGTTTTGTACGGCGAACTACGAACACAATTCGAGAAGCAAAATAGTTTTTGTTCCACACTTTTCGTCTTCTTCCATGTTTCGATTGTTTCTCATGCCCCTAGAGCACCATCTTACCAAAAACCTTCCGCCTTTACTGTCCCTGCAAACAGGATCACCGTTTTTTTTTTCCTTTCTTGCCACTTTTGTGGCCCATGATCCATCGCTGAATTCCATCCCGGCATACGCTTGGAGAACCGTCTGCAGGTCCTTTCTGGGCGATGCGTAAAATTTTGTCTATCTGCTTTCCGCTTCCAATATTTTGAATATATTCACACTAGTTTCCTACGGATGAAGGCAAACCCATAAAAAAACGACTGGAAATCAACAATGGAATAAACCCTGGTGGGAAGAATTTAAACAATGTCCTACCAGAAGCTATTGATATGCTATAATGTTATGTTTTACTTACATTTGCTCCCTTTCACTCGTTTTAAATAACAGATTAGGTAACTACCATGGAGAGGATGCCTCTGCCTCACCCCTGCTACATCCGTTCCGGAAGCGGAGAGGCTATGTAAATTTTATCCTATGTTCTTTTCCCCCGCACCGAATGTGCTGGGTTAATGTGGAAAATAGTAATACTATGAGTACTCGTATTCGATCGCCCAACTCGTGGGACGTTTGTGGTTCAAAAGAGGAAAGGGGAAAAAATGTTGCTCAGAAATACTGCACATCTTGTCCGGAAGAAGTACACGAAACAATCCTAACCATCCATCTGCAGCTGATGATTTACGTCTCCGGATACCGGCAGTACGCATTGCCCTCGATGGATTCGAGCGGTATCCAGTCCTCGGACAGCGGCAGCCGGTTTTTGTTCGTTTCGACCTCACGCAGTACGCGCACGATGTTCCCTCCAACCAGCTTCTTGATGGCGACCGAGCCCCACAGCCGATCCCGGGCCAGTTCGGCAAGCAGCAGCGGATAGTTCTTCGGTGACCCGCTGAGACCCACGTGGTCCACTCCGGCAATCGCGCGGATGTAGTTGATCGCCGTGATGGCATCCTTGAGGGACATCGGCTTGTCACCGCACCGTTCGACGTTCAGCATCAGCACTCCGCCGTTCTGGGACAGGGCGCTGAGGATGTGATCCGGAACGGCGGCCGTCGTCCCGTTGCAAGCCATCGACGAGGGAAGTGCATTCGAGAGCAGAAGTGGCGCTTTGGCGACGTTCAGTGCGACCATCATGGCCGGCTCGGACAGCCGTGAGATTTCCACCAACATTCCCAGGCGGTTCATTTCCTGGATGATGATCTGCAAAAGAAAGGAACTGTGTGAAAATACACGAATGGATTCCATCCGTCAGATGGAGCTTTTTACCTCGCCAAAGTTGGTCAACGTGGATGGGAGATTTTCGTCGAAGAAATCGTTCCTTATGGAAGCACTAGCCCATGGCGTTGTGCAGCCAACGCCAGTCAACGAAACGAACCGGGCCCCGAGGGAGTACATCGAGCGTAGGACGGCCAAGCTCGAGCCGAGCGTATGTCCACCCTCCAGCCCGAACAGGATGGCCAGCTTGCCCTCGGTGTGCGCCTGCTCCATTTCGTCCGCATTCTCCACCACCGCCATGTCGCCGTTCTTTCCCACCAGGCGTCTCGCTTCGTCCAGCCCCTCGAGCGTCAGCTGCACCGCGTCGAGGTACTGGGCGGCGCACGGAACGGCGATGGGCCACAGGAGCGCCCCGACCATGCCGCTCTTTACCTCGGCGAAGCTTTTGCTAAAGTTCGCCCCCATCGGCGGTGCCCAGTAGCCCTCGACGAGCGGTGACTCCACCAGCAGCCGTCGTATGAAGGCGAGGCGGGCCTCGAGCAACGAGGAAGAGCGTAGCTGCAACCCGAGCGGAATGCCCGCCGCAAGCGCCACACACACCAGCAGGCCGGACACGAGGGCGATTATCTTGCGACTGCGTCGGTCCTTGGCCAGCTTTGGCGGTGGCGGTGAGATGCTCTCCTTCGTGTACGAGTGAATGCTGCCGTTCTTTATCTTCTCCGGGTACTTGGTGATCTCCGGCGGAAGCTCGATGTCCGCGATCTCGGTGAACACGAAGCAGTGCTGCTTGCAACCCGCCGGATGCTGATGCACCGGATGCAGCTCCATGAAATCCACGTTTGGCATTGGCGTTGTGTTCATCGTGATTTGGGTACGGTTTCCGCACACAACGCACTTGTCGTAGATGCCTCGCGGAATCTGTAAATTTCGCCTCTCAACAAATCGCACCAGCCTTCGCCACCATCGCGATCAATCACTCAAGGAATTCACGCTAGAAGCTTATTTTATTCGCTGATAAAACAGCACGCTCGTTCGTTCGACGCAGAAAACTCCCACAAAGGGAAAAGCACTGGATTATTATCTTCTACCGATGCAAAACAGTCTTTGTACTGATTATGAAGGCAAACGGCGGGACATGCGCAGTAGTTCTGCGAAAAATGTCCCCACATGTCCTGGCAGGATGAAATTTCCCTAAGGGTTACGAAAAGGAAAAGGACATTGGTTCAAATGTGTCGTTAGAAAGCTGGGAGTCTAATTGTTCATTTATCAATTATGTATTAAAACGCATCCGTTGAAGAGATGGAATTGGAACAGGGTTGCAGAACATCTATAGGTTCATATAAATAAATTAAATGTATAAAACAGCCTTAATTATTTGCAATCTTTGTTGAAAAGACATTTATTGGAGGATCTTTATTTGAAATAGAAACCACGACGCACCTACTCTGACACCTCCTCAGCTTTATCGCTGAGCAGTGCGATCATTTGCTTGACCGCATCGGCAGCAGCCATCATTTCCAAACCCTCCAGAATGTACGCCAGGTTGTCCAGGCTCGCATCCATGTCGTCATCGAACCAGAGCGTCAGCAAATGGCAGCACTGGTCCGGCACCGTCGCATTCTCCGACTCGAAGTACTGTACCTCGTCGGCACTGTACCCGAGCTTGGTGGCCAGCTTCTTCCAGTCCTTCCCAATGCTCGGCGCCAGCTCGGCCAGCTGCACCTTGCTCACCGCGAGCGTCTTGTGGGTGTTTTTATCCTCCGGCGTCAGCTGCTCCGTCTTCAGCAGTTCCGTTTCCATCTGCTCGTGCTCTTCGTCCCCGACCAAACCCTCGCCCTCGGCCTCCGTCTGCTCCGCGCTCGGCGCAGCCGTTTCCTCCTTGATGGCATTCTCCAGCTTGATGTCGAGCTTGTCCTTCTGGATCTTCTTCCGCACGCTCTCCAGGTAGTCGGCCACCTTGTACGAGGGCGTGTTGAACAGCGTGAAGAAGTGGGGCGACTGGCGGGCAAGCAAGCGTAACGCACGCCACTCGAACGATGGGTCCTGCTTCTCCTTCGGGTTCTCCAGGTACGTCTCGAGCGACGGCAGGAAGTTTCGATCCGTGCCCTTGCACGCCTGCAGGTTGTCCGGGCAGAGGTTCCACAGGCGCGTTATTTCCGGGTTGCCCATGTAAAACTTGCCCTGCTTCGTGGCGTCCCGGATCAGATCGCCCAGCGGGCGACGGGGACGTTTGGCCGGTGGCCGTCCGCTTCCCGTCGCCGACGTTCCCCCGGATCCGGCCCCCGTGTTGGGGGTGGCCGTGGTTGTCGAGGCCTCTTCAAGCACCGCTTCCGGGCGCTTGAACTCCTTGCAGCCCTCGTTCTTCCAGCTGTTCCACAGCTCCTCGCGCGTCAGCATGTGCCGCACGGTATTGGCAAACTTGCTCCCATTCGGAGGCGACTCCTCGAGCAGTCTGTAGACGACCGTTTCCGTTTCCTTCAGCCAATCGCTCTGTGCCTGCGAGAGGATGTGCGCTTCGGCCTTGAACTTCACGGTCGAATTGAGATACTGGAACAGAATGAGAAACTGCACCAACACCGATCGCCTGAAGTTCGAGTCGGAAAGCTGTAGCGAGAGCAGCTTCGGATTGGTGAGGAATTTGGCGAAAAAATGACCCGACTCGCGGATTTGATCCTCCTCCATTGGGCTGTCCGCGGCGGTCGGTCCATCCGGTACCTTCGAAGTGGCGCTCGACGCCCGATGCTCTTCCAGCTTGAAGCTACTGAACGCCGCCAGCACGCTCCCGGCATGGGTGGCAAACGTTTTCCATTGCACCTTGTTGTAGCACTGGTTTGGGTTGCGGAAAAAATCCTGCAGCGCCCAAAACTTACAGTACAGATTGTAGTCGATCGTCAGCTTGTTTTCTTCCGTCTCCGCATCTTCCTCCGCCTCATTGCCACCGGACAGCTGCTCGAGCGTCATCTCGTTCCCCTCCATGCCGTACTCGGTGATGTTCTCCAGGTTGAACTCCGATATTATGTTCAACCCGCTGCGCTCGGAGAAGGGAAAAAACTTGGCCAAGAACAGTAGTATCCGGCCGCAGAACACTGTGTTTTGGGAACGGGACAGTCGACGTAGCAGATCGTTGCACATTCGCAGCAAGTTGTGTTTGCAGGCGGTGAAGAAAAACTCTTCCTTCCAAATGGTCACATTGTTTTCCACGTACGTGAAAATCTTCTCGGCCCGGTCCAGCGTAACAGCGTCGAATATGTCGCCCAGCAGTACCACCGGCATCGTCGCGACCGTCATATCCTTCCGGCAGGACGTGACGGCGAAGCTGATGAACCGCTCGATCGCAGGGATGTCTTCCGTTTTCGTGAGCAACGTATCGCGAAACGCCTGGTGCAGTGCCGTCTTTTTGTCGTTATCGCTAGCACGGGCGGCATCGTACTCCGCCTTCAGCAGCTCGATGTCGTTCTCTTGGAAGGCACGCTTCAGCGATTCCTAGCGAAATTAAGAGTGAAGTTTCAAGAAGTCACCACCATAACGCACCCCGGCCACTTTTTACTTACAGTAAATGCCTTCAGTAGCACTAGAAAATTTGATGAACTCATTTTCTAGCCGCTTGCGTGCTGTTTAATTGTGTTTTTAACGCTGTTTTAGCGGCGTTCGTCAAACGATTTCGATTTTACTTGACATGTAAACAACTTTCCTACCGAATGCGAAGCTTTATCACGATGACATGACCAAACTGGTACATGAAAAGGTTGGTCAGTTCCGAACATTTTGAGCTACGGCTAACAATGAGCAACTTCCATTGTAGAACAAATTGGAATTGTGGTTAAATTAAGTATGGAAATTCGCTGGCATCGGAGTTAGAAACGATAGATAGAATGATCTTTAAACGTTTTGCAAAACCTGTGGGGCCGCGATAACGCGAAAGATCCATCCCATGCTGGTTCCAGGAAATACCCAAGCGGCCTGTCACAGTCTTATTCCCCCGGTCCGACTGAGTTATCCACCACTAGCTGTTGTTTATACTGTAGCTTAATCCCACGCATGTACGTGAAAAGTGTATTGATGATCTAGGTTCAGAATGGTTTGAAATGGAATATTTTCAAACTAGTTTCAAATGAAACTACCCCTGGTGATTGGATGATAGCATTCGCTCTACTGACGTTGAAGACTCTTTATGTTTCATCATTGGCTTCAAATATAACAACAGCTCCCGTGGTCGAGAGGGTGCATTCAAGTCTGTTAACACGAAAGATAAGCGATCGAATCTCATTAGAAAATTTAATATGATGCAATTTTAAAAATAAATAGTTAAATTTACTTGGATATATTTCAGTACTGCCGTGATGTTAAATCACTTAAAAATGCGATATAATAAAAATTCTCACCACAAAACCTAAAGAAGATAACGCAAGCACCGGCACCAGCGCACCAGGAGCGCAGCGCCAAAGGAGGACACACTCATCTTTTTCGATCCGCCATAAAAATTTTGACAGCGAGGGGGAATAGGTCCTCCAATCACCCGGTGATCAACCCACTATTGGGTCCTTAATCACCCGGTAATGTTCCAGTTGTTCATCAGGTGATTAACAGTTCCGTGGTTCCTTGGGTACCCAACACCAGCGAACAATTGTTATCGTTTCGTGATCAAAAGGAACGGTCCGGGTCCGATTCTTCCTAAACGATATGTTCCAGTTCAAAACGATGTGTCTCAGATCTTCGACCGATTTACACATAAAATAGGGAGTTTGTCTAAAGTATCTTGCTTCCTTTAGCCGCTTCCCGTACTATGTTGTCGGACAAAATATGAGACACACCGTTTCGAGATCTGAATCGATTCTTGCCTACACGGCGGTCAACGACAAAAACGATAAATAAAGTTTTAGTCGCTTCTGTACCGTCATCGAAGTAGGGTGGCAAAGGTTGGTTGTGAAAAAGGTTTCACGTTCCGTTTCCTCGCGTTCAAACTGCAGTCTTTATTTTGACGCAGCCTCGTGCGGTTCGCTGGGTATGTTAGAACGCTGCCATTTCCAGTTCAAAGGCACTTATTAAAGCAACAAACTCCTCATTTACATTACCAACGTTATTTGGTTTAGTTTGATACAGTGTGAAGAGTAAACATACTACTTTCAAAGGTGTCGTGCTGGAAAGAATGGGCTGTTTGCTAGTCTTATAAGAATTCTTAATGCTTCAAATGTGCTTGGAGCGACTGTGCTAGTGTATGTGTGTGTGTGTTTTATAGAATAAGCCGCGCGACCGGTTTTCTCACTTCAGTTGCTTTTGCATTTTGTTCTCTTTCCCTCTTTCTCGTCGTTTCGTAAACACTTTGTATGTTTCCATCCGTCTCCATCCTCCGGTCTGTATCCGCCGTTTCCATCGTGCTTTGTCAGTCTTTCCGTCTTTCCCTTGGCAGTGTTTGAGAAACGCGAGAAGAGAATTGCGTGAAATGCGTTTTGTTTGCTGGTTGGAAAAAAGTATTTGTTTTCCAGCACAACCACATTATAAAGTTGGTTTTTTTGTTGTTGTTTTTCAATTGACATCGGTGTTTTTTGCGGTTCGCTGTATTCTGGCACTATCAGCCTCATGCATGGACTGAAGACTCCGCGGTGCTGCGGCTCTGCGTTGGTGTTAATGCGTGAAACATAAAAAAGCACTCCACGGCGCGGTAATATCGACGTACGACGTACGCCCTTCAATAACGTCGTCCCGGAGCATCGAGGGACCGACTACGAGCGTAGCAGCTTCGGCAAAGAATTCCCGACACCCCACGTTCTAATCCCGGAAAGCATACTTATGTGTATGTGCGATAGAACGAAATGCAAAGCCTGTACTGCCACACCTTCACCGACAAGCAGCGTCTGTGCGGGGAGGCGGTATAATATTACAACCGCCGAGGCACATTCATTGAAGATCCAGTGAAACCGTTTCCAACTGACTGCGGGGAAAATATCTTTCAATTTTCCACGACCGAAAAGCGCTTGACAACCGCGGTCGCTTCTCACGCTCTGACGCCGTCGTACGGGTTTGCTCCGTAGCCCCGCCGGTCCCTCCGGGAACCACCTTGCCAGTTGTTGCGGCGCAGTTTATCGTGGAAGTGTATATTTGCATTAATCATATATTATCTCCTCAGGTTATCATTTCCATTTCGGCGTTGATGCGTTGCGGTTGCAGAAAAAAGAATCGTGGCGATCGAATGAGTGCGTGAGCTGGCAGTGAGTTGTTCTTCCCGCAAGTGAACCTCTAGTGAAACGTGTGCGCAAAGCGCAAGGAAAATTCAACGTGTTTTTGAAAGCCAAAATCAGTGCAAAGCTAAATTCACCGTCGACCGTCGGGTGTGGTGGGCAAACAACAGGAAATTTTGGCCTAGGTTCCGTCCGGTGGCTTCGGTGGGAAGTCCAAGTGAAGCTGCACCATCCGACACCGCCTGTCGAGGGATAGTGAGAAAAAGTGAGTGAGCAGCAGCAGCAGCATCGCGAACGAAACGCACACCGAGCGGGAGTGAAAGAGCGCGCGATACAACAAAAATGGCTTCTTTTCGAAATGCGCACAAGAGCCTGTCGGTGGAGGAGCGGGCGGAGATGAAGGAGAAGTTTGAGGAGGTAAGTGAACCCGCGAGATCATCATCCGGCCGGGCGGCCCGGCCGAGATTCAATCCCCCCTGCCGCTGGACGGGGTGTGTTTGAAATTTTCATTACCTCGCGGGATCGGGCCAAGAGACCGTTTTCCCCGAGCGACACCACCGTTGCGGGTGGCGCACAACAAAGACATCATCGCCAAGTAGGCTGCGACCCGCAGCTGTAGGCATACACACACGGGCGTCTCGGAGGTTGCCCCTGCCAACCCGAAGATGCCGTCACAATGTGTTGCCAGCGGGTTTTCACCCATCTTCGCCGACCAGTTATTGAATGGGGCAGTTGCGTATTTTCAAACCTGACTGGTACATCAATCTTTTAGAGAGCTTGTGCAAAGGCAGCTCATTGTGCCATATCTTCTTGCATTGTAAGCGAACGTTTGTGCATTGCATTAAAGATGGCAATGAAGAGTCGTGCAACAATGAAATGGAAATGTTAATAATCTGAGCAATTTTTACAAAAGTACATAACTCCCAATGCTGTATGTAAAGGGGGGGGGGGGGGGGGGGGATCATAAGTTAGTAGAACTAGTTGAAGGAAACGAAAATCATTTACATTAAAAGTACATAGTGCAAACCATTGAAAATAACTCGTAAGCGTAAGCTCAATTTTTCCGACCTAAAGGAAAGGAAAAACTTAACAAGAGAACACAAAGTAAACAGGGGAACCCACCGTACATAGGCGTTACGTTCGTTCCGCCCACTCGACGTGCATCGCAGTCTAATTAATTTCCAATTGATTTACGATGAGTCAATTGCATTCCCGGTCTGATGCAGCCTGTGGCCCTTCAGGAAATCCCTATCGATTGATGGAGCAGTCAACCCGGCCACCAACCACCACCACCCTCCGCATATAACCCTTGCAAGAGCGGACAAGTAGGAGAGAATCCAGAGAAATATAATCCGCCAGGGGCCGTTGGCATTTCCGTACGTGTGTCCGGTATGGCGCCACCGCCAACGTGTGCCACGGGGTCTGTGTGTGTGTGGGTGTGTGTGTCTGCGATACGATGCACCGGTGTTAGAAAGCGTTAATGATATACCGGTCTCTGGAGATGCCGGTTTTTCTCGAAGCCAAACCAGACGGTTGACCTCATTTTGCCTTCCGAACGCAGTCGCTCTCGAGGCGCGCCGGCAACGCATTCTATGACAACCGCTGTTTGTATGTGTGTGTGTGGTTCTTCGTCCCTACGGCGCATGCCACGACACTCCCAAATGTTTCCCGACCGCTTCCGGGACGCGCAGAACACCGAACCCTTCTTGTCTACCCCGGGCGTGTGACTTTCGCCCTCCACGCCATCAGGGCGGAAAAGCATACTCCGTCCAGCTCGGGTGGACCCCGTTACATTCCACCGAGGCAGGCACGAAGAAGGAAACAACGTCCAGATTCCGAAGACCGTTTCTTCCCCTCTGCTTTGGGAAGGAGCCGGTGGGAGGGGGGATGGGGACGTTGTGGAAAAGCAGCAGCCGCCAGTTGTTGATTTGTTTGCACCCGGAAGTCTGCTCTCTTTCGGGTGGTACCATATCGGCCTTCCCACCACTGGCTGGCCTCTGGGGTGTAGATGTGTACGTATATATACATGTGTGTGAGTGTGTGTGTTTTTTTTGTTACGGACCAGGGCGGTCCCGGCCCGGTCGATGGCTTTCGTGAAGTTGCGCACTTGGCGGCGTCCGAGAACACGTGTACTTCTGGCACGCCGGCGTCGGCTGCAACGATGATGATGATGATGTTGATGACGATGAACAAGCTTCGAAATGTTTGTGGAATATCTAAAAAAATAAACATGATTAGATAAGTAAACTATGTTCCTTTTCACTTCGTTACTCAGTGGTTACACGTTTGCAAGGCTTCAGATAAACTATCACTTTTTTGTCGCATTCAAAGGCTACAGATGAACAAATTAATGTTAGATGATCGCGCACTGCACTTCCAAGGATGGAAATGTCTTTCTTGTAGAACTTATCAATCTTGCTGCAAAATTGCTGACCGCACGTCTGAAGCACGTTGTCTGGCCCGATGGCAAAAAAATGAAAAGGGAAAAAGCGAGTCCTATCTAGACCCTTTCTTGTGGTACATTCACTCACGTGCACGTCAGACATTCCGTCATCCAACGCAAGATCTGTCCTATTGGGTTTGTTGAGCGGAAGAAATGCGGAACGATACGCGAAAAATGAAGAACATGTTCATCATCTTGAGTGTTTTCCCTCAGTAAGGATCTGTTTTTTGTTTTGCCATCAGCCCATCAGGAAGCGAGAAAATGACTCACCTTTTTCTCCACTTCTTTCCAGCAGAAGCAACTCTTGTTTAGTGGCATGTCCACCTTCAAACGTTCCTTTAACCGCAGCTTCACCAGGGTTGACTGGGCTGGAAAAACGCGCCCATTCAAATTAGATTCACCTTTCGGTGGTGCGCGTTGAAGTGGATACTTTTTAGGTCAAACTTTACGGTTATTACTATTAGTTCCTGAGTCATACGCCCACGCTCGCTACAATACACCGAGGTTTGGTCCACTTCTTACGGATAGTTCACATCCCCAAACCCCCACGCACGCCGTTGGTTTGGCCAACCTCGCAACCTACACCCTAAGATCTCCGTGTGTATGTGTGTGCGTTTGTATTACATTTATTACTTTTCACCCGCCCGTTGATCGGACCGACAATCAGAAAACACCCCCATTGAACCCAAATCGACCCTAAGCCTACGCGCAATACATCGGACGCCCCGGAAACGATGCATAAGCACCCGAGCAGCCTCCCGTCCCGGCATAATGTCTTCGTAGTTCCGCCACCCTTTTCTCATTTTTTCTATCAACTTTCCCAAATTCCAAACGTGCGCCCATAGACTTTCTCTCTCACTCGTTTGTGGCTCAAAATCCCATCTCCTGGGGGCAAAAAAATAAATAAATAAATAAAACGAGTTGTCGTCGGTCATTCCCATCGGCGCGGCTGCGACGTTCGTTGTCCGGCGTCGATCGTTCGCCTCGTGGTCAGCTTCTTATCAACCGCCTGAAGGTCACACGCATATTGTACGTCCCGTCCAGCCCATGCATTGCACCAACGTTGCAGCGTTGTGTGCCACTTGATCACGGGGCTTATCATTGCAGCACGGGGCACATTCCAGCGCGAGTTGCAAGACTGTGACCAGATAAACACGTTCCACGATCAAGGGGGAAGTGAAGGCCAGGTCATACGGCCGTCGTCGTGCGCTTAGAGTGGCAGATTGTGGTCGGCCGGTGCCACGTTTGCACCCTCTACTGCACGCTGGAAGTCTAGAAATGGACAGATTCTCTCCCCCGCGACCCGATGATTCACCCGACAACAAAGGCTGATGGTGCTGGCCCGTCCTAGCGAGATCGTGAATACTTGTCCACTGACATCACCGCCGAGGGCGCGATCTTTCTCAGCCACGTCTCGCCACTGCCTGCTCCTTCACTACATTCGTGGCGGCGGAGCCCTTGGAGAGCCGGTCCCGCGACTCACGATCGTGAACGCAATTGCGGCGCAATTTGAATTTGCCTCCAGCGAGATCGTCAACAACGAGCGGCGTCTGCTGCAGCACACTCCCAAGGAGAACGGTCGCCATCACTTCCGCGTTACGGTACTTGTGTGTTTGCGTGTCGCCAGTGTAGGGAAGACGGAGCGCCGGACGTAAGACTCGCTGCATGAGTCCGGAGAGGCCCGCTCCAATCAAGGCACAGATTTACTTGACTTTTCTATCACGTCCATTATTCACTTGGCCGGAGCAAAGGTACACGCGACCGACGCGAGGTGGCCACGTCGTCGCCGGGTGGCCTTCGGGTTGCGGCTGTGTCACCCAGTGTCGTCAGGATGACAATGGACGTGTACCGCGGGCGAGCCGCATGGAGTCGGGCTGTGGGCGCAACTTAAGCACAGCAAAATATATTGGAACGGAACGTCTTTCTGATTCCATCTGCGTTTGAGTGTTTCTTTTTTTTGCCTCACTTCACAAAGGTGTTGGATGCACACAAAAGGGGCACCAGTGGAACTCCTCCGCCGAAAACTACGTCATACCAAGCACGGGGCTCCGTGGGGCGATGACATCAGCGCGACATACTCCAAATATCCGAAATGCGTTCGACCATCGACCGATTTGGACCGTTCGCGTAGAGGTTGCACAAAAGTTAAACCCCACAGCTTCTACTCTGCAGCGTGCTGGGAGAGATCCCCATTTTTGGGAGCTGTTTCCCTCATTCATATGAGAGAGTTGACTCCTTTGAAAGCATGCAAATGGTTTAAGGGGTAACTTTAAGGTTGAAAGGAGTCATCGCTTGTCTTTATCAAAGAAGTGTTCAACGCTTTTCAAGATTGTTGAGGCTGCACTGGGGATCCCATGTCGCAGTTCATTCTACTATCCAGATTATGACTTCGGAGCGTTTGGGCATCCCATTGCAGGGGTTTTCGCCAAGCACGACTCAAAATTATCAATTTTTCTTCCAGACAAGATTCTCCTTGTCTTTCAGATAGAAAGATCCTCTTTCGAATAATTTGGACCATTTCTGGGATGTTAGCATCGACTTTCAATGATCTACTGTCTACTGAATTCAAAATATACAATTCAATAGCTTTAGTAATTTTGTAGCCAGCGATACCATCAGCCTTCGAGGTATGCGAGATTTTTAAAACCCAAATGAAAACGCTTGTGCATATTTCAGGAATCAATGTATTAAAGCTATAACTATGGAGTTTATTTAACAATTTGTATAAAAAGAGTTCGTGCTTCTGATAGCTCGTAAAAAGACCAGGTTAAAATCAACCCACACCAAATCCTTCCGCGGTCTCCGGTGGTCTTCAAAACCGTCCATCATCGTAATGCAACGCCATTAAACTCCCTAAACACGTCGAATGGCGCTTGTCCGATCGTTATGGCATTCGAGCCGTCAAAACACGCCACGCGACCACGCGATCACTTTGCGCAAGCGTCTGCAGGGTGGCGTAATCGGGGAAAAGCCCACCGCTCCCGGAAAAAGGGGTCGGATCGTGACGGTATTCCATAAACGCATCGACGGCAAACAATAACATCTTCGCTCGCATCTGATAACGGCGAGGGCGACGAACGAGGGTTCACCTGGCGCGCTTTTTGAGGCCAGATTTTGGTCGTTTTTTCGGCAACATTTGGCAAAGGCCATTTCTTCACGTTTTGCGCGCAAAATTATCACCCGCGATGGAAGGGAAAATCAAGAAATGGGAAACATCTGCAACCTACTGCAGGGGATGTTTTTAACCTTTTTTTTTTGTTTTGTTTTTGCCTAATTATTCCTCTTTGTTTTACTTTCGGCTGGCTTCGATTTTTTGGGGTCAGTTTTGGTGGGAACCCCCAAACATAAAAATGAGGTAACAAACGGAAAATGGCGGTAGAAAAATGTAACACAACAACCCGCACACAACACCGACAAGCTCTCCTCGTCGTTGTTGGCTAACTCTTGGGAGGGAAGCACAATTATCGCTGTGTGCCACCCGGGGGTTGCTGCAAACCGCTGAATGTTTTGGGGGTGTAGCACGGAGCGTACCGATTTTGCACCACGGACCCGCCCGTATTTTCCCCCACGGCCCCGCGTTGTATCATTACTGGTTCCACTCATTATCTAATTTACATGGAATTGGTATTTATCCACCTCGGGCGGTGGCCGGATCCGGGCAAATAGAGACACACACACACTTACGAACGTTGCGGTTGCAGTTTACCACCCCGACCACCCAAGGATTGCATTGCAAGCCCGAGACAAACGCTAATGATCGTGATCTCCATCGAGACGATAAGTTCAGGAGGGATCGCTATGGAAAATGTAATAATTACTGCCGCTGTGCTCGACATTATGGTGAAACCTTTGACCTTTAACTGTCTTGATTGTGCAATAGCAGAACCCGATTGAGACAAAGAGACATGTTTGATTGGTCATGAATATTTACTCAATTGCTTCGCTTGTTTTATGCTGTAAAAAACTTAAGTCACCAACTTTATCTCTAAGGCACCCAAATTTTGTCTCGTGATCATCAACTTTTGTCCGCGAGGCACCAAAGTTCCTCTTTAACGTGTCAACTTGTGCCTATAAGGCACCATGTTTTGTCTCTGCGCTACGCATTTTTTCTCTCTTTAGTAATTGAAATTCAAATAAATACTAACATTGATTAGAATTAAATTAAGGAGTGACCTAAAAAAATTAAGATTAACTAAATTAAAAAAATTGCTGAATTTGGTATTTCCAAGTCGTTTGGCAGCTGAGTAAATACCTTTATATCCACGAGCTACCGAGTTGATATACGTATGCACACACGAAAAATCTGGAAAAACGGCATAGGAATAGATGCAATTTAGTTTTAAAGCATAAATTTATCAATTTTTATTTCAGAGCTTATTTACTAGGAATAACCACAATTTCGTTGTTTATTTTTTTTTTTTCGGCTAGAGAAAGAATTAATGATCACGAGACAAAAGTTTGTGCCTTTAGAGACGTTGATGGCAATGGCTGTATTGTGTCGTGTTTTAGAAGAAAGATGAAAGCTTAGGCTGTACTTGGAAGATATGAATCATACACAAGTACCAAAATGTATGTGGTTCGCCAAAAAAGAAAAAAACCCAAAGGGTTTGGATAGGATTAAAGACAAAACAAAATCCAGCACGAAAAGAAGGAAGAAACAAGAAAAAAAAGGAATCTGAAAATGTGCTCACCATATGCTGCCGGACCAACGGAGTCCCGGGTGACCACCAACTATCGGAGTTTGCACACACCCCGAGGGGAATAGCATGGGGATGGCATTGGTGTGCGTGCGTGTGCCTTCCAGGCATTCCCTTCCTCTGGTGCAAGATTCGCCCTCATGCTGCGTCACACTTCGCGGTGTTTTTTTTTTGCATATTTGTATGGAAATGAAGCAAAGATATAAGAAGAAAATAAAAATAAACTTTCTTCACGCCGCCGCACACCAACCACCCGGACCTAGAAGAAGATGGCAAGAAAACATCACACACCGCGGTGGCGATGTAGTGGAAGGCGCTTACTGTAGCTATGGGGAACACAACACACACGAGCCACACGAGCTGCCGGTGCGCTGATGATCGCTGATCACGATGTTCGCGCGAAAAGAAAACCGATGGCGCAAACCCCCCCCCGGTCCGTGTGGGATGACGCTATCCCGCGAGCGCGTCAGCACAAGAAACCATGCTGCGAGGTCAAAAAACTTCGATGCCACGTTAAGAACAGTACCCCCTCCCGCTTCGAAGCCAAAGTCTCCTCCCAGCTGTATGCGAGTGTGTGTGTGTGTGTGTAATGTTTTCAAACGATTTTTGGTCTGTTTTGCTTCTTTACTTTTTCGGGCCCGATTCGAGTTCCCTTTGGGCCTCCTCCGTGGCTTGTGAGTTGTTTTGCTGCGTTAATTGGAATCTTTCGGCGGGTCCAACGGCGGGACGGTTTTGCGGGAGTACGAATTAATGTGCTTGGTGGTGTTTGCGTTCCACTGGCGCAACGAGCAGACGAAAGAATCATTTCCTTCGCGAAGATTGATGGCTGCAAACCAGGGGGGGGGGGGGGGGGGGACCGGGTTTGATCGAGCACGTGTTGCAAAGAGTTGGGAAGCATGAGAAACGGAAATGATTTCATTTCACGCCGTCGTACCAAACCGCGCTGCTTGCTTTTGTGCAGGGTGAATATATGGTCTATTGGCCCGGACGAACTCGCATGTCTCCGGAGCGCAGAACGAATCGAACCAATTGAAATTGGAGGGGAACCTAAATTGCTTGTATATAAGACAGTTGAAAACGGTTACTCAAAATATGCAATGCACTTCAATCATGGTTTCTGCCGACCGCAATTACTGACCTTCCCCGGCCCATGTCGTTGCTGCTGATAAGCGAAAATGTCCAATCGGAAGTGCTTTTCTCCCCCCGTGGCGCTCCAAACAAGATGGCAATCGGAAATGCTTCCCCGCCGTACATGCATCGGGCGCAGTTGAGACGCAATGAAACGACGACATTCTACTCACTCCGCCGATCTTCATCAACTTTTTTGCATCGCAGCGTGCATGCGGTGCTATCAAAAGACAAGCAGCCATCATCGGCAACATCATGATCACTGGCGGCAGCAGGCCAGCAACTGGAACCATTTAACAGTACAAACGGCACTCATTATGCGCAGAAGAAACACATATGTGTACAGTTTTTAACGTTTGTTTGCTGACCGCGGTTTTCCTTCTTGTCGTTTTTTTTTTCTTCCCCCACTCGCGCAAAAGTGCAACTTCTCGTGTTCCAACCATGCACACAGCGACGGCGCGGTTCAGTTTCGTCTGATTACACCGTTGATTAAGCCACGATCGCGCTTGGCATCGCTGTACGGTTGGCAGGACTACACACGGGTGGTTGGGGAGAAGCTGGGACAGGGGGAGGTGGAGATTTAAATGTTTGTGGCGTAATGACAAAAAAAAAAAACGGAACGTGGACGATTGGCACAACGCCGCGACGTGCTGTGCATAGCGTTTCAGCCGCGTGCTATTTCTCGGGCAAGGTTGTAATGTGAAGCTACTGGCAATCGTCCATTGGTTGGGGGGAGGAAATTAAGCTAGCATTGTTAACTCATAAACAATTTCAGAAAATAAAAAAAAATCCGGAAAATTCCGGTATCCAGAAAAGTGGAACGCAAGCACGGAAGCTCGATGGATAACGAAGACTCGTCAAAGTTCTTGTAAATCCACTCGAGGTGCGTACGTTTATTTGTCCTCCGCTTGCAAAGACCGGCTCGGCAACGACAACAACGGGTCGCACTGCCGGTTTTTGCTGCTTCCACCGCTATTCGGTGTTAATTGACAGGCTTCGTCGTCTTCGGCGTACACCAAGATGTTCAGCAGCAGCTCGTCCTCCTCCCGTCTGTGGCGTTCGATTGACAAAGAAACCGAAGGGGGGGGGGGGGGGGGGGGTGGCATGTACGCAGGTGAGACCACCGAGCACAACACCTTACACGGAAGCTGGAACTATGGCTGGAACCACAAGCGCACTCGGCGAAACCGCACGCAACAAACACTTTTCATGACAAGTCGCATCAAATTACATAATTGATTGTCACCGACCGACGGTCAGGGGGTCCGCGGGGCAGACCAGGCGACTGCCGAAGGGACCAAATTGTATAATAAAACTGCGGAACAGTACTTGCGCTGCTCTCCCCCTCCCGGTGTGCCGTTTCATGGTTACGAATCGTCCGTAATTAAAATGCATATCGTGCGCGCCTGTGTCGGGAACCGCTCGTGGAACATCTCAAACCTGCCGAGAACTCGTACCGACGGACCGATGGATGACGGGTGGAAGGCCTGTAAAGGAAGTGGTTCTCTTCTACGCGCATCATCTGTACTTCCTTTATGTGACACATCTGCCTTTCTTTCGATCGGTGTGTTTCGGGGACAACGGCAACACTCCGAGGAAGTGCACGGGGAAAAGATTGATTGCACAAGGAAGCCACACAAAGCTGGGCGGCCTTCGGCCTCCTCCTGCGCAGACGTCACCGGGTGCTGGTTGGTTCCCAGCTGTGGTTGCGCGATTAGCAACTTTTCGTCGTGTAACAATCGACATTGATTAGCCGCCGCTCTACCGGGGTACCACTATCCTCAGGGCTGTGGTTACGTACTTGCTACTACAGGTTCGGTTTGGATGTTGGTCCCTTCGGATGGCGTCGATTTCCGTTGTTACGTTTGTCGAAGGGCTCGTACGTGCTCGAAAGTGCTGCGTAATTGAAGAATGCCATCAATGGCTGCCGGGATTTCAAATGTGATTTAAAAAATAGGTAGCAATGTTCAAACATCGATCATCGAAAACGATTTGTTTGTCCCGCGAACAATGAAACACAATCGATTAATTAAGATGAATTAGTTATTTTGTGAGATAGCAGATTATCTTGCCGGCTTGATGTTTAAAATAAAACCTTATGCTAAAGTTACAAATCAACCAATCTTGGCGGCCTGTCATGGCTGTAATTTGTTGGGCCAAGTATCTGGCTTAAAAGGATCTATTTAGATTATTTAATAAATTTGATTATGATTACTGAGATGTGTTTGCGGTATGAAGAAATGTCAACTTTTGATTTAGCTTATTAAATGGAATATGTGGCGCAGAAGAAGGCATTGTGAAGAGGAATAATTGTTACGATATTGCAAATTATTAACCTTTTTGGCTTCCAATAAGCTTCTTTCTTAAGTACTATGTTGATTTTAAATGTTTTTTGTAACTTTTAAAATGGTACGGATTAACTGGCAATCTTACTGTATTTTATTTTTCAATCAGTGGTATAATGTCTTCTCTCGAAAGAAAGGCAACCCTCTATGTTATTAGGCAGATCGGAACGAATTTAAGAAATACTCCTGGAAATATGGCCTCTTTAGCTCCATCTGCCATGTGGTGAGAATTCGATCAGCCAATCGATTAATTAAAGCTAATCCAATCAGTACCGACGGAAGATCCGCTTCCGGATGCAATCGAAGAAACGAGAGAAGCACCCACGATTGAACAGGGTGCGCTATGTGAGCGAGGCCGCCTCGATACTCCACTTTTGCTAAGAGATGCTGTGGCAAACCGTACAGCCCTATAACTATCTTCTTACTGTCCACCGTGGCTCGCGCGGCAAAAATGAATGAACGGCTTCTTACAACTCGCTGTCGTTTCCGTGCCCGAGATCGTCGTGAGTGGCTAAAGAGGGCTTAACGTATAACCGCCATACCAGCGCACCGTGTCGATGAGGCGGTTCGACTCAAAGGCTCTACTTCGTTTTCTGTTCTGATTTGTTTAGTCTTCGTTTTCCCTCCTTACCAGCAACGCGCCTAGTAAAACAACCGCAACCAAATCGACCGTGGAAACGGTCTGGTCGATCGGTCGGGGAATTGTTTTTAAGGTTTTCGTTTACACCACCTCCGCCACATCCGTAGCGGGCTTTCTTGCCCCGCCGAAGGGCTCCCGGGTGTACGATGTCCGCTCCATTCACCTCCTCTGGGTCTGCTCGGGCATTCCTCCGGGTGGTGAAGGGGTTTCCCGCACTGTGAGAAAACTTCCACGCGCTCCTTGACACCACGTCACCTTCCGAACCTTCGAGCAACCTTGAGCGTGGGGCGATGTTTCGACGGTTTAGATTTTGTGGCCGGGCTCGGCTGAACGAATGGCTGTGCCATTCATTTTCGTTTTCGTTCGCATGAACGAGGCAAAATGGAGGATGGCTGGTTACGCGCGTCTTGCGCGACTTGCAAGAAAATGCAAGATAGCAACAAAGGAACCAACCGAAAAAAGGAATGGAATGGACACTGTGGTGCAGCGCTGGAGTAGCTCTGATGCAACGGAATGCAAGTCGTCCACGCCTGGGAACGCCATCTCCCACAATTATCGCGGACCGGCATTGTTGCAAGCACGATAAAATGTACGATCGTGCGGTGCGCTCTTGATGAGAGCGCTTTATGCTGCAAGCTGCTGCAGTGATTTACTCGTCCAACGCGCCAACGGCCGCCGCAACACACTGTGCTACTTGCCCCGGGTTGATCAAAACACCCCCACCCGGGGCCAGAACCAATTGAGATTTCAAGACGAGATCAGCCTTCAACTTTCCGCGGCATCAACCGGCCCCGACATCAGCGGTTCTTCAGTCAAGTGATACGGACACGGCACACTTAAAAACGTCCTAGTACTTTTACTCGGTCGTGGTCTCGCTGGAACGCGGGCTCCTTTCGACAAGTGGCGACTATTGACAGTCCATTCGAGGCACTTGATCTTGATCACTTTACGACACCGGCAGCAGACGGCTGAGAAATGGACGGCATAAAGTTGGATCATAAACATTGGTTAAATCGATGTGAATCGCCTCGAGAAAGATTCTCCCAATCGCAAAGTAAAATATGCCATTAAAATATCCAACTCATCAACCCTACTGTTCTTGAAATCTGCTTTTATAGTTTGTGGACCGACCAATACAAGACACTTTTGGTTCTTTAACTACATGAAATAAAACTGATCCGTTTGATCACGCTAAAGCCCATTCAATCTTCCCGATTGCGCGATCAGTGTTCCTCGATGTACCGTTTCTGTGGCCTTCGAAGACAAAAACGAGCCGAACGAACGAAAGAACAAAAAACCACAAAACAGGGCTGAACTACCGCAATATTTCATCAACCACTCGCCGTAATGGCATCTCCTGATTTTCCCCATGTGTGTGAGTCTGTGTGTCTTTCTTCTGTGCCGCGGTAGAGTAAAAAAAAGCACAACAGCCAGCTTTATCTTCGCCAGCCGGCGAAGAAACTGTTGTTTCCCGCGCTTTTAGCCTCCAGCAGCAGCAGCAGCAACGTGTTTGATGCAACGTGTCGAACGAGATCATCCAATCTCTCACTTCAGTTTGCAGTGGAAGATGATGGAAGGTGATGGAGGATTGGCTGCACCTGAATTCGGCCGCCAACCGAAGGCATTCCAAGATCGCCTAATAGCTCACAAATTGCACTCATTAACATTTCTCTCATCGATCGGGGGCCGTACGTGTGCGTGTGTGTGTGTGTGTGAATGAGGGCGTGGTGCGCCACCTTACCACCAAACCAACGTTTGCCAAGACGGTCGAGCCGTTCGCAAGGTGTTGGCAAGCATTTAACCGCAGTTGGAAAACAAGCACAAACGAGGGAAACAAACGGCGAAGAAGAAAGCCGTTCAAGGGTCGGTTTGGGATTCACCCGCCGCACCCCTCGGAGGCCCAATCGCGGTGTCTGACACGGTAACGACCTTGATGAGCATTCCAGACACACACACACACACACACACACACACCGACACACATTTACACTGGCGATCGTGCCCTACTTCACCGTAAGGAATTCGATCATCCGGAACACTATCCCTACAACAAAAGTGAACCACTGGACGGGTAATTGTTTCTTTCCGGTAAAGCCCCAGGGCAGACTGCTGGTGGTGAATGGTGGTGGTGGTTGTCAAGGAATGGTCACGTATCTCAATCGCTGAACCCGCGCATACCGAGCCGCCGCCCCTTTTGCTCCGTGACATTCCAGCCATTTAGCAAACCAAATGCCAAAAACGCATTCCTCGTGCATTTGGAATGGAAAGCTTTTGAAACTGGATTAAGGCTTTCCAGTTTTCGTGTTGGGTGTGTTTTAAATTTTAAGATTTGACCTGCAGTTCGTTTTACCAATAAATTTTTGGTACCAAATTTTCCAACAAACTGGCCTTAATTTTTTTCTAATTAAAAACCATTTGTTTAAAAGTGGTTTGTTATGCGTGGTTATGGGCATTTTTGTCGACGAAGATGTTAATATGCACGTTTGTTCCTCCATGGACAGAGAGATCGAACGTGATCGGAGTAACCTGTTCACGCAGTTTCTTATTTTGACACCCGTCATTGTTTTGACATCGGAGTCCGTCCGTCCATTGTGCAACGCGCAACGATAGTCGCCTGCGATGATCAATCACGTGGGTTTGTGTTTGTGTGCGGCCCTGCGTAGTGCTGTCGGAAGGATAGTTGACACGTCTGACGTCACCCAGCGGTAGACCGAACGTTCCTTCTCGGCACCAACGAACGGCAATAGATACAATATCCGCCTCGGAATGACAAGTCATATCGCAAACATCGCGACACTATCGAGACAACGAATCTCCATTTGGACGTAAAGTGCCACTATATGGCACCACCTCGAACGAAGCCAACAACAGCAACCAATACACAACACGAAGTTTGGTGTGAAGTGTCTCCGGCTATCTCTCCGCTCCCAGGCTAGGTTAGCTCATGTCCGTTCTGCCGACCGCGGAATCGATTTTCAAGTGGTCGCGGTTACCTTCTGAGCCTGTTGCTTGCCGTTCCTATCGCCCTTATCACGGCGTGGTATCGATTTTTTGATGAATTGTCAATGCCGATATGAGTATGACCCTCTTTTCGATTGCTTTATGGCTCCAACATGCGCTCAAGGCCATTTTTGCATAGAGCGGTTGGTAAATTGACTAGTCGTCTCAAAGTTCAGCACGCAAATGGCTCCAAGTTAACCTCTACAGCAAATGTGGGCCGTGTGAAAGCGATTCTACAAAACAGTTCTATTATGGAACATGCAAACCGTAATGCACAACCCGATTACGAGAATAACAGACGAGATAAACAGCTTATTGAACAAACACGCTCGAGAAACAAGGTTTGCTTTCTCAGTGATCAGTTCTCATAAGTACGTAAATGGGCGATAGTGGATTTGTTGGTGAATTGTGTTCTCTTTTACACCAGCAATAAAAAAAGGATATCTGTCAGAAGTGGGATTCGAACCCACGCCCTCAGAGAGGACCAGAACGCTCGGCACCCGCGCTGAAGCGGGCAAGATTGCTCTTGAGTCTGGCGCCTTAGACCGCTCGGCCATCCTGACATCTTGAGAGGGGAGTGCTAGAACAGAACCCGGATGGGTGTTAGTGAAGGCCACTTAAAATTGTTGCTGTTAGTACCAAAATGATGGTTGATGCGTTTTATTTACTAGTTTAGATGATAAAACTACATGACTAATTGAAAAACCACAATCATTATAAATCACACACGGTACACGGTACAAGAATGTTCCTTTCTGAATCGCATTACGCATGATTCCATTATCCAGTTCCAACCATTGAAAAAATACGAAACGAATGGTTCAGAATTTCTTAGAAAAACTAGGTTAAATTACATTAATATTCATAACAGTTCAAACATGAGCTTCGCAATAAACTGTGATCAGAAAATGATGAGTAAAACATCTTCGTTGCGCCGAGTGGTGTGTTCATCCACGTACTGCTCCAGCATCATGTAAAACACAGCTGTTGAAACTTGTTGCATGCAAGCATGCGCCCCGGACAAATAAGTCTGTAGCATCGCAGTTATGTATGGCCCGGATAGCTCAGTCGGTAGAGCGTTGGACTTTTAATCCAACGGTCTAGGGTTCAAGTCCCTATTCGGGCGGGTGTGTAACTTTTTTTTCTGCCCGTAACAAAAAGAAACTTTAAACAAAAGATTTCAGCTTCGGTTGAATAAAATAAAGTGCAAACAATTGGAATATTTCATTCGGTTCGGTTTCAATTTATAAAACAGCTCCATTTGTTTGGTTTCTGTTCCTGTTTCATGAAAATGCTCAGAATTACGGCTTAAAAGAAGTTTATCATATTCCAAATATATTGTGATATGGTGCAACTGGGTGTCAACGATCTTCATTGCGCCTAATGATTTTCAATGCGTCTTAATATGGTGATATGTAAAGAAGTGCAATTAACTATCGAGTGTAAACGATCTTCAGTGCGTTTAACTAAAGTGTAACAAACTAGAGAGTGTCCCAAATACGTTAAAGATTGGATGGGAACAAAATCTTTGTTTGTATAGAGTGTATAGTCTAAAAATAACATAAGTCTTGAGTGGCACTGAACATATGACAGACATAAGATGGACACAACGGTAAGAACAGGCGTCAGTTTATATATGGCTTTTGGCATCCCCATGTCACAAGGCCCGGGTAGCTCAGTCGGTAGAGCGTTGGACTTTTAATCCAACGGTCTAGGGTTCAAGTCCCTATTCGGGCGGTTGATGTTTTTTGGTTTTTAAAATGTTGTTCCATGTTTTATTTTTTATTGTCCAGCAACAAAACATTTTTTTTTAATTTCGTATTGTGTTTTGTAAATTGTGTTAATTTAATAACAATTGTGTTTGTGTTTAAATAATAATTGTGTTAAACCCAAAAAAAATGGTTCGAAACGGTTCTTCTTGTTTGCTATACATATGTTATATTTTATTTTAACCTATTTGTTGTAGCATGAATCAAATTCTATCTTAACATCTGATTTAGGCAATTCGTTGATATTTGTATATTTGCAATATTCAAATACGCTTGTTAAATAAACGTTGAAAAGTAAGTTAGAAAATTGTTCACAATTTCAAACTAAATATTAAGACTATTTGACAAAAAATAGCTTCTTATAATAAATATATTTTTTTTAATAATTGTACAAATAAAAAAAGTTGCTAACAATACAAGTACAAATAAAAAAGTTGCTTTGTCAGAAGTGGGATTCGAACCCACGCCCTCAGAGAGGACCAGAACGCTCGGACACCCGCAGGCGGGCAAGATTGCTCTTGAGTCTGGCGCCTTAGACCGCTCGGCCATCCTGACATGTTGAGCGTGGTGGTGCACAAAGCAGTACAGGTTCCGCACAACGCACGTAGTTGAACAAACGGCACCATAAAATGAATTTCATTACGTCACAAAACGCGTGACACGCAAACTCGATGAACATTGTTCATCCAACCCTTTTTGCTCAAGGTTTTATTTTGTCCAGCATGCCACAAATTAAACACATAAAAATACAACCTTTCCTTGGCCCGCCCACGATAAATGGCGCCATAAAAGCTTCCAAATATTACGAATGTTTTCTGAAACCTTGAACCTACTGTGAAATATCGAACAACGGCAATATTTTTTCCCGTAGTATATAGGGCCGCTCAGAACAAGCAAGTGGACCACAAGATTATCAACCGCTGCTGATTTACACGCCATAATTGAATGATCCAAAAAATACATTAGACCGTATGAATTGTGCCAAATCTTTCTTCAATGAATTAATCATAAACTGTGACGTTGCTCTTTCCCCTACGTTTCCGATTCGAAATGCACCGAAGCAGATACCGAATTTCCACAACGAACCAACCATACACTCAGTGCAAGTTAAAATCTGCCAAAAGAAAATCTGTAGCAAAATTTAAAATTTATCATTTTTTTTTAAGTTTTAAATGTCGATGATGTTTCTTTTCAATAGATATGAAATGATGACGTAGGCAGAGAAGATTTTTCTTCCATATGCCACCGATTTGAAAGTTTTATGAGTACCTTATGAATTATATTTTATCTTTACGACTGTACTAAGCTTTTGCCATGGGATTGTGGCCGTGTAAATTCCTTGAAAAGAAAAAGATGTTATAAATAAAAATCGTAAAAGGAAATATCTTTCTTCTTAAATGTCCCACAGTTTACCGAAGACTTTCAATACCGGATGATGAGAGTGTTGTAAAACGCACATACAGCTGCCTGCCAGTGTGATGGCCACTAACGAGCGAGCTGTGTATTGGCAATGCATAAGATAAATACAAATAAAGCACAATTAAACCAATTCCCTATACCTTTGCCCGGAGCCGATGATAGCAGGCCACTTTTTCTATGTGTGTTTTGTTACATGTCGGTGCGATTCGGGCACCGCGACATTGTTCGGCCGGGCGTTATCGTCCCCCGCGAAGACGGAGGGAAAGGCGTGGTGGCTTACACTTTCTTGGCCACCGATTGGAGCGGTCCCGCGCGCCCAACCGACCGATAAGCCCAAGCTTTGCGTCAAAGACGAGGGAGGAAGTGAGACAAAATGCGGGGAAAACCGTCTGCAAAGCAAGAGTGAACGAAACGGGGAGAAGCAGGGTCTGGCAGACTGCCTTGTGCTCAGGCCCGAAGCCACAAGTTCAGCAGCCGGTCGGTCAGTTCGGTGTCAACATTCGCCTAAAAGCGATCGAGTCATTTCCGTTCATTTCCACGGCACGGCGGCGGTCCTTTGCTGCTCTCCTTTCCATTTTCCCTAAAAGGAGGCCTTTAGCCTGCGGGAGTACCTAGGCAGTGGTTATCGAGTGTTACCGGCGAAAATTCGACAGTTTTATCTCGGGCATTTTATTGAACGTCCTGCGAAAAGTGCTTTTGGTGATCGAGTGCTGGTGGTGTTGTTCCTCAGCCACCAAATTGTCACATTTATTGTGAGCTGTGTGCCTGTGCCTGTGCGTGATTCCTAACGAAAAAGTACGAGCCACACCCCGACCCCGCAAGAACAGCAACAAAATGGATATGCATCAGCTCGAAAAAGAGGATCAGCTGCAGGAGTTCCGTCTGATTTTCACACCGGAGCTGTACGAAAAAGTAAGCCACGCAAAGTTTGTTGTAGCACTAGCAAAAGGGGAGGGGGAAGAGTGTCGCATATTTCTACGAAAATCATTATCTCTAATGACCTTCATTAAGTTAAGTACCCTCTTAACGCCTTCTAAGAAGGTAACCATATCCCGCCACGACACATCGTCCTCGAGATACTTGCAGAATACGGCCATGAAGTCATGCCGGACGGTCGCTGTGTGTGCGTGTGTGTATGACTCACCTGCGGAATTCGACAAATTAAAATTGATCATCGACTGGGGCAACCCTACAAATCTGGCCAGACTGATTCAACCCCTTGGCATTGCGTCAACGATGAGTCACGCCAGCTCACCGGGAGAATGTCGTAAAACGAAACCCGCCGCCGGAAATGGCGTGCGAAAGCAAAGGGATACCGCCGGTGGGAAAGGTGTGCTGGTCGACCTGATTTGCAACTCATATCGAACCGATATCGACAGGTTGGGAGTTGCGGTCAGGGTGCAGCGGAAGGAGCAGCAATGATATGCTCTCTGATGGATGTCTTCTCACCCCCTTTTGCTCGATGTAGGAGCTCCTGCAAAAGTGAAGCCCTCCGTCAGGGGTGGCACGTGTGTAGATTAGTTCGCGTTCTCCGCAGTGTAATTCTGGTTTGCCCTGTCGTACCAGCATATCAGCAAAGAAAAGAAACCTGTTTCCCTAGGATGTTCTTTATGTTTTGACGTTGTTCGCGATAAAAGGATTAATCCATCGTTACGATGTGGTGTTTATCGTGCATCTTTTTATTTTTATTTTTGCCTAATGTCCTAGGACTTTGGCATTGCCGTCATAGAAGTGCAGCCGAAAATAATTCGGAATGCGACGCGCGGACACGTCGACGTTCATGCGAAGCATTTGGTTCGTGAAAGTGAAAACACACTTCCTCGCTTTTTGACTTTTATTGTATGGCTGCCTCCACGCGGCCATGAACATAAAATGGAAAATAATATCGCGTTTATGGGGTCCCCACCGCTCGTCCCTTATCTTGGTTATTACCTGGTGTGGAGTCGTACTTGAAGATGAGTTGGTCGTTTTTCTTGTTTCACTTTTAAAACCAACCCCCAAACCGGCACCGCAATGGCGCACCGAAGCACCTGATCAAACTTCGATTATCGGTGCGGATCTTTCGAGAAAATATAACGCTTCGCGGAGATATACTGCACCGCTGTGTGTGTGTGTGTGTTTGCTGTAATGGTACGGAACAAAATAAACCTCCAACCGGAACCGATAACAAACGCCCAGGTATACCTCACCGTCGCCAGTAGTTGGAGGTTTAGAGGGTTATTGCGAGGGAACTGAGATTAAAACAGGGATTAACTAGTTTGCTGCCGTTGAAGGTGACACCCCTGATCAGTGAGGTCGATGAGTTTTACCTTCGTTTTTCAATAACATAACAATAAAATTTCTCCACCACCAACATTGTCTCCCTGCCTACCTTGGGCCGCGGAGCGATGTGGCTTTGGGGTCCACAACATATCGACACACAAAAGTTGCGCTGCACAGATTTTGGGACGATCTTGTCTCCATTCGAGCGAGCAAATCGCGATCGCCCCTAGCTCCGAGCGCCGGGAAAGAAAGAAAGTGTTGGTCGATGAATAATTCAAATACGAAAGCCACACGAAAGACAAACAGACACGCAGAGAAACGAGAGCTTCTTTCTCCGGCCATTAAAGAGATCAACTTTAGTTCCCCATGAAATGGTCAGAAAATTGTCTTTCAGACGCTTTAAAAATTCCAGACATTTTTCGGTTACGGTTTGAATTTCCTGTGCTGAAAACAGGATTTTCTGCCAAACGCCAATTTAAAAAAAAATAACTTGGCGACTGATCTTACGTTTTGGACACACCGTTCGAAGGAAGCATCCAAACAATAACTTAGGTTGTCCAGCATCAAATTTCTTCCAGTATTGTAACAGATGAGTAACCTCGTCTAACATTCTTACAAAACACCTCCACGGGGTTGCAGGTGTTCCAGATGAAACATGGATAACTTGGTTGCAAATGTATGTCTATTGATTATTTATGCTTTTATGCAAATGTTTCCTCTCAATCATTTTGTTCAGTACAAATGTTGAAAATATGTCGAACATCGGGTGATAAGTTTTCCGCTACGCTACGCTCAATGTCATATTGGTGGTAATCTTTTCAATTGCCCTACAAAAAACAAAAAGAATTGTATGCTACGTCCATAATTGTGTGTGTTTGTGTGTCTTTGTGGCGTGTTGAACTTGGCCAAAGTGAAAGATAAGATTACAAACCGTGCGGATCCCATGCAACGTACAAACCACAACCAGCACCGAAACATACGCAATGGGGTACACCTGTTGTTGGCCTGACCTGCAGCTAGATAAGATACCCCCAGAACTAAGGGAAAATGGGCAAAGAAGGTGCCCCCCGAGCTGAATTCCGCAAAGTCAACACGAATGCTGCCACATGTATTTGGCTCCGTGATTTTCCGCCCTCTAAGATGTCCCCCAAAATTCGTGACCGATTGCAGCAGAGACCGAGACCGTATCTATCTACCGGCGATACAATTTGATCACACTCTCGACGGCGCAATGGTTCACCGTGTTCGTTGGGTGAGTCCTGTTTCTATCCTCCCCGGTTGTCCGCTGATAAGCCTTTTGGCGGCTTTCCCCGTTGCCCACAATTGAGACTCACGTAAGCCGTTTCCCGCGCACAACACAAGTACCTCGGCTGCTGGCGTGTAGAGACATCATTTCTTATATATATATTTTATACATATTTTTTTTCATTCCTTACTGAATCTCCACCATCGAACCGCAAGGTAATCGAAACGACGATGATAAGATGTGCGCCTTGGCGTGATAATGTTTGCTCCATTCAAGAGGCCGAACGTGTGGCAACAGAGGTAATTAACTGCGAAAGCGCAGAAGCACTCGTCGAACATTCGATCAGCATGAAGAGGCCACTTTTCGCCAGTACAAGAGGACAAATTCTGATCTTCACGGTGCCAATAAGGGATTACATTAGAGAGGAGGTGTAAAATTCCCACCATCAGAGTCATCAAAATGAGTATGATTTGATGCGCCATTTTTTTTTTCAACTTAACAATGAAAAGAAGTTGTAACCCGAAAGGACAACAAGCTGGCAAAGAGTTTTCCCCAAAAGTTAGTCAGTGGAAATTGCAATCAACTGTCAAAGTAAGAAACAATCCACCCCAAGTGCTCTAGGGTCAAATTGGAAATCGAGTGTATCGTGTATGAGGAAAATGTGGCACGTTTCTTTAAAAATCAACTAGCTCCACTTAATATTCATTGGCGATGTCAAGCTGAGCTGAGGATTGTTTTCCACCATGCCGGGCTTTTTGTCTGTTTCTCCTCGTCGAGGTCTGGTTAGTCAGGCTGGCCAATTTGGCGTTCGTTTTGTTTTTGTTTTTTCATTTCATTCCGTCCTTTCTCATACACCCAGGCACCGATCAATCAGATGTACAACCTTCACGAGAGTTGTCCCTCCTTATTTCTCCCCCGATGAGGGTAAACACTCGGACGCACGAGGGCCGTATCATAAATATGGAACGCATGAAAGTGGAAGAAATGCCTCGGAAAAACCTACATCCCATCGGTTCGTTTACCGGCGCCGGGGCAGATGTTTTTGGGTGATCTTTATCAACCCCCGCACCCCGTTCGAAAGTGGGTCAAAGATTAGTTTGTGCAGGTGGAAACTGAAAACGAGCACCGTGTGCGATGGACAATTTTGGCTGGACGATACTTTTTTTTTAATACATCACGCTACGCTGTGCGCTTGCCAAATTCGGTTTCCCTCCCCCCAAGCGCTAGAGTTCGGGGCACTTTCTTTCCAAGGGAAAAACGCCGTAATTTTCGCTTTCGAAACCTTCGGCCAAAATGTGCCGTTTCATATCGGTTCAAGTTTAGTCGAAAGCCGAACGCTGAACCACTGAGGGCGCAACCTTCACCCCGAAAAGTGGATCAATTTTTGCTTATTGATAAAACAAACCAACCGAATGTTAAGCTCCATTTCAAAGCCAAAGCCAAAACCGGCAACGGTACGAAAGAGTTTTGCATATTCACTTGCAAAATTTGATTCGTTTTTCTCTTTGCGCTTTGTCACTTCCTGCCGATGGGCGTGCTAGGAAAGTCGGAAGTCGGTACCGATGAGTAAGCACTATCAGTTAGCACAACCGGAACGAGTCGGAATAGACGACGAGAGTGAGAGAGA
>CAJZCY010000001.1:22045000-22047500 GCA_914969975.1 Anopheles atroparvus
GACTGGGTGCAGTGTAACCAGGGTCCAATTCAGTACACTACGATCAAACACACACAAAGTCAAAGTTCGCAAACTATGTACACCGAAAAGAAAACCGTTTGTGGCAAGACAGCAAATCGTTCCGAACGGGCGTTCTTCTTTACGGTAACACAAAGAGAAAGAGAGAACCAAAAAGATTTGTAACATTCACCACATCTAGAATATGTATAGCACGTGGAAAGAAGGGCAACGACAACTTATCGTCAGGGTAAGGAAAGAGAGAAATCAACGCCATAATTAAATGATGCAGAAAATCAACGTATCGTGGGCTATAAAACAAGTAGACTGAAGGATACGAAAGAAAGAAAAACCATAGTAGGGGTTCAAAAAGTCGGAGTAATGTTCAGACAAAAGGGCACGCAATTGTTTTTTTTTTCGATTTAAAGTGGTTACACTAACAAATGATTACCTTGACCCGCTGCAGATCAATGGGGCTCATTATCGTTCCCTGGAAAAACTCCACCGTGGTGAAATGACGTTTGAACAGACCTTCCAGCTCCAGATCGGGTGGTTTTCTTTAGTATTGTGAACAACGGGCGTTTTTTTTTTTAATGGTTATGGTAGTTTGGTGTGATGTTTTTTTTAATGATCGATTAGTTCACGAAATTCACGTTGAACGCACATTAATAAAAACGCGCGAATTGCAAATGGCAATCGACGGGACGGAAATTGTTTCCAGAAAGAAAACATGTTTTCCCCAGGTATTGAAGGTTGCGGTTTCCGAACCGTGTTCATTTGCGACCACGGACACAATAGGGAACGAACGGCAATGAAGGGAAGCGAGAGCAGTTCGAGTGCAAATTGCGTGATTTTAGTTTTTCGTTTCGAATAAAGCGCAAAAATAGAAATAGAAAGAAAAGACACAATTGAGATTAGTCACGGGGTAGTCTGCATCCGGCAACGGCAATGGACCGCTACCAAGTAAGTATCGTTTCTATGGTATGGCATTTGATTTTTGTTTTTTTTTGCGTTTGTCAAGGGAAACTTAAGTAAATGACATTTGTTTATCAATTATAATATTAAAAAGCCGCTAATTTTTTGTGTTGTTGTCTTATCGTCTGCGCGATTATCTTAAATGTATGCTGCTAGTGATACACCAAAACGAAAACGCCTAAACCTTGGCGCCAGCTGAACGACCCGTTCGCATGTGCTATTGGTTACGCTAAACATATGTTCGTTTACCTCTTGCCGTGGCTGTTCCGAGCCGCTGGTGAACGAAGGCTGCAGTTATAGTTTAGCAATGTTACGAATAATGAAAACTAAGAAAAAATATATGTAAATTGCAAACGCAGATTGTAGTGAGTACCAACATAATCAAACAGATTACAAAGCAATCAACGGTTTGGTCAAAGAACAAATGTACACGTAGCGCTCGAAGTGTAATCAGTAATCGGTATGGAACGAATTTGCATTCCAAAACAACGTTAAAACAACTTAAAAGTCAACAAACCAGGAATGTTCTAGAACCGAATAACGGAAGATAGCCGACTGCCAGCGCGAATGCTTCGGGTAAACGAAAAAGAAAAAAAAGTTGTAGTGAAACGTGAAACAGTTACGGTGAGTACAAAGAGGGAACAAAAATGGCGATGGTTCGTGGTTAATAATGAAACGGAACACCGATTAGGGCGATAAATTGAGCGAGTAGAAGAAGTTCGAAACGTTGTCTAAAATCGTACCATGCGCAAGCAGGCTGGTGGCAACATGGCCGACGGCCCCGGGTCCTCAACTGGCGTTTTTGTGCGCGGGACAAAATGGGATTCTCGCCTGGTGCCTGTTGCCACCATCGCTACTCGTGAATAATAGTATTGAATGAGCGGTAATAAATAGATATATAATAAAAAAGTTCAGATAATGATAGACAGATAGAGATAGAGAAAGATTGCGAGAGAACGATACAGATTTAAAGAGAAGAACAGAGAGCGACTGAGAAAGAGAGAGAGAGAGAGAGAAACTTGAAGAGTCAAACTGACTGTATCTACGGCTGCAGACACTATACAATGGTCGATATCAACATTGTAGAGAGCGAAACACTTAGCTAGTTCAACTTGCTACGAAGACAGAGAAGAAGAAGAATAAGTAAAAGAGGAGTTACTCGTGAAGTAGTGGCCACAGCGACATTACCTCCCGCTCCATACGAGGACCAAGGCGCTAAATTAGAAATTAGCAAAACGCTGCAAGCTCTTACGGTGTCCGTAGTTGATGCAGTTCAGTTAACTAACACCGCCTGCCTGATACCGGCCAAACATTCTAGCTTCGCGCTGAGATAAACGGAGCCGAACACCTTCAGTAGCTGTTACACTAGTGATGGGCTAGTGACAGTCCTAAGGAAACCACAAGCTAAACTGAAAACGAAACGTCAGCGGACCACTTGACAAGGGATGCTTGCGCCCTTTCCGTATGCCCAAGTCTTCGGCCACACAAGGCCAAGAGGGATTGAGTTGGTGTGCAAATGCATTTCAGT
>CAJZCY010000001.1:22050000-22070000 GCA_914969975.1 Anopheles atroparvus
GGACCAAGAGGGTGAGAGAGACGCAGGGTGGATTGTGTGTTATAGAGAGAATGAGATACAGGGACAAGGGCAGGAAACATAGAGAGAGAGAGAGAGAGAGGGAGAGAGGTAAATAGAGAGAATGAGGCACATTGATATTGAAGAATGCACATTTAACGGCAAGAAGATTTACGGTAAAGGATTCCTCCTTCCGATTTGTTACATTTGTATATTGCTAACACAGTTCAACAAACATACAAGATAGCAGCGCCCACACAGTGGAGCAGCAGCAACCATTATGATAAACAGAGTGGTATAGAGGAGATATAGAGAGGGAGAGAGAGAGTGAGAGAGAGAGAGAGATAGCGAGAGGGATACAGTGTACGTGATACAGGATTCAGAGTAGTAGAAGAAGGAAGAGAGACATTTTTTCATTTTATTTCTCGCTTTCTCAAACGTAGGAAACTTTGCGCGTTCTGTTTATTCGATGTATTCGATGTAGGTTTTAAACTGTTTTTCTTTGTAGTTTCTTTTCTCGAAAAGTGTATGATTTTCGATGTTTTTACATTTTGCAGTCTTCAGCTACGTTCACGGAGCAGTACTATGGTGTTTTTTAAATTACTGTTTTTCTTTTCTTTGTTATGTTTGTTGAATAAGAGAAGGAAGAAGCACTACGGATTACGGGCACCAACAGTACATACGAACAAGTGTGCGGGACGGAGCCGAGCTGCGCATTCCGCTCGGCTTCGGATGCTTCTACGGATACATATATAGCTAAGGAGTTTTGTACAGCGTCTATTTACACAGAGGAAGGATTGGTGCAGAAACAACGTATCGTGCAGAGCGCTCTACGAGGTTGGCAGGAACGAGGAGTAGATACGATGGTACGCACTAATCTCGCTCACGGCGTTATCACTACTGGTGCACGGTTACGGTTGCGGTGCAGAAGACGCTAGCGGGCGACTCTACAATATTGCGACTACTTATTTACAGAGATATTTACACACGGTTACGTCAAAGGAAAACGATCGAGCACGAAACACGATCAGCGGCTGCATGCAAAGTCCGTCGCAGCGTATTAGGAGCGGCTCTAGTCACACACGATTCACTGACATTCGTTGGTCGGTGGTGGTGGCTGTATGTATGTGCATGTGGGTGAGTGTGTGTGTTTGTGTGTGTGTATTCGTCGGTGAAATGCTGTGACCGATCTGTACGCAGTGGACTCGTTAGAACCCTAAGCCTTGAGTTCCAAGCCTTCGCTAAATCTTGTCAAACTGACCAACCGAATTCTGTCACGCACCGGATCTATCACAAACCTTTCATCAACGAAAACACGTGACACGTGGCTCTAATACGCTTCGTCGTCTGTTTTGCGCAGGAGATTTTGTCGTGAAAGCATAAATAGAAACAGAAGAGGTTGATCGTTTTCGTCATTTTCGGCACTGGGGGTAGGATTACTGTCGGTCACGATGTAGTAGGTGCGTGCGTGTGTGTTAGTTTCTTTTTTAAAGACGCTTGCTTTAATTGAATGGTTCATCTTTTGTTTTGTTCGTCCTTCCCTTTCTTTTATCACAATACGCGCGAAGTTGTCAAAATTCGCGCGCGTATTAAAACCAAAATTCTTCATTTTCTTTTCCCTGCCTTCCCCTATTCCCAGTGCCCCCGGGGGTTTGGTTTTCCGCGGATCGTATCTAGCATTCGCACGTACACACACAGAGACAGGTGAGCTACACCCAGGTTAAGTGAAAATGAAACCATTCGGTCGTGTGCATTCCATTTGCCTCAACTGTGTTGATATCTGTATCAGAATTTGCCTGTCAATTATTCCTTTTATGTAATCATCATAATCTTCATTGTGCTTTGCACAAGGCATGGCTTTTCAGCTTGTTTCCGCTTTTCTTTTCACTGGATTGAGGATGCTCACCACAAAAACTCGTTGCTACAGACGGCTTGGGTCCAGGTGGGTGGGGAGGGTGAGTGTGTGGAGGGACGTATAAAAAAGCGAAAGACACACTATTGTAACAAGACAAATTACCCAAAACAACTACTCCGACTGGGAGATGAGAGTGAGATGACGCACTAGTTATAGCGGTTATGGTTTAGCCTGGCCACGCATTTTTGTAAAATATGCAATATCGCTACCGTTTGGTTCTTTTGGATCTTTATCCTTTTTTGTTTCCTTTTTTTTATTTTTTGCTTGTTCTCACTTGCTTTTTGTCATTATCAGCTATGTTTTCTATGAATAGATTTGTTTTAATCGTATAGTTTCCCGATAGTGTTTGGCTCTGTTTTTGTCATATTTTTGCCCTTTTTTGTCATTGATTTTTTGGTAGTTTGAAACGGGGAGCCGCGCGGATGAAATACAATCAAACTAAACCATCGATAACGGTGCCGGCCACTAGTGCCGAACTATGGGTAAAATGATCGCCGGGCTACATCACGTGGTCGATCGACGAATGTAGATTTTGTTTATTTTTAGGTGTGTGTATCTTGTACGGAGAGAAAACCATGTAACAACAAATACGAAATGTACGTTGGTTCTAGAAACATCAAGCATTAAACAATACAGAATAGTTAACAGCTTCAGTGTACGGGTTTTTTTTTGTTTGTTTTTGGTTTAAATTACTTTCACCAGGGTAAAGAAACGGAAAAGAAGAATGTTCCAAAACATCAATACCAAGACAAAGTAGATGATAGAACACTAACAACATAATTCAGTCGTGCATTAGTTTCTATGGTGGGTTTTCATTCACAGAAGAGTTTCGAAACGAGATGAGGGCTAGCCAGAGTATATGTGTATATAATATCAGATATATAATATATACGGTTGTTGAGTCGACATTTGGTGAAGTCAAATACACAAGTTAAGAAAGAAAAGCCACTAGCAGGAGGTACAAGGGGAGGATGGGGGTCGGTTTTACTTCATACAAGATTATATGCGGAGAATCCATATAAACACAGTAACTGGTCGTACGAATATGGTGGTATATCCTTGCTTTACAGCAACTACACACAATATGAGCATTGTATCCTCCGTGCTCAGTGTACGTACTACTACTGCTCTCCTCGATTCCATCGGCTCAAACGGACAAGAAGGTCTAGGTTCTTGTTGTATCTTGTGTGGGAGAATAAAATCTAACAAGGTTACACAAAAAAAAAGGCCACATCGACACAGCTACCAGCTACTCCCGTGGGAGCACGTTACTAACCGCGCAGCGACAAACAGACAGAAAGAAGAGCGAACCCCCATGGTAGCAAGGCACCCGGAAAATCCGTTTGTCATGAATCGACTGCGTGCAAATTCCCCTCGTCTGCCACGTGTCTTACAGGGGCGCGAAGGTTAGCGTGTTGTCCACATTTGTACTAAATCGGTACCGCAAACACCATGCTGGGCTCCAAGTGCACTTTCGCAAACGCTCGAGGTACGCTTTAGCTACGCTTACGTTTACACTACACAATAAATACAACCTGGTAAAAACGTACTACTATCTTGCGGACCGTTTCGTATTCTTCCGGTGTGCACGGTATCCGAATACGGTACGGTCGAATCTATTCGGTGCTAAACACATGCACACCCCCCCGTTTTCGTTGATGAAGGGGTATACGCTTCCCAGAACATACAAACATCGCTGGGATCCGTGGTAGTTTATGAGTGTGTGTGTTTGTATTTGTAGGCTATGGCCCGGCCATAGTGTGTGATAGTTGTCGAACTTGCTTTTGGTAAGGCTTCATGTAGCTTGTGATTTCTCACTGCTTTTAAATGAGTTTGATTGCTGTTCGATTTGCTGTTGCTGTGTTTATGAGTAAGAGCATGTATATGAGAGTATTTGTGATTGTATCTTGGAGTTGGTTCAACACCCAGGAAACACTATTTTTACCTCGGCCTACACCGAACCTGCAAGACTTGGTTCTATATACACCCATTACGAACAGAAATAAAACACCCAAGTGGCGGACTAATTAAGGAGTCGCGACAGTAACATCACTACATACTGTACACTGACACACACACGCATTCACACGCGCCCACACACGCGCACACACATACATACAAATGCGCACGTGCGCCCGGAGGAAGATGCTCATATTATGATAGCTACTATCTTGTTTAAGAAACGGTACAACTAATCTTGGCTCCCGGTTTCGAATAACACACTAACAAAGTACGATACACAGAATTCCACCGAACTGAAGAAAAAGAAAAAGTCACATCAACCGAATACTGACACTACACAGATTCGAGACCACTGCGGGCAACGCCGTGGCGTGCCGTGGCATGGAAAACTCTCAAGCTTCTTGCAGGGTCGCGACCGCTTCGCAACCCCACACAGGTCGACCAGTCGGACGGGTATGGTGGTGGTATGGGGTGGTCAAGAATGTAAGTAAAGTAAGTTAGAAAGTGGGGAAAGATCGTTGATCGTGCGCCCAGAGCTAGAACCGAGCGCGCACGGTACGTTCGGCGGGGAAACGCGCGGGATTATAGCTGATGTGAGGGGTTCGTCGCTTGCTGGCGCTAGCGAGTCCCCGGCGTCAGCGTCGTTCCCCGGCGCACCCTTCGGCTGGCCGTAGCTCTGTCGCACGTGAAGGGGGCGAGTTTTTGGCACGGTTTTAATGCTAACAATCTACGACGATTTATTTGGGAAGTTGAACACCAGAGTATACCTTTATGAAAAGTCACCAGTTTGCTTTTCATATATGATTTGTTTTTTTTTTCTTGCTCTTCGTAACATTAACCTCGCTGTTAGCTTTACGCAATGGTTTTTGCAACCCAAGTAGTGACATGTGTCAGAAAACAAAAGCAAAAGTGGGATCGATGTTGGTTCGTTTGAAAACTCGAAAAACTAAAAAACCCATCAAACAACTCAAAACGTAGCGCTAATGGTTTTGACCCATAAAACAAAGGTGACGGCGGTACAGCGAACGAGGAAAAGCAAAAACAAACATATCTGGCCGTTTTGCACATTGAGACGAATTTTAAAACCAAAAATGATTTAAAAAATAGGGATAAAGAGATGAAAATTGTCGGATGCGTGGTTTTGGTTTCAGGTTCGCTACAGAAAGGCACACAAAATTGTACGACGGTGGGTTTCAAAAACTATGACAAAACCAAGAGAAAAGAGATAGAGAGAGAGAGAGAGAGAGAGAGAGAGGGAGAAGTTTCCGAAAAAATAATGCCGTCGAACGGGTTAACGGAGCAAAGGAGAAGAAGCAAGTGCATTGCAATGCAAAACAGGTGAAACAAAAACGAATCAAACCAAAGTGCAAAATAAAAAGGGTTTCTTTAATAGTTTTAAACCCATGAATGCCATTTATGGAAGACAGAGATTTGTTTGGTTGTATTACTTTGAAAATAGTTAGTTAAACTCGAATCCAAAAGCAAACAACAAATGAAGGGAGCTATGAGTCACATCAGACTAGCGTGCAGTGTTTAGATCAGCAACAATTTGCACCAAAAAAGGCTAGCTAGTAAATTGGAGGCTTTTGGGGGAAAATTTCAAGAGGAACTTGAAAGAAATCTCTCTTGCCAAATGGTTCTCAAAACCAGAATCATTGTGCTAAGCATTGCTCCAAAAGGACATTCGCATGGGTTTAGAGGTACAATTTGAAAAGAAGGAAATAGTTTTGATTTACAAAAATCATACGGTAGGATAGAGAGAAAGAAAGATGAAGAAACCCCGTTCAAATCATATCCATCGTCGTGGGACACACAAACGTAACGTACGTATGATCAACACAATATCGAAACAGGACAGTGAACATTCACACAAACATCGACCATACGCGACGATTAGTCACTATCGAAAGAATAAAGTACCAGCAGCAGTACGGAGAGAAAGTGACAGAAAAATATAAACGGAAGAAACGTCCATACGTCCACAGGAAAAACACACTGAATGTCAGACAACCGGCTATAGGAAGTGACTGGGGGGAAATGAAGAAAAAAAAATACAATGGGACAACAAGGGAAGCTCGTAGCATTTTAGTCAAGACTCTTGATGGTTTCAGGAAATGGGTCGAAGAGAGACTTGTAGAAGAGGTAACTTAAAACAGACAACACGGTGGAGCAATGGCCAGAAGAAACGTTGGTGAAATGCCGAAACAAATGGAAACAATAAACGAAAAAAAGAATAAATATAACAAGAGCCAAAAAGCTGCGCGAATGGCGAAATCTCGCTACAGAACGCGTAATTGGTGATTTGTGGTTTAGAATTAATAAGAAGAAAAAAACAACAAAAGACGAAAACAATACAGCAAAAACTAAACAACTAAAGAGCGAACGCTAAAAAGGCACGAATGCACCATGGGGACGCCGTGTGGACTCGATGAGAGCACGAGTGATGAAAATGAGGAAAACCAAAACCGATGAACGAATGATAAAGGATGCGTTTGATGACAGATGGAACACAACGAAAGAAACTAATGGTTATAGTGGCACAGTGATGATGAGCACGATAATAATGCTGTAGTTCTGTAGAATCTCACCTTCTGCCCCGTTCATTCTTCAGTGTTCCCCCATATTTGGGTCTTGTTCCGATCAAGTCTATAATCTCTGGTATACAACTTGCAAATATCGCCTTTAGTTTTGTAGCAATTTTTCGGTATGTGTTTTGGTTTCGTGTTTATGTGTTTGCGTGTGTTCATGTATATGTATGTGTTTGTGTAGGTGGTAAAGTGTTGGTTGGTAATTGGTTCAGGTATTGGTTTTTTCCGACGTTCGGGATAAGAAGATAAGTAATAAATTTTGCAATTAGACGAAGCCATTTGAAAGAGTAGGAGATTATTTAGGTGAAAGAGTTCGTTGATGAAAAGGGGTTGGGCGGGGAAGTAGAATTTCAGAAAATTGTGGGGGCACAGTTATCATATGCATGAATGTAGATAAATATATATAATTTTGTTACGACGATTCAGAAGAGCTGGTTTTTGTTTGTTTGCCGAGGTGCAGCAGTTTGAATTTACGGTTCGCATTTGTTCGATCCCCAGCCCGTTTGTTTGCGTTAACATATAAAGTTTGCGCCGGAACCCAGTACGCCATTTTGCAAGTAGCAATGCGACGCGGAATTGTAACGCAGAATAGTAGTTCGTTGGTGAACGGAGAGGCGTACCACACAACACACGCGAGGTTTTGTTCGGCAAATTGGTTAATTTGCTCGTTCGGGTGCAGTTCGACACAAGGCCACACAAAGAAGAAGAGGCAGACCGAGTTGAGTCATTGGGAAGAAGAAAACCAGGAAAAGAAAAAAAAAACACAAATAAACTGAAGAAGGTCGTACACTTTTAGTGGTGGTGGCGAATTCGTAAAGATATGGTTGCTTGTTAACATTCGTAGCATCCTTGGCCCTGGTCCTTGGTACGAACGCACTTGATGTGAGGTCGGTTCCTACTACTGATCGCGCTAGCGTAACATGGCAAACGACAACTGTCCTGAAGTCTAACTAGCTTGGATAGTCTGGAAGGGCCTGTTTCACACTGTGCTTTCTCACGTAACACCTGCCTACCTCGTGCTTTAATATCTACCGTGCGCAAGTGCCTGCTGATTATAACGTGTTGAAAAATCAACAATGGCATCGCGGCTTGCAGGTTCCAGCAACAAATCTAGCCAACGTAAGGTAACCAATCAAGCCGTGGTCTGGCGTCGCCCTTGCGAGGATAGTTAATTTATCTGTCGAGTGTCATTTGACTTTCGCATCCTAGCTGCCGTGAAGCAGTACAACATCGCCACGCGCAATAGTGTAAAGTGTCACACACTTCGTCCCGGAAAAGCACGGAGCGCGTGGTACGCACACACCGCCGCCCGATGGTTGGCAAGAAGACGAAACGAACGGATGAAACCAAGGAAGAGAAACGGAAAAAAAGAAAACTGTAATCAACAGAAACGATCTACTGGAAAAAGGACAACTCACTCACACACTCCTCTAAAAATGTGGACTAACGAAAATAAAAGTGTGGGCTGGTTGAGGGGGGATTGACAAGGGTCGGCCGAAAGGGTGTTCGGAGGGTGGAGCTGGTGGTTGGAATGGTGGTTGGGCAGGGAGGAGCGGACGGTGGTAAGCCTTGGATGGCTCCCATGGATGGCGCTCCTCCCACGAATGGCACACATGGCACACGACAGGAGGAAAAGAACAAAAACAGGTCTCAAACCAAAAACTAAAGCAAACTCCTTTTTTCTTCCGATTCCAAGAGAGAGGGAGCGAGAGAGAAGGAAAGAGAGAGAGAGAGAGCTTAAGAAAAGAGTTGCTAGTTCTTTGTACAAAGATTACACTCGTGATAATTTCTTTTCTTGAATTAACGTGCCCTTCGTTTCGCAATCATCCAAACAAAACCGGATTCATGCCTCCGGATTCGATCGCATAAAAGCCAATGTTGCAACGAACTTCCTTTCCCTTTATAATTCCTAATTTATACAAATTTATTTTCACGTTGTACAACGCACTTCAAATTGTTCGTGTGCTTAATTGCTGCGCGATTTAATTGGTCACATTGTGCCATTATTTATCTTTCCTAGTTTGTTTCTGTTTATTGTTTATTGTTTATACTAAGGCGTCGATTTCTTGGGACTTTGCGTTAAGCGTGTACGACTTACAATTTTAAAAAATCATCGTCTTTCTACTTTAGTCTGCAGCAGAAGTGGGACGAAACCAAATGGTGAAAGATTCAGAAAGAGGCAGCCATCCCAACACAAAATACTAAAAACATTTTGGCGCGAGAGATGACACGGGTCGCTCAACTGAGTTACAAAGTTGTCTCTCCCTCTGGCTGTTCTTGCTTATATTTGTATAATATTCTTTACTCAATACTTTTCAAAACCAAAACCAAAAAGGAAAAATGGGCACCCGAGACACTGGTGCAGCTTTCTCATATATCTCATGTCTAGCCCAGCACTCTGTTGTTTTCGTTGGTGTTCTCGAGGTTGAAGATTTTTTCTTGTGTGTATTTGCTATTATTTATCGATTCATTTAGTACAACTCGATGCATCGTACACAATTAACAAATGTGTGCTTTTAAGGTTTTGTATGTCTTTTTTTTAAATCATTTTTGCGTTACTTCATTTATAGTATGTCAATCAATGTAGTCAACTATCGCTTTCCGTTAAAGAATTGTAACAACAATCAAAATTTTGCTCTAATATGCGTGGCTGCGGCATACAGGCTGTGCAAGCAAAAATCTTTATCTACAGTAAATGAATGTTTTGTAAAATGTATGTAAATAGTAAGTACTAGAAGAATCAAAGAAAATGGCAGAAACAGATTCCCGGAAAAGGGAAAGAAAACAAACGTACGTGAAGAAACGAGAAACACAAGAGCTATTTGATTCAAACGAAACGAAAATCGGCCTTGTCAATCGTTTGTACAGCGTTTGGTATTTTGAACATCTTCAAATGATTGCAGCAGCGAGAAGGGGTGAAAGAAAACTGGCCGGTGTGGTGGCATGGACTGGGATTCTAATCGAACGAAAGAGAAAAAAGAGAAACGGGAAGGGGAGCAAAGCCTCATCAATACGATAAGTAATTGCAGTGACTTTTTATTTCCGGTGCCATTTTTCCCAAGTTCAATTTGTGTATTTCCACTTTCTTAACATTCACCGACAGCGAACGGCTCGATATTTTACAACTTTCGCGCGGAACAATATCGTACGTCCGCCACATTCGACGCCTATCGCCCGCAGTGTGACATTGCAGTGAGTTTTCCCTACGGTATCGCACAGTCTTTAAGTGTCTGTAATTACCGACCGTAATGATGAAATGAAAAACCATAAAAAACAGTTCTCTAGTTCAGGTACGAGTTGGAAAGCGTGGAGAGGACGTGGAGCGCATAATGGAAGTAGATTATTGCTAGAGGGTGATTCCAATAAAGCTCGAAAAACATGAGTTCTAAGATTTATTGTACTAAAAACGAAAATCATCAAAACTCAAAACCAGAGTAACCAAACCGGAAAACTAAACAGATGCAAACGGTTTGACGGCTTGTGCTAATTATAGTAGAAGTCAACGAGGTTGATTTCCAATTGGTATTAATAGTACTTTTCAAATCATTATTATTGTAGTTTTCTGTTGCTTTTTTGCTAGATCTAGTTGAATTGAATTTTTTAAACGGAATGGCAAAAGTAGAAATGCAGACAAAACTGTGCAAAATCAGTATCTAGAAGGCAGTTATAGGAACCCAAAAAAGAGGTAGTAGAAGAAGGATAGTAGTCTAAGATGTAACAGTTGTAAAGATAAGGTAGAAAAACGAAAATCAAGTATTGTTGGTAGTTAAGTTCATCATTCTACGGTATCAATAGTACAGATCAGAAAGAAAATTGCTATGAATGAAAAAATAAAAATAAACAGAAGACCCGATTGCTGGCATGGATCGTATTCTGCCAAGAATAATAACAATTCATTTCGACTGCGCATGTTTGGTGTTTTTTTTTGCGTGAGTGTGTGTATGTGCATCACACGCATTGTTTCTCCTTCGGAGTGTGCTCTAGCGTCACTGGACGTTTGCTCAAATTGGAATAAAAAATATCTCTCTTGTTCCATCTTTGGGTTGTACGTTAGAAAAGGTCTGCCGCGAGTGTGCAGCGTTGTAGGGCGCGGACACGGACAATGTTAGACGAAGGGCAGGGTAGTGGTGGTAATGGTGGTGGTGGTGGTGTCAATAAATAGGGCGCCGTACGCGAATTCTCGAATTCTTCGATGTTTTTTTTCTTCTTTCGTTTTGCATCTCTCCTTGAAAGTTTTAGTACGATCATCGATGTGAGTGTTTCTGTGTGTTTGGTAGATTTGTTTTTCTGTGTGCACATGTGTTGGATGTATATTGGTGGGAAGAGGGAGAAAACGGCACCTTCTCGGCGCAGCGGAGGGAGCCCACCAAGCGTATGAAACTCTGAAGCAAGCGCACACGAAGAGTGCATTTTAACGTCATGCGTGGAAAGTGCGCCACCTTCAAAAACACCAAGAGTCGGTGTCGGGTGTCGGCATTGGATTGAGACTTTTGCTCGTCTTCAGTTCCACGCGGTAAGGTTGTCTGTCACTGGGTACGTTACGTACGTCAACGCAATCAAGCTTGGGTTTGAAGGAAGGAGTTGAGGCCAGGACGCGGACAGAACTGTCCGTCCTTAGATCAAAAGAGAAAAGGTGGGTGATTACAGTAGAGTAGCGGATGGAAGATGGAAGATAGAAGAAAGAAAAGGAAAACCAAACTAAATCGTGTTCAGACGGAAAACCACAGACGAAGTTTCGTGGGGAAGGAGTGCAATAAAGGCAATCAGATGATTTTGTTTTGCTTTAATAAGGAATGGGAGCGATCGTTTCAAGGGCTAAATCATAACATTAATGATCAATGAAACTAGTGCGATTACGGTTTCCGAGGGTTGAGACATAGAGAGAGAGAGATAGCTCGAACGGTTCGGAATGTTGGTAGAAGCCATGATATCAAACTTATTGTCCTCTGCAATTATTTATCGGAAAGTTGGAAAGGTTGGTACTGGGTATGTATTATGTTAGAGGTTAACCAAAAATATACCATAACGCAAGGTTTCTCAACTCTAAACCGATAATGTGGAGGAGATTGGGGAACCATTTGACATGTTGCATCAGTCGTTTCCAAACGGTTAATGTCGATGAAACCAACTAGTTAAAGTGGAAGGCAAAAAACGAGAATTTAGAGACGAGCATGCAGCGGATGGAAAATCAAATCAGATTATAAAGAAATTAATAAAAATCAGTCCTAAGAAGTGGGAAAGTGGAACCGAAAACATAACATAAGAAAACCAAAAAGTCCCTTTTGTGACTATGATAAAATGTAAGAAGATCGAATTCAAAAATAACTTTAGTAGGTTCTCGCCGATGTTCTAGCCACAGCAAGCAGTGAGCCATTTGCGACTGTTTTCTCATTTACTGAAATTTAAATGTTAAATAGTGAAATCCGATGAGTAGCAAGAGCCATCAAAATTATTTTGATGTTATTTCAACAACTCTTATCTCACGCCTAATCCTCTGCACTCACGTCCCACAAGCTAGCAGGGGCCCGTTCGCGCACGTATCGCAACACGTTGGCGCGTAGCAGCACTGGCATCCCGCCGCAAGGCAAGTTCTGTAGATTTTGCTAGCGAAATAATTACAAACAAAAAATGCGCTTGTGCAGGTATGGAAGGTGAGCGACAATGGAATCGGTCGATCGAGCATCGAATGAGAAAAGCCGCAACGAAAAAAAGTAGTGAGCAGAGATACACATGCCGCCAAGAAACCAATGCCTTTTTGCTAAACCGTTGAGCAAATTTAGTCGAGTTAAATTGTAATTGAAGAAAAGAAATCATTACTAGCCGCGGATTGCTGTTGCAGGTGTTTCTTTGTTAAACTCTGGTGATCTTTTTGGACGATTTAGAAAATGTTTCTCCTACAGTTGCGTATGTTTCTTTTCATTTCTGTCTACTTGTTTGGAACACAGTTTTCCTGTGATTTCGTCTTGCGGTTAACTTTCGTCAATAGGATAGCGTTTCAAACGCTTGCACTTTGAGTTGAAGTGATGAAATAAATCAAAATAACTTTGCGCGGTGGCAATGAAGTGGGATTCATCTGCTTCATTTCAAGTTAATGAGAGGAAGATGGTGAATAATTTATGCTTTCATGTATAGTTCCCTTCTCCCGTCCAATCAGTATGAAAAGTGTGCTGCCTACAAGTACGTTTAGCATCAGCCAGTTTGATAATATTTATGAACGAAATTTAATGTAGAAAAAATATGCGGTAGAGAGAACGAGAGAAAAAAAAAGGTTAGCAAAGAGTGACATTCTCTCAATCATACAGAGAAGCTTACAGGTTTTTTCAATGGATAGGATAAGCGTAAACGCGTTTAGCCGATGTGCAAAAATGGGCTATCAAAGTTGAAACCTGAACAAGCCATGTTTGAACCCATCAAGCCAAATGTCGTATTCATCAGCATAAACACACAATCGAACACCAGATATTTAAACCTCATTAACATAAAAGTCAGATTCGAGGCCGGTTTGTTTTGGTTTTCATAGATGCGAATTGTGTACACATACATATATATTCAAGCATTTAAAAAAAAAAGTTACTGTTTACACATATTTAACGTCCACGCTGTGCATCAATAGATTAATCAATTATTATTTCATAACTGTTATGGAAATTGAATAATGTTTGATTACTACTGAAGCTCAAATGGTTGAATATATATGTATGTGTACACAATTTGCATCTATGAAAACCAAAACAAACCGGCCTCGAATCTGACTTTTATGTTAATGAGGTTTAAATATCTGGTGTTCGATTGTGTGTTTATGCTGATGAATACGACATTTGGCTTGATGGGTTCACACATGGCTTGTTCAGGTTTCAACTTTGATAGCCCATTTTTGCACATCGGCTAAACGCGTTTACGCTTATCCTATCCATTGAAAAAACCTGTATTGTAAGCAGCACTCTTTTCTTAGCTCAAACTGTTAGGAGATAAAACAAACCGGTTAACTATAACAACTCAAAACTATGAGAAAAGAAATGAAACGAAAAAACTAAAACAGGAGTGTGATTGTGAGTGTCTTTTTTTCTTTTCGAATGGTTTGCTGGTGGTAGATTTTTTTTCTTTCTGTTACTTTTGGACAGCTCTCTCCTCATGGAAGGAAAGAAAATCTTGGTTTATCGAAACCAAAACTAACGAAACGAAAAATGCCAATGGTGTTTAGAAAAAATAATAATGATTATTGAAAATTCTTAAAACAAATCATATTGGAAAAGAAATTTAAAAAAAACTATTTCAATCGATTCAAACGACAAACGGAAGAAACTATAAAACGGAAAAACGGAAACCAACAGGGAAACGTGGAAAACAGAGTAAACAAAGGTCAACTCGGTACGGTCGTGTACCTTCTTCTAACATCCTTAGTGTATTTGCCGCCGTACTTATTCCGCTGTGCTGCTAACTCTGTGATCTCCGGAATCCAACTAGCGAACACCGCCTATACGGGAGTATAAGGAATAGTATCACGCATACAGGAACAGTTCGATCGGTTATACGTTCACCACGCCGAGAAAATGATGGGGTGTACGGTCAGGCTGTCGTCTGCCGACCGAGGCAGGCGCAATTTCAGTTTCTTTTTTTATCAATACGAGTAGCCCTCCACCGACCGGAAATTGTAACTCGGTGCAGTTCGGTGTATTTGTTCACTGTTTCCCTTTGGCCCATGAAGTGTACGTGTTGTTTTTTTTTTAATTTGGCTCCTTTTTTCCCCTTAAGAAAACCACATAACGTTTGCCTGCGAAAACTTTACGGAGCAGTCTCTCGAATCATGTGTCCACTACATTGTCCATTTTGCTCCCATCGAGCCGTTTGCCATCCTTACAATACGGCGTCAAGAGGACCACACACTCACACACCACACACTGTTGTTCACCGATACCGAACACGCGCAGGGCGCAGTTTCTACTGTCGTTGGGCTGTCTTATAAATATAACATATACAGTCATTGTGTTATCAGTCTTTACCCTTCTGGCTTTGACTGTTAGGCCGCGCTTACTAAATAGCTAACTTGATTTCAAATATGTACGGTTCACCTTACGGGCTACGGAGAAAAACAAAACGGGAGTTCATCATCTTTGTTTTCATTCATATTCATTTCATCACAATAGCAATTGTTGGTTCTTAATAACATACAAAAATCAACTGGTTGCTGCTACGTGGGTGGGTTTCCAAAATCCTCCTGACCATTTGATAAGCTTGCGACCTGTGGCCGCCGCTGAGAATATGCTCGTTCGTACCGAATGCTCAAATCCGTCCGTAAGAATAATGAGTGTGTTTGTGATAAGGGGTGCACAACATGTTCAGTCAACCGCAGTCTCCAATCACCGCAGTCGTCCGAGAACAAGAAAACGGGTAACGAATATTCCAAAAGCTCTCTACACTGCAGATTTACAACTGAACCAAACAGAACCAAAGTCAGTGAAATTATTGTGAAACTCCTGAGAGACACTACCGTCGACTAATGGTTGCGGCGAGAACAGAACGCAAACGGAAACTGGTTGTCAATGTGGAAATGGATGCAACAAACGAATCAGCAAAACAGTATCAATTAATCGAACATGTCAGATCTATTACGTAACGGTAGAAAACATCAAGAGGTTGAGTGTTTGTTTGTTTTTTTTTTTCTACGCGATCAACCATAGCAAGATTCGAATAATTCAATGAAGAAAAGTAAATGAAAGAAAACGAAACCAACAAATTATCTAGTTCGAAACTACTGAAGCTTGTACTAAGGATTGAAAGTATGTTGTTCCGTATGTGTTCAAGGGCAGCGCCTCTCGGCATTTACTATCATCGTTCAATCGAAACACTTAAAAGAAACAAATCTTCTGAGAAAATCGTCTATCGAGCAATATCGTTTACGCTAGCGAGTAATAATCTTATCATCATTATTTACACATTCGAGGTTTCGTGCTGCTTCGATCAATTATTGCTTACGTTCGTGCTTTATCTTGTACATTGCCCGCCAACGGGCTGATTAACTAATGTTCACAATTAAGAAACTGTTGGATCAGGAATCAGAAACGTAGGAGACATGAAGGGAGAGTTGAAACTCGCAGTATAAACGACATTGCCACGCTAACTCGACTACTTCATGGTGCACGAACAATATTCGCCTACTAAATAATCAATCTTTTGCGCAGCTATAGTTTTTATCATGTATTGCCGTTATCACAATTGAAAGAGTATGAACTGGAAGAAAAACCTCACCGGAGTAACGTATTCCTTAGTGTTAGAATCAGTTTCTGCAAAAAAATGTAAGATGCCGTACGCCACGAATGGAAACCCTGAATAATTAAGTTAAGTTTTCTTCTTCATTCTCGGCTTGTATAGTACACACAGCTCTGCTTTGATACTTGAGTGATTAATTCTTAACAACCGTGCTTGTTGTTGGTTGGAGTTGGAAGGTGTGCGGGATACTGGCGGTACACGCGCTGTCCGACGGGATGCGGTAGAGGCGAGGGAATGGGGGCACTCTAGTGGAGTTACGCAGTGTTATCAAGGGGTTTTGCGGCTGACGATTAACAATCTGCACGCGGTCCTATCGCTAACTGTTGCCTCGGGAAGTTATGTTACACACACAGGACATTTGCAGAAGAAAAGACAGATGCGTTAGTAAAGCAAAACGGACGGGAAAGATTAGTTCCACACACATCGCACAACAGGACAGTCGACAGGAACATAGAACAAGGAACAGTCAAGCTCTGTCCGGCTTCGGCCATAGGCCGTTGATTCTCAATGCATTGCATCGGTAAAAACCCTCCAACAGGGTACGTTAGCATAAAGATGGACGTGGATGGTACGGAGAGCTGGTAGAAAAGGGTTGACGGATGAGGACGAGTAGCGACTAGAAGGAGTGGGAAAGTAGCTGAAGAAGTAAAGGTGCGAGAGATTATGACCAGCAGGTCGGGCGGCTAGCCGGTTTCCCGATGCCAATGCCGCGAGTCGGAAGAAACAAATGCAAAACCGGACGCTCAAAACAGCTGTTTTGATTACCACAGTGTTTGGCCCGGGATGGAAAGACTTGACGACAAATGAAAAAAAAAAACAACAACAACTTAAAAGCTACGGAAACGAGGTTAACCGGAAACTCAGCAAAAACGAGTGGGGAGAGCGAAAAGTAAATGCGTAAATCATTCGGAAAACGGTCAGGGTGATAGTGGAGGAGTTAGTTGGTTTTGGTTGGCATGACCGGAACGGAAAGACAGCGCAACGTAATGAGGAAGCAGGCACGGGGCGGGCTTGTGGTGTCAAACTGGAGTCGGGATGTGGTGGGCGAGAAAAATTGAATGGCGGACCGGAAAACAGGAGGACAACAGAAACACGGAGAAAAAAGATATACCACAATGAAAGTAATCAGAACGTTTTTGCGATTTACGGGCGTTCACTTCAACTACCTTTTTCCTTGCTCACGCTTTAGTTCGCCGCCGTACTTAGAACCGCTACCAACAAGTTCAATAATTTCTGGAATACTGCTGGCAAACATTGCCTAAAAAAATGTCAATTGAACTTCAATGATTGTCTGCTGCGGTAAAGTGGGTGGTTTACATGTAAAGTAGTAGAACTTAATAGAACAGGATAGAAAAGTTTCTAGAATAATATGTATAAGTAGATTATCGATTTTAGTTCGCTGGATATTCTGGCTCTTTAGACTAGTGGAGGCGCATGGTCTCTCGTGAAAAAATGAGGTATCAGATAAGGAGAGTGAGAGAAAGAGAAACAAACAAACAAAAAAACAATCGTAATAAGGATAATCAAAACGTGAAACAAAAGCGCTCAGCAGCACAAGCATCGGCAGAGCAGCTTCAAAAACTTCGGGCGAGAAAAGTGATGGTGCCCTTCAGCGTTTGTGCGTGTTTGTGTGGCTGTGTTCGCACGGACGGCGAAAGCCGTCCGATTTCACTATTTCCACACGATGGCCGTGCTGCCAGCAAACGGCGCCTCAGGATCGTTTTTATTTCATTTGCTTCCGTGAGATGGCCCGATCCGATTTCTTATCTATAAGTGATACCTTTGAATGATAAGCAATAATTGTAATGCGCAACGATGTACAGTAAAACTAAGGGTTTCCCTCGCTAGTAGAAGCAAGCTAATGGTGAACGAAAACACAAGAACAAAGGCCTGTCCAAAACGAAAACTTTCCGCTAGGGGATGGTGGTTAATCGTGAACGAAACGGGAAAATTAATAAAACGAAACCGAACGTAATGTCACTATACAAATGATGCGGCAGCCAGCATAAACGCGTACATGCAAGTAAAATACAGAACGACGAACTGCGTTCGCTTCCGCCTTCCCGCGCAGAGCTATAGTTCTTTTTCTCTTTCTTAAGTCACCGGTTCGCCTCGATTTGCGTACTATTTATTTGGTGGTTCGTAAAGTGGTAGTAGCAAGTAGCAAGGTGGGTGCACCTACGACATGCAGAACGTGGTGAACAAATTCGGTCAGCTAACGGTTGGATGTATGCAGAAACCCGTTTTCCCGACAAAGCCCCGGAAGCATCAGGCTCAATAGCTACGTCATTGAGCAGACCGTGGTATAGGAATCCAGCACGGATCGACCAACATGATTTTTATTTTTTGTTCATATAATATTGATATCACCAAACCAGAAAACAATAAAATTCGAATTCGATCGAATTTCGTGAGAAAACCATCGCGAGCAATTAAAGACAAAGACTCCGAGCAACTAAATTGTGCACATTCTTGTTTGCTTGATGTGGACAAATAAAACACACCCGATCAGGCTTCCTCCTAACGGTAAAAGGAGATAAACCGAATCGAATCAAAGCTAACTGCATAAACTTGCGATAAGAAAGAAAACTCTGCTTGGACATGAAAGAAATTCCCCTTAAGTTTATGCGAAATGAGATTGTACGCCCACCTAGGTGCCGATTTAATGAAAAACTAAACAAAAATGGACGACAAATGGCAAACATTCCCTGAAGGTTGATTGGTGAAAACAAAACGGTGAAGCGAGAGAGAGAGAGAGAGAGAGAGAGAGAGACAGAAAGAAAAAAGGAGAGCGAAATCAAATGGCTTACAAAATTCGCTTTTGGTGCAAAACAAGCAGCGATTTTGGGAAAGAAAACTGCTCGGTTTAAAACAAGCGGCGGTTATCCTACGTATGCAAAGCTTTACTGTGGGAAAGGTTGCTGGCATTGGAATGGTCGGCGTACTGTGCGCGCAATGGGGAACACGAGAAGGGAGCGCAGAAAGATCACCCTCTGTGCGGGTCCCGCTGACAATCTCTGACGTGCCAGCAGATAGAAACAACGCTCAGTTCAAAAATATGTATGTAATACGTGGCGCCATCTCGCATGACCCCAAGTGCCCTCGTCGCGGACGATTTACACTGCTCGCGAAGGCACAGTAACGGCAGAGATCGACAAACCGTCGGGAAGCTACACGCCTAAGCCGTGCCGTTGCTCGGCGATTCAACCAGGACATTTCGCTTGTGTCCTCGCATCGTCCGACCGAGCGTTTCTATTATTTGAGTAAGTGTTTTTATCTGTTAAGGTATATGTGTGTGTGTATGTGTGTTGAGTGTTGCGTGTTTGTGTGATAACTACCTGATAGCAACGTCCCGTGGGAGCCGGAGAGCTTGAAGGACTACCCCAGTAACGCTACTCCAGCACACCTCTCTTTACCCCAAGCTGGTTAAACTCCGTCATGTTTTTCGTCCGTAAAGCGTAACACCGATGTAAATGTGTACTATCAAGCTACCGACACTGCGAAGCTAATATGCCCTCCGTACTGCACTACTACATTCAGTCCCTGTTTCGCACCAGGCGCACAATGGGTGAGTGTGTGTTTTTTTTTTTTATTTCTTGTGAAAGTGTCCGTTTTCCTACATTTTGGTTTCGTTTTTCCATAGATAGCCTGCTACGCTCTATCTGCAAGTAACTCGCAATGGCTCTCCACGTACACGGCGACACCGAAACGAAAGCGCACAGAATTTCTAAAACAAAATGAAGAACAGCTAACTAACAAACATAGAATGCGCAGAATTTAGCGGATGGCGGCTCCGTCGGTAATGTTGCGCTTACGGATTTTTCCCCCCGCAAGTGTTCGTTGTTTCACCACTCGTTTAGTGTCCGTTTAGGTTGCCTTTCGAATTGTACTAAGTATTGTCCAGTTCGGCGGACCGACGGGCTACTTATCGCACACGCACACTATTTTGACGGATGTTAAAGTGTTTGTTCGTAGGTTTTTTTTTTGCGACACGGTTTTCTCTGGGCAGAAATCTATTACTACTTGGCAGTCGAGCGACTGTTCATACTGCCCAGGAGCGGTGTGTGTGTGTCGTGCGGCACAACCACCCACCGTTTGGTGTGTGTGTTTATGCGTAGCGGACACCAACGACGCCATGATAAATACACGATCGATACAATGGAAATTTAACCGTCAATTCGAACTCCAATATTGATACATTTGTTTTGCAACTAACGCTGAATGTAGCAGACAAAGAGCAAACGTATGCCAAGAGAAACAGAGAGAGTGAG